>CANNZV010000084.1:0-330323 GCA_947561585.1 Caprella mutica | reverse complement strand
CAAAGGAGAAGTATTATTGGAAGGTGGTCCACTAATATACTTTAGAAGTTCCTACTAACCATGGAAGGTAATTTCATCTGCTGCCCATTGAGGCTGAAAGAGATTGTTTCCTCTTCTGTTTTGGCTATCAACACATTGCCCCAGTGCAGATCTCTGTGCTCGAACTCTAGCTCTTCCTCCGCTACAGCCAAACTGTAAGTAATCTGAGAACGGCAAACAGAGGTAAGTTGTGCTGTCAGAGGTGAAATATATTACAGATGAGAAATAGTTAGGGATGGAGCGATACCAATACCCATACCTTCTTTTTCACAGATACCGATAGCTTGATTTTCACAGATACAGATTCCTATTTTTTCACCAATACTAATGCAGATACTTAGGTTATTTAAATGAGATTAATAATTTTGAAAATTAGAGTTACCTATCAGTATGAAATCATTGTTAAATCATTTTAAATTTTCATTGTAATAGATAATAAATTATATTATACAAATTTTTAAATACTAGTGGTATCGGAACTTTTTTGTCCATACCGATAAGCTATTGATACCAGAAAAAAATGCAGATAAAGATACTGAGTACTAATAACAGAAAAATTGCCGATTCTTCCAATACCGATACTTTGTCCCATCGCTAGGAATAGTATTAGATTTAATTTAAAGAGAACTGAATACCACAGCATATAGGCTTTGACGATGCGATTATTATAACACATGATAGTGGACAGACTTATCGGGGAAAGAGTAGTCGCAAATATGGTACCTAATTCATAAAGAAGGAACCACAGGAATCTATAAAAAAAACTTTGCAATTGAGTCACGTAAGCGCTATATTGTAAAACTGAAAAAAGGGAATGAAAAAACAAAATCCAAATAACAACAGTTCATGAATTCAAGAAACAAGCAGACAAATTATGGATAGAGTGCCACACTTTTTCCCTTAAGATTATTAGATAAGAATTGTAAAGGAGAAAGATGTTACCTGGTAGAAAGCTGCCATACTCTGCTTAGCATTGGAGAAAATGAAGCTCTCTAAATCTTGTCCACCATGAGCAAACTCAAGAACAATCAGCAGCTGATTATCATCAAACATGTCAGGTCTGTCATTCTCAGAGTCTGAAACAATATTTTAAGATGACTAGCTAAGCTCTGTGGATATGTTTTCAACAATTTCTATTTTTCAGATTAACATCTGTTACCGTTTTTCTGGTTAAAGTCATCCCACTTCTGCAGCAGGAGCTCAGGGTACTTCCCTTGCACGCACCAACACTTTAGCAGATGAACAAATGATGAGCAGTTGTTATGAGTGTTGTGCCGAAGATCAGACAACTCTCTGCAGAAAAAAGTGTAAGAAGTATGTACAGTGGAGAGAAAACTATACTCTTAGTACCAACTCTAACTCTACGGTTTAAGTTTCAAAGAGATATTTGTATTAATTACGCTGCTTCCATTATACGATAGATCAACCTGAGAAATACACTTGCAAATTATTTGCTCACAAAAACTAGTTGGAATTTAACAGAGTCTTGTTGTGAAATTCACAAAACTACTCAATTGACTGATGAGGCCTAACTGCAACAAGTAACTAAAACACAAATAGAGTTTATGTCCAAGTAGTAAGACAGTTGCCCGATAAATTGAAAAACTGTAGCGATTGCATAATAATTCAAATTGCCTATACTGTTGTCAGATTTACTCAGTATATGAATTGTATTCATTTTAATCTCGGCATATTAGTATCTAATCACCTGGATATGATTATCTCGCTGAGTATCTCTTCAAAAGTTTTCTGTGTCTCTCCATTGACCTGAGCAGTGCCCTCTATGGGCATAACCTTCAGCACCCTGGTGAGGCCTATAGTCTCATCCTCAGACACGGGGGCAGGGGACACCATATACACCTCACCGAAAATACCCTCTCCTATCTTCTTGCACCTTTCCAAGTCACTGAACAGATGAGAGAGAGAAAAGTCAACACTTACTAACATTTTGTGTGATATACCGTTGAGTAAGAATCAATTTAATAAAATAATTTGAAGTGTTTACTGTATCTTGCGTAGCTATAAAGTATTTTTCAGTTACTCACCTGTGACTGAGACACTCGGCAATGGGTATGACTTGTGTCTGGTTGCAGAGAGCCAGCACCTGTTGTTTGGAGGAGAGACTGCAGGAGGAGCTGCTCCTCTGGATGAGTGAGGGGTGTCTCCTACCTGTAATTAGAAAGTAATGGTGTCTCATGAGAGTTTTATTTATTTGATGAATACTGGACAGACTTTCTAGCGCTTCAGATCAGCGGATCATATAACGTCAAAATTCTTAATTGATATTGGAGGTTATTATATCGAGTTTCAGATGATAAGTTGCTGTAATTATTGCAGTACTGCGGTTATATTGGCAGAGAAATTGTTCTCGCCAATAATATATGTGAGAGTCAGTGTAGTCTTTGTTGGCTCAGATAATTATGTGGAAATAGTCTCTTTTCTTAGATTTTGGTGCGTGGGGCACATGAGAGTTTTAGAGCCTAGTCAGTAACAGTTTGTTTCATAGACAGTAGGGTAAGGTTTACTCACGAGGTGACTGACTGATGGATATTGTGCAGTTTACTGGGTCTCTGACTGTTGAAACGCCTGTAAAAATGGAAAAGTGAGTAAAGTACCTCTCCAGACTTTGGTTTAATTAAAGAGTAAGAAAGAAAGTTTATCTAATTTTAGGGTTGGTTAGGTAAATTTCAAGTAGCTACTAATAGAAAAATCAATGTTCACTCAAAGAAAAATGTATGACTGTGTATCCATAATAATTTTTAACATGACTAATTTCCCATTTCCAAAAATATACTTTACTAATTGTATTTCTTGTAGATATTTCATAATTGGTCTAGGGTAAACTATGAAAAATAATAAAATTTGTGTAAAGTAAAAGGAAATTAGAAAATTGTGATTTGAGAAATTAACCATATGTGGAGACTCTTTTCTATGATTATAATACAAAAGAAACATGAATAATAAATGCATTTTTCAGTACAACCTTGTTTACAATACTTAATATTGTGACAGTGGATCGATAAACTAATTAGTCTCAATCATAACCTTCACTTTAAAAAGAAAAATGGAGAATAAACTAATACATCATGAGATATTTGGTTTTGCAGTTTCAAATTAACTTTCATATTATGAAGATCAATAGCATAATTGTGTAATTAATTGCCAAATAATATTCAACAACTTAGGCTACTTAGCTATATGAATTTATTGGTTTAGTTCCAATGAAGTGCTCACTACTTACCAGAATCAGAAGATCGTGTGGCTACTAGGCTTTTTCTCTTCTAGAACAAAAAACACTTGGTTAATTACTAGCAAAAAATATCCTATGTTGGCAATATCTTAACTCTTCATACAGAAGATAATCCATGTGTCACTAGACAGGTTACTTACTTTATTACCAGAGTAACTAAGGGATCTCCTCCAACCCTTGCCCCTCTTCAGAGGTAAAACTTGAGGGGCCAGAAACACGTCATCTGGGAGAGGAGGCAGCAACACAGAGCAAGCAGTGGGAGACGTTGATGCAACACTGGAACTATCTTCACAATGAACAGAACTATTATCATTCTTCGAATCATCAGTGATGATTATTTTCTCATCATCAACTTCTTGAATGCTCTGTTCCACTTTGAGACTGCTTTCCTTTTCAAAGCTATTATCCACACTACTGTCACTGACATCAATAATTTCCACTTCTGTAACAGATCGTTCTTGTTCACTTGCATTCTCAGATTGGTATTCACTACCAGTTTCTGAGTTGTTTTCCACCTTTTCAAGTGCGTGCAATTGAGATCTGGTGACAATTTGGTGTAGAGAAGTATAAGAACTTTTACTTAGGTTATTCTTTGAATAGTTTCCTAACTTAGACTTTTGGTGAACTGCTGCACGTTGTTTAGACCTCTTTTTGATCTTCAAAGATCCTGACATATCTATTTTGCTTGAAAAGGAAGAACTCAGAGCTTTGACCAAGTTCTTCCTCTGGCGTCTAGTTAAGACAGGTGCTCCAGATAAATAGGTTTCGTACTTGTTTGGAGACTGAAACTTTGGTTGCTTTGATTCAGGTTTTAGAAATGGAGAACAACATTTTGAGCTTAGTGGTGATTGACTAAAATTAATATTATTCTCCTGTGACTTTAAAAATAACTCTAGCCGATTACTTGACTTGAAACTAAGACACTCTGAAATGTTTTTAACATCATTTTTTTCTGGAGATAGTTCATTGTCAGACATTATCAAAATTACATTATCAGAATCATCTAATAAATATTGAGAGCCTTTTTCTATTAACTTTTTATTTGTTTCATGTGATGAGAAATCTGTATCAGTGTCTTCTGTTGAAGCAATTTGCTCCAAAGAATCATATGAGCTTGACTCAAACAAATCTCTTTGAGAATCATTTGCAAAGTCTCGTTTCATTCTCTTTGGTGAGGATGTGTTTTGAACTGAAATGCCGTCTGCAGCACTATAATTCCTGACATTTTTACTACTAATCACATCTGCAACATTACACACTGCATCATAACTAGTTTCAAGATGATTGTTGACTGGTATTAAGGATTCACTGGAGGTGGCAGACTTCATGCTCAAGGCTGTGTCATAATTGCTACTTCCCCCGGAAGAACACAGAGGAGTTAACTTCAGTTTGGATACAGATCTTTGTGGTGTCCTCTTGTCACCCGTATAGGGATCATTTTTTGAAAAATCCAATGGAGGAGATTGCATAATATTATGAGAGTACTTAGTATATACTGAAGATTTATAAGCAAACTGTACATTATCAACAGTGTTAGGTAATCTGGTGAACTGCATCTTCTTTTGGGCCCTTTGTATAGGTGTACTTGTGAAATAATTTTGTTTGGATAGTACTATTTTAGAAGAGATTTTCTTATTACTATTTTGATTATTTCTCTTCATGTTAGGTGTAGGTTTTGAATCTTTACTTTTACTATATTGAGCTGGAGTTAAATTAAGAGTAATACTACCATCACCATCATTAGTAAAACTAATATGGTATTCATCAGTACCATCCAGACGTGCTTCAGCTTTCAATTTACGAAGAGTTTTAGCTGTTGCTAGTTTGCCAGAAAGAGAAGCATTGGTAAAGGTGTGAACACCCCTCAATTTCTTCCTTCTGGTGTTTATATACTTTGGGGTTTTGAAAATTGTTTCTGCTTTCTGAAATTCTTCATCCATAGAAATATTACTGGATGTATAAGACCCACTTTCTTTGACTTTAGTCTCCAATGGACTGCTTTTCTGATGTTGGTGAGAAGAGTCATTAATTCCTACCTCTGGAGCATTACCTGATGAAAATTAAAGAATGTTAAGCAATGCAAACTATTCCTTCTAGGAGTAAAAAGATAGAATATAAATAGATTTTTTAAAAGAAATTGAAAACTATTTTTTTTCAGTTCATTAACTTACTGTGGACAGACAGGTAGTGAAGATTTTCACAAGTTAGATCATTTGCAGATGACTCTGACTTGTTAGGGTTAAACTTCAAAATGCCATCAGCTTGCTGCCTGGGAAAAAATATTTTGACAATAAAAAGCATAAAAAGAATATTCTTTTTTTTTAACATTGAAAAGAACATGATATTCTAAAGAAGATAAAATATAAATAAATATATAGTAACTCACAGTTCTTTTTTAGATGATATTAATTTGTCAAATGAATCAGTGAAATTTAAGGATGTAGCAGTGTTGCTGGACTCATTCTTGCAAAGTGATTTGCCTTCCAACTCATTGGTCTGGGGAAGAAGTTATGAATAATGAATTAAATTATTGGCTACAATATTCTAACCTATAACTGCACTGATGGCATAAAAAGGTTGCTAATATGGTATTAATTATTTAATTCAAATTAAAGAGTAGTATTACAATTGGTTTATAGAATCTAGCTAGTTAGCTACAGTTAGTGTGTGTTTTACAAGAAATCATCAAAGTTTCCTAAATTAAATATCAATAAATATTCTATAACCACCCAGGGACCAGGGTACATTGGAATTTGAAAAAGTAGTCAGAAAGGAAAGTTAAACCATGAGCAAAGTCACTCACCAGTTACTTACTACCAGTCTATGACAATGCTCATGGATGCAGAAGAGCTCCAGCAATTTAGCAAATACACTTGCAGATGGAAGAGGGGAATGGAGAGGCGATAGAAAATGAAGACAACCTACCTAACATATAAATCTAAGACCTTGTAGATAACCCTAAAAACTGCACTCAGACCACCAAGTGCTTTCTTTCACTAGATGATGGCCTGAGTATTCATTAGTCTTCTTCTGACCTCATTCCATGACAGCTTAGGCTACGCGCAAACCAAAAGCGTTATACCAAGCTTGCTGGCACCCATGAAAAGAATGAGACACGCAGACCAAAAGCGTGAAATGGCAGCAATGCATCAGGCAGTGTCTAGCTGAGAGTCGTAAGGTGAGAGAGTCACCAACCACCCAAAATTAATATTATTTGATTTACAGATTCATATTTTTATTAGTCATTATTAATAGTTAAGTAGGGTAAGTTATGAGTTATTGGACAGGTCCACATTTTCGATTATGTAATAAAAACAAAATATAAAAATCATTAAAATAACCATTTAAATAGTAATTATTATGAGTATTTTTCTTACATTATCGAAAATGAGGAATTACAGTACGGTAATCTTAACTTCCCTATTATTATATAAATTCCATACAATAAGTAATATACATTATAAAATAATTACATAAATGTATTTAAAGTAAATAGAAATATATTCCTTTCGTAGTAATGAATTTTATTTTCGGAAGAAAGGAAAATTGAAGTAAATTTCTTTTATCAATAGGTATATTGTCCACCAAATTGATCGGTGCTTTATTTTTTAGCAATTAGCATAATTCCTGGAGCTTTCCTGCCAGCTTCACGCGTAAACGCTTTTGGTCTGCGCACAGCCTTATTCACCTTAAATGCCGACTTCTACTTGAATTATTTCACATAAATCTCCATCATCATTCCATGGAGATCTTCCTAAGAGACATAACCAATAGGTACCAAATGTCAACTAGATAACCTTAGCACTGTCCTCTAAAACTACAAGAAGCATAAAAAAAACGGTGACCAGACAACTCGCCGCCGGGCAATTCGCCGTGAGGACAACTCGCCGCCAAAACAACTCGCCGTGTGATATATGTTTTACCGCCATATACACAATTTATTTATAAATAATATTTTAAATATAAGCTGCGTGTTGTAAATTAATCATTCAAATTTTCTTAGTAGTATTTGAAAATGTTTTCTTTTCCATTTTAAAAGTTAATAGAATGTTTTTTTAACTATAATATGAACACAGTGCGTGTTGTAAATTAAAAATAAAATTTTCTTAGTTCTATTTGAAAGTATTTTCTTTACAAAAATGCTATTGGAAAGAAAACAAGTTCAGGTGTCTTCTTAATATGTTTAATGACTTTGAGTTGTCCGGCGGCGAGTTGTCCTAGAACCCAGAGAGACGGACAATTCTGAATGCAGAGTAATGCATTTCCTTGACGGATGGTGACTGCCGCATTACCAGTCAATTCTATATAATCTAAGTGTGAGTGCGCACACAGACAGTTTGTTGCCACATCTTTCAATGGTAATTGTAAGTAAATAGTAGAGATAGAAACATTTCTATTGAACATAAAAGAAAGAAACTTTTGTCCCTACATTTTAACAGTCTGAGTTATTACAAAGAAATAATAAAACGAGAAAACAGAGTTAATTCAGGTATTTCGTTATCGATCAAGCCCTTATGAAGTCAATATAAACTTTTTTGATCCGTTTAGGTATAGTGTGACTAGTTAGATAGCCAACAGTATGACTAATTAGGTATAGTGTGACTGGTTAGATAGCCTACAGTGTAAATAGTTAGGTATAGTGTGACTGGTACAAGCTACTTGTTACTCTCTATGCATCTGGGTTAGTTTTCCATTGCGGCACACACTCGTGTGCCCTGGCCATGCGGCTGCGTTCATTTGACGTTGCGGCGATGGAACGCTCGTGTGCGGGGGCCCCTCAATGGTACCTAACACTACTTCATGTGATAGTAAGGGATGTAAAATATATACAACATATATAAGAAGATGAGGATTGGAAAAAAGGAACCAAAATAATGTATAAATAACAACACAACACAGCTTAAATTTAAATATTACATATATATTAATAACCAATATAGGGTAAGTTACGAATTATCAATCGGTTCTACATCTTCAGTCATATACCCAAGTAAAAACGATATAAAAATTATTACTATTACACAGTTCTATCTAAAAATAATAATTTTATGTAGCTAGTAATTTTACGTTTTATGTAGTAATAATTAGATGTAGTACTGACCGATAATATGTAACTTACCCTACAGATGAAGAGATAATCTTACCTTCACATTTAGTAGATCACTAAAAGAGTCTTTTGTATCCTCTTTCTTTCCAGAATATAAGGCTGAAAAAGGCAGAGGAGGGGCTTTCCTAATCTTATGTGGAGGCTTTTTAGAGTTTGCAGAATTTTCTTTATCTTTACGGGAGTACTGCTTTAAACTAGGTTTCGGCATTGTGGATAGGTGCCACTAGAAAGCTAGAAAAAATTTGAATTCTGAGAAAAGCATCAATTACCAGATGTTAATTAAATATCCTAATGGAAGAAAATTAACGAAATGAAAAAATCTCATCAACAGTAGAAATAAATGCAGTCCATGTTTCAAAGTATGCACAAATTAGATAATATATTGACAACTTTTGAGGATTGAGATAAGTTGATGCATCATACATCAAGACATGAAACAGTAGGATGTTTACAACTGTAAATTCTTCACTAAGACTAGAGTAAGAAGCCAAATATCTACTTTAAAATGAGTTAAATGTGGTGACCTAGGTCCATAATTCTTTTCTCATCAAACTGTCAATGGAATTGGGTGAGGATAGGCATGTGGAGATCGAGGTGGAAAGCAGAATCAGACAGGGATGCACAACATCAACACTTCTGTTAAAGTTGTTGACTTATCAGATGGTAAAGGCACTGAACAGATGGCATGAAGGGGTGAGGATTGGTGGAACGCAGATTGCATGTTTATTCTATGCTGACGACTTGTTAATAGTGCTGAGGAACGTCCGAGAAGCAGGAGAGTGAGTTGCGGAGCTGACTGAGGTTGGAGGGAGATATGGGCAGGAAATAATGCAAGGAAGAGTCGGTGCATGATTTTTAACTCAGAGGAGACAGTGGTGGAGGTGGAAGGGATTGCAGTGAAGGATATTAGGTATCTGGGAGTGAAGGAGCAGGGACAGAGGAATATGATTAAAGGGCAGAGAGATCAGATGGTTATGACAGCTAAGAAGATGAGCATGCTAACTAGAGTATAATAGAGAAGAGCTGCCATAGAGAAGAGTACTGATTGGTAAAGGATACTGGAAGAGACATGTTAACGGTATATTGGTCTAGAAAAACGAAAAGTTTGATATTTCATTTATATGTTTACTTTGAAGAGTTACAGTAATTAAATGACACATATACTTATTATTATTATTGTATTTCATGAGTATACTGATTATACTGTATAGGTATTTTGTATCTGTAAAACGATTAACCATCTGTTGAAACCTTGACTAAATTAGATATCTGTTTTTGCCTTAAGCACACATGCATATTTATCCTCTAATGGAACAACTCCTAAAGGAGCACAAAAAACTAGCTAGTATATAGAAAGGATGCAGAGACGATCGTAAACTGACTAAGTTTAATGTGTTTGTCGGACAGTTATGAGAAAGACGTGAGCCTTAACAAGAGCTCGAAATTAGTAAATACATTTTTTGTATTATTTGATTTTAGTTAAAAACAACCTCGACACAATTTCTCTTCCGATTTCCAAATTCCCCGCACCTAGATACTTGGTGAAAGTATCCTTATAAAAGGGGTATGTTCCCTTCATAGGGAGTTCAGTAAAAGTCCACAAGCTCGTTAATTAGTACGAGTCAATCATCGTCTGTACGCCGTCACTCTGTGCAAACTAAATTGTCAACATTCTGTAACTCTAACATTTTCTTAGTGAATATAAGTGTTGTGTTAATTGCGTTTCATTACTCCTTGCCAATAGTAACTATAGAGAATTAATCAAAGTCAAAGTAAGAATTCCTAACTCAAATAGTGAATAACACCCAAGAGGGTAGTCTAAATATATACCCTAAATATTAATGGACTAAAGACAATAAGTAACGAAAAGACATTAATATATCTGGAACCTCCGGCGGGAAAAAATGTATTACATTAATCGTTTGCAAATCTCTTAGCAAAAAGATTGTAAAGTTGCGTCTTGCATTATTGCACATACCCTATAAGGAATACAAGCATGGCGTATACAATACGAGTTGATTAGCCAATGTAAGAATCTCCCAATTATGGATAATAAATGTCAAGCAAAGAAGTACTTAAATAAAGTGTTTATGTAAAGAGAGCTGTGAGATTTTCACAGAGAGTTTAGAATGGGTATAAAAAACTGATGTTATACCTAGGGTGTGGTACCAGAGTCAACCTTGAATGGTTAGATTTCTCTGTACTTCCACACTATATATATTTGATATTTTTCTATCTAGAGTCAGTGGAGAATTAGAACCCCTTACACTCACCTAGCTAGGAGAATATCTCTAGTTCTGTGCCCCTAGGCACAGAATAGTTCAGTATTCTAATAGTACGTTGTAGATTTTACTGTGTGTAAAACATTTCGTCTGTATCACTGTACCAACTACTATTAAAGATAACAGAATTGTTGTTCTCCTATCACTTGAATCCTTCAGTCTTCTTATGTCCATATAAGTCCATAGTCTAATTGTCACGTTAAGAATTCCGTGAATCAAGCCTCTTAATCGTAATAGAGATTAATAATAAATAAACGAAGACAAGAAATATTTAAAGAAGCTAACAGTTTAGTCGTTAACACATGTTAAAAGAGCCTAAATATTAACATTAACAGACTAAATATTAACATTGGCATCTTCGACGGAATGCGTGATAAAGAGAGACATATGGATTACAAATGGAATAAGATAGACAGAAGTGATACAGTGAAAAACGAACTCAGTTAGTGAATTGTGGTGAAACTGCAAGAGTGTAATCGCAAGAGAACTCGCGAGGGTTTGTTACACTGGGCAGTAAAACGGATTGTAACTACAAGAAAACCCGTGAGGGTTGGTTACCATTAAATCTGTACCACAAGCACTAACGACGACGACGAGTCAAAAGGAAAGTTGGTCACTGAGGAAACAGGAATAGAGGAGCAGGTCACTGAAGAACTGAATAAAAGAAGAGTGAATTTGCCGGTGGTTCCTAACTAAACACAAAATGAGTCAATCAGACAGTGACCCGGAAATACTATACGATCAACCAGATAGTGACATCGAAATCCTCTATTTCGCAATAGGCAAAAGGAGGATTACTACCAGTCACTACCCAGATAAGGTAAAGAAAATCAAAATTGAAAATCATCAATCGAACGTTCGCCATCCACTATTCACATGGTTGAACAAGACGGCAAGAGTGGAATTGCTGAGAATATCAAAACCCTTAATGGAAGAGCTACAGGAAAACAGTGGCTGGATAAAAATGAGCGACTGTGAACAATTTATTGAAGCTGACGAACAACGACAGAAGAAACTTAATAAGTCTCCTGACTCCGAGAAAAGTGAAGTTTATAAATATGAAAACATCAATAATTGTAAAAAACACATTATGGCTGACGAAAAACGACGGAGGAGGATCCGTGATACCTCTCCTGACTGCGAGGAGGGTGACAGTAAGAAGAACCTTTCTAACAGAATCCGTGAAGGACGTATAGAGGCGCTACAAGCACTACGGCTTTCGTTAGAAGAAAGGGGGAAACAGAGAGAAGCCTGCAAGGACATTTGCGAGACAGTACAAGAGCATAATGAAGTAGCACGACCAACCAGTGCATTCAGTTCACCAGACGAGCCAGAAGGTGATCAGCTGGGGTCAACGACCGCCGCATGCAGTCATGATGAAAATGCAATGGACAAACCTGAAGAACATCTAGACAAAAAACATCTCAATGGGACCTGAACCAGGTATACGGTATCGGGAATATTCCTCAATAAATGTTTTATTAACTTAGATGTTTGTTAAGTATATATTATTATATATATGAGTATCAATAGTGTTTAATATGAATGATAATAATTCATCATGGATGAAATATAATATTAATACCGGTTATTGTGGTGTAAACCGAGGTAAAATAAGTTATTTTTCGCAAACTTAGAAAGAAGTTTTGCAGTAGATTATAACAGGTTTTTGAATGAAGGTAGCAGTAACTTTGTGGTAGAAAGTGAAAGTTTAGACTATATGGTTTTATTTTACTGATATATGCTATATGTTGGATATAATTCACTAAGGATAATGAATGATAAGGCATTGTAATGTACTTATATATTGTATTTTGAATTATTGTTAACTTTTTTAAAGTTGAAAAATATAAGACGTTGAAATGAGAGAATATTGATAAAAGATAATATGAGTTAATGTGTTCTAAATGTCTAAGGCTTTTATTCGATATAAATGTAATTTTATACAGGAAATGTCGAATATTTCTGTAATTGTTTGGTCATATATAAAATAATTATATTTTGATTTCATGCTTGACTTTGTAACTATGTTATATTATAAATATTGGGTATTGATATTGAAGCTTGGTATGATACATGTATACTGTATTCTGTTCGGTTATTGAAAACATGATGACATGTTTTGAAAAAAAAGGGGGGGGGGGGGCAGTGTTGAAGGCAACCTGTAACTTCAACACTGTTTGCATATTTCCCCGTTAATTTTATCCATTTCAAGCTAAGTAATAGTTACATTTCGAGAAATAAATGAATAACTAAAAATGACATAGTTATATTCTAAAAGCTTTCTAAAAAGATAAGGCTATAATGAAAAAATAGTATTACATATTGTGGGTTAATTAAACTCTTTATATTCTGAAAACGTGTCTGTTAAAAATGTATTTACTAATTTCGAGCTCTTGTTAAGGCTCACGTCTTTCTCATAACTGTCCGACAAACACATTAAACTTAGTCAGTTTACGATCGTCTCTGCATCCTTTCTATATACTAGCTAGTTTTTTGTGCTCCTTTAGGAGTTGTTCCATTAGAGGATAAATATGCATGTGTGCTTAAGGCAAAAACAGATATCTAATTTAGTCAAGGTTTCAACAGATGGTTAATCGTTTTACAGATACAAAATACCTATACAGTATAATCAGTATACTCATGAAATACAATAATAATAATAAGTATATGTGTCATTTAATTACTGTAACTCTTCAAAGTAAACATATAAATGAAATATCAAACTTTTCGTTTTTCTAGACCAATATACCGTTAACAAGACTCAAGAGAGTGGTGTTGCCAAGGGTGCTGTATGGTTCAGAGATTGTAAGAATGAGGGCTGAGAACATACAGGAGATACAGAAACAAGAAAATGAAGCCATGAGAAGAATGCTGGCAGCGCCAAAATAGGTCACAATAGCCGGAATGAGGGATGGAGTGGGCATCAGCACAGTAAGGAGCAAGGTGGCTAGAGGAAGAATACAGTATGCAAAAAGAGTGGAACAGGGAGATAGTAGGATGATCGTGGGAAGCAGCAGAGACGGCAGAAGAAGTGAGTGGTGGGAGGAGACTAGGAGATGTTTGCAGTGGGCTATGGTGGGGGAGGAGGAACTGAGGATGATGAGCAGAAATGAAGTGGAGAGTGGAGTCTAAGAGTAGTCTGAGAATTTACAGGAGGTTTAAGCTGGAGAAGAGAGAGGAGCCTCAGAGGAGGACTAGGATGGAACCTTGGAGGCAAGAATATGGTTTGCAGCCA
Source organism: Caprella mutica (assembly GCA_947561585.1). Taxonomy (NCBI): domain Eukaryota; kingdom Metazoa; phylum Arthropoda; class Malacostraca; order Amphipoda; family Caprellidae; genus Caprella; species Caprella mutica. The sequence goes on along the minus strand of CANNZV010000084.1, from coordinate 316,407 downwards.
GAACAAATGCATGATGCTTGATGACAAAAGGTGGGGAGACTGAGAGTAGGAAGTGCAGCTTTGAATTGGAGGACCAGCAGCACTTGTGATTGATTGAAAATTAGGAGAGAGGCGGTGGAGCTACAGAGACCAAGAGCGATAGATAGAGAGGAGGTGATGGGATGTTTTCTGTTTGGAGAAACGGTGAAGCAGAGAGGAGAGGAACAGTGCTGAGGTTGTGGAGAGCGAGAAAGAGTACAATGAACTTGGAGGGATCAGGGATGAAGAGCGAGGATGACGGAAGCGGACGCCAGGTAATGAAGCATGTCATAACTCGCCATTTTACCAGACAGCAGAATATGGAACATTTTCCAAGACTCTCTGCAGGAGTTTTTGATAGAATTTTAGAAATAGAGATCTCTGTGGGAGATCATGAATTAATTCCATGTTACAATTAATTTTGCTGCGGGACATTTTGAATTAATTCTTATGTTACCATTAATTTTGCTGTGGGAGATTTTGAATTAATTCCTATGTTACCATTAATTTAGCAGCGGGAGATTCTGAATCTGCTGCCGAGAGTCAGAGAGTAACTCTCTCTCGAATTAAAAATGCAGGAGAAGAGACACATTATGCAGACTGGCAGCATTTTAAAGGCAAGTTTGTGACAGTTATTTTGAGCCCCTGAAATGCAAATGGCGAGAAATAGGTATTTATTTTTATCCTATTATACAATGTTATTTTGGATAATTTATGACAATTTGATCATTTTGGAGAGAAATTTGGAAAATTTTTATTTTGGAGAGAGTTGGCAAGACAAATGGAGAGTTTATGAGACATACTATTTTACTTGGGTTGAAATGCAAGCCAATTAATTGGCTCTAACTGATAATTTTATGGACATACTTCCAGTCTGCAACTATGCAGAATAATATGATCCAGTCTTCAAAGCATGCACAATCAGTATCCGGATATTCTATTTTTGGGACAATTTGTCTCCAAAGATTTTCAAATTTCTCTCCAAAATGGCCAAAAATCACAAAATACTCTCTAATAGCCACTCTGGAAAATACCTTAGGCAAACAGATGAATTTTAGAGGCTAAATGCTGCGGATTAGTAACCATGTTTCAGAGGCTGGAAAATTGTAAGCCAATTTTTGAGCCAAAATTTCTGAGCCAAGCCAATCAGGCTAATCTTTTGAAGATTTCAAGCCAAAATTAACATGGGAACATAGGAATCAATTCAAAACTGTAAGCCAATTAGACATATCTGAGTTTTGACCATTTCAAATCTAAGCCAATTAATTGGCTTTAACAGACATACTCTTATACAATAATACATGGCAGATTACCAGTCTGTAATCTGTAGAATGCGTCTCTTATCCCGCAGAGATTTTAATTTGAGAGAGAGTTATTCTCTGAATCTGAGCAGGCAGTAGCAGATTCAGAATCTCCCATGGGCAAATTAATGGTAACATAGGAATTAATTCAAAATCTCCCGCAGCTAAATTAATGGTAACATAGGAATTAATTCAAGATTTCCCGCATAGATCTCCAATTTCTAAAATTCAATCAAAAACTCCCGCAGAGTCTTTGAAAAATGTTCCATATTCTGCAGACTTGGGCGGATTATACAATTCCCATTAATTTATTACTGTATTTTAAGGTTTGCTAAACTCCAACAGAGAGATTAATCCATCAGAAAAGACCACTTTTTCCAGAGTTGTCCAATAGCAATAATTACATGCAAACATAGGAATAAATTAAAAAACAGTCACCGGATAATTCAGGAGACTTATTTCAAGGCCTCAATAGTCGCTGGATAAACTTCACAACTTCATGCATCTTTTGCAGACTGGAATATGATTTATGAATATGGACACTTAACATTTTCTGTGAGAACAATCCTTAATTTCCTCCTAGGCTATATTTTTACGAGAATTAGAGTCAAAGTAGAGGAATTCTTGGAGAACAGTTTAGGCTACCAGTTCATGAAGTCTGGAGCAAATGTCATACAGTCCAGTCTGTATTTGGTGCATTAAATTCCACTGACTTTTTCAAAAAGCTGAAAAAATCCACCATAAATTTCCAGTAATTTGGCTGGTCCACCAACATTTTCACAATTTATCAACCAAAAATTAATGGTAACATAGGAATAAATAGCTAAAAATCCACCGACTTTGCCAGAATATTGTTTTAAAAGGGGGAAAATTCCACCGACATGTCAGCGGAATTTACCATGAAATACAGACTGGGTCATACTCTAGGTATAGGTCTAAGACTCTAAGCCAATCTACAAAGCATGCACAATCAGTCTCCAGATATTTAATTTTGTGGCAATTTGTCTCTAAAGATTTTCAAATTTCCCTCCAAAATGGCCAAAAATCTCTCCACTAATTACATGTAAACATAGGAATTAATTAGAAAATTGTTGCTGAATGATTCAGGAGACTAATTTCAAGGCCTCAACAGTCGCCGAATAAACTTCACAACTTCATGCATCTTTTGCAGTCTGGACTCTTAAGGTTACGGTACAGATAATACAGTATACTAACATTAAACATGGTTAAAGAGTTTTGAAAAAAAAAAAACCTATGCACCAGGTAATAAAGCATGTCCAAACTCGCCATTATACCATAATACAAGTCTGCAAAGTGTGTCAAATCTGTCACCAAGATTTCATATTTCAGGACAATTAGTCTCTAAAATTTATCTAATTTGTCTCCAAAATGCCCAAATTTCTTCAATATGTCTCCAATAATAACATGTAAACATAGGAAATAATTAGAAATTAGTCACCAAGATCTTGCTTGTTTGGATGAATTTTCCCTCCAATATAGTCTCCAATTAGACTCCAGAGATCTTTGGTGACATGGACACACTTTGCAGACTGGCCATTATAATGCCAGTTTCAGTCTGCAGAAACTGGTAAAGTGTTCGTAGAGATCTCTTATTTTGTTCATAGCAAAATTAATGTAAATATAGGGATTAATTAAGAAGTGTTCATAGCAAAATTAATGTAACTATAGGAATTAGTTCAAAATTGTTCAGAGAGAATATCCCAATTATCTCCCATATTCTGAAGACTGGTTATAATGATGAGTTTGTGACAGTTATTTTGAGCCCTTCAATTGTAAATGGAGAGAAATATCTAATTTTCTCCTATGCTACCATGTTATTTTGGAGAGAATTTATGATAATTTGATCATTTTGGAGAGAAATTTGGTGATTTTTGGAGAGAGCTCAGAGCTGGAGAGAAAAATGGAGAGTTTATTGGCCTTACTATTTTGCTTGGCCTATGCAATAAGGCATAAATTCATAATATCAGACTATCAATAGCGGCGTCAGCCACCAGTCTGCAGAATATGGGACATTTTTAACATTTTCTGTGTGAACAATCCTTAATTTCCTCCTATATTTACATGGATTTTACTGAGAACAGAGGCCTAAATTGAGAATTTCTTGGAGAACAGTTTACCAGTTCCTGCAGTCTGGGCATCAGGCACGCAAAGTTGGTCTTTAGATGTTTCCGAGTAAATTATCACAGACTTTAATTTTCTACTTAGGAAGTTAGGAGTAGGTAACTTGACTTATCTGTTCTTATCCAGTCTGCACTCTGCAAAACGCGTCCATGTCACCCAAGATCTTTAGAGACTATATTGGAGGGAAAATTCATCAAAACAAGATCTTGGTGACAATTTTCTAATTAAAATTTAATTCCTATGTTCACATGAAATTATTGGAGACATATTGAAGAAATTTGGCCATTTTGGAGACAAATTTGAAAATTTTTTGAGACTACTAATTGTTCTCAAATATGAAATCTTGGTGACAGATTTGACACACTTTGCAGACTGGGTTCTTATCACAGGAATCATGATTAGGGTTCCTACACACCATAAGAGACCATGGTACAGAGTATGTCAGTTAAAGCCAATTAATTGGCTTAGATTTCAAAAGGTCAAAACTCAGAACAGATAGATATGTCTAATTGGCTTAAAATTTTGAATTAATTATTATGTTATAATGTTCCCATGTTAATTTTGGCTTGAAATCTTCGAAAAATGAGCCAAATTGGCTTGGCTCAGAATTTTTGTGAAATTTTGGCTCAAAAAATTGGCTTACAATTTTCCAGCCTCTGAAACATGGAAAAGAGAGAAAGAAAGAAAGATTGCAAGATGTGAGGCCCAGTCTGTATTTCGTGGTAAATTTTTTTTAGCTACTTATTCCTATGTTACCATTAATTTTTATTGGATAAATTGGGAAAATGTTGGTGGATCAGCTAATTTACTGGAAATTTATGGTGGATTTTTTCAGCTTTTTGATAAAGTCAGTGGGATTCTGTGCACCAAATACAGACTGGTGTGAGGCGAGAAAGAAAGCCATAAAGAGTGATAGTAGTAGTTATTTGCTAGTTATTGTAGCAAACAATGAACTGGAGTGTGAATGAACTTTTTGTATTTTCTACAGTCTGTTTTCAAGAAATATTTTCAGTAAAATCTGAGGGTGAGAAAGTTGGAAATTAAATTATGTAGATATTGACATAAACCTGAGCTAATATGTGGACAATAACCAGTCTGTATTTCAGTATTTGGTGCAAAAAATCCCACTGACTTTTTGAAAAAGCAGAATAAATCCACCATAAATTTCCAATAATTTGGCTAATCAACCAACATTTTCCTAATTTATCCACCAAAAATTGATGGTAACTTAGGAAAAAATAGCTAAAAATCAACCGAATTTGTCAGAATATTATTTTCAAAGGGGAAAAATTCCACCAACATGTCGGTGGAATTTAGGGTAATTACTCAATTATCATACGGTCACAATTCATATCACTCGGATCGTACACATTTACTTTCTTTTGAAAAAATTCAACAGTTAATACTTTGGAGACCTCCAGTTACATCACATCATTCGTACATATCATTGTTCATGGAATAATAACACTCCCAGAGGTAAGTTTTGCCTATATATACTTATAATATTTTATCTTTTAAACACTTTCATATACGTTTTTAGCGAAAAACAGAGCCTGTACGAAGTCGCATATGCTTCCAAAAAGTTGAATTAAAATATTTCAGGAAGTTTTACAACGTAGCCTTGCAGCCATTATTGTGGAACAATGTGAGACATAACGTGTCTGACATGCACAATTAGAATATTTGTCATGTATATTGATTGTTTAGCTGTACGGTAACCGTATAGAAAAATCTAAAGATACTGCATTCATGCAACTCTTTTGTACGAATAATGATATATTTACAGTGATCGTACATTATGAATTTTAATTATTAATTAAGTTTCAGATGGCTCCAAAGCGTAAAAGATGCAATTACACAAAAGAAAATTTACTCTCAGCAATATCGGAAGTGAAAATAGGGTCATCATACCAGAAAGCCTCATCTAAATATGGTATCCCTTTGATGACACTGTGCGATAAAGTAAAGGGAAGGACTCCTCTTGCTCTTCTCAAACCCGGTCCAGGTACCTATTTATCTGAGGAACAAGAAGCCAAATTGACAAGATATTTACTCAATATGGCTCAAATAGGTTATGGTGTAGCAAGGAAGGATATTCCAAATATTGTGAAAAAGGTGCTGGATGAGGCAGAAAGGGATGGTGGCTACAATCTTCCAACTGGAGAGAAGTTCAACAATAATAAACCTAGAATTTGCTGGGTAATAGGTTTTTGAGCAGGCACCCTGAAATAAGTGCTCGAACCACTGAAAATTTCGGGTTTCAAAGCGCATATGTGGATCAACACTTAATAAGAAACTGGTTCAGCAGCTTTGAAAAGTATATACTTGAAAATTTTAACCTTGTAGCTTCAGAGATTCTTACACAAGAGAACTCAGAATGCATTTTCAATCTGGATGAAAGTGGGTTTCCACTACAAGGAACTGCTGGAAAGATGAAAATTATTACTGGGAGAGAGACCAAATGCATGTATAAGCTGACATCGGATACAAAACAGCAGAAAACGGTCCTGTAGTTCTCTTCATGGACGGCCATTCAGCTCACATTAATTTAGCAGTCGCTGAATACTTTTGTGACAAGGAGATTAGTCTGTATTGCTTTTCTCCCCATGCAAGCCACATTCTGGCTGGATGTGGCAGTATTCGGCCCTCTGAAGAAGTCTTGGAATGCTGCCGTTGAAGAGCTCAAATCGAAATTCCGACTTCCAGTGACCAAGAAAAACTTCTTCCAAGTCTTTGATACAGCATGGGAGAAATGCAAGGAGAAGAAACACATCATTGCTGGATTCAAAGCTGCTGGACTAGTCCCATTCAATGCCGACAATGTAGACTACAGTAAAATTCTAATAAAGAAAATGAATATCAACGTTAAAACTAAAGACCCTAGTGATTCAATGAATCCTGATCAAAAGTTAGGAGTCTCGATAGCCTTTCAAGCCTTTGTAGAGATACTCAAGCCTGAACAATTAATATTATTTGAAAAGAGGATGGAAGAAAATTACAACATCGTCAATGAAACAGACTCAAACAAGCATTGGAGGACTTACAAAATTCTGAAGTTAATGAAGAAGGGTGGAGTTGCCAAAAAGTCAGATGAAGCTCTGAATATGTCTTCCCCTATTGAAGATGCAGTCCAGGCAGATGCGTCTATAAGTGCACAGGAGGGAATCACTGTTCATGTAGATGATACCTCCATTAATACATTGACTCAAACTGGTCAAGCTCCAATAATAACTGCTACTTCTTCTTCAATACATGAAACACCGACGGTTCTGTTGAATATAACTGCTGAAAATCTTCCCGGTGTGAGTCAAATTGCAGGACCATCCAATGTTGGAAAACCTTCCTACATTGAACAAGATGCTCGATCTCCCTTCAAGAAACTCTACATGAAGATAGCTGATGATTCAATGGCACCATCCAGAAAACTTAGTAAACGTAAAGTTAAAACTCCAACCGCCATCGCAGCTTCACACTTAATTGATCATCTTAGAAAAACTCAGGAGGAGAAGGAAGAAAAAGAACGTCAAAAAGAAGAACATAAACGGACAAGAGAAGAGAAGAAGAGGACTTTAGGCTTCGAGTAAGAAAAAGAAGAAGGTCTCTGATCGAGAAGAATCTGAAGGTAGTAGTGCACCAGAAACAGATGAAGACTTAGAAGTTATCTACGCTTCTTCGGGAAGACGAGGTTTTCAATGAAAATAACTGTGGAGCTTGCGGAGGGATTAATGAATGGGAAATTGGGTCAAAATGGATTGGATGTAGCATATGGTTCCATAAGGGTTGTTTATCAGAGGAGATAGAATCGATGACAGTAGAAGATGTGGAAAAACTGGATTTCAAGTGTAATGTTTGCCAAAAGAAACTGAAGAAGAGACATAACTGAGTTAAGAGAGAAAATGTCATAGGTTTAAAAAGGATATTATTATAATTTAAAATGATCATGAAGTTTTTGTTTTAGTTATTCGCTGACACGGTTATAGAAACTAACAGTTATATTTGTGAGTTTATTGAATCAGTTAATTTGCTTAAATATTATTCAATTAAAATATTCGGATTCCTATAGTAATACCATTTCTTTCGGCCATACATGAAGTTATAAGGAAGTTCTTTTTATTTTCTTCGGTTTATTGTTCTATCGATGTAGTAGATTGTTCTATATTCCTAATATGTATGTACCATAGAAATAAATAATTAATTATGATTGTTGTGTTTTAGTATACTGCTCGGCCTTTCATTTTTATATAGGCTTATATGTACGAAAAAAAGTTGTAATGTATGGTTCCGATCCAGTCTGAATTTCATGGTAAATTCCACCGACATGTCGGTGGAATTTTTTCCCTTCAAAAATAATATTCCAGCAAGGTCTGTGGATTTTCAGCAATTTAGTCCTATAATACCATTAATTTTTGGTGGATAAAATGAGAACATGTTGATGGATCAGCCAAATTATTGGAAATTTATGGTGGATTTTTTCAGCTTTTTGAAAAAGTCAGTGGAATTTTGAGCACCAAATACAGACTGGGTTCCGATAAGAAAAAATATAAAAATATATAGTTATTTTACCAAAACCAACTGGAAATGTTGTCAAAAATATTTCTTTACGTAATACAAATATTATTATAACGTAACTAGGGATGGGACGAAGTATCGGTATCAATATCGGCTTTTTTGTGGAGTATTGGCAATGGTATCGGTATGTAATGAAAAGTATCGGCCGATACTTAGCTGATACATGTATGATTATTTAAATTTTATTCATTTGATAATTTTTTATTTATTAGATCTCTATTATTCTATAGTCATAAATGAAATAAATAATTCATTATAAATAGTGCTCTAATAATTGACCATCTACCTACTAGAGTTCTAAGTATAATTTTTATTTATCTATTATAACTTGCATGACATTAATAATAAAAAATTTGAAGTATATACGGAATCTACCAATAGGTTTTTGAGTCTGACTATAAATTAAAGATAAAAATTATTCAGCTACTGTTGACCATTTTCGCACCTATTTATTACAAGTACCACAGGATAACACACATCAGAAAAGTTATTTATTTAATATTTATGTATTTTAATTAATGTGAAATATGTAAATCACATTGTTATACTACAATGAAAGAGCATAACTGTGTTAGTTTTGAGTTAGAGCTTCATTGAACTTACAAGAATAATTGATACTTAATAACTCATCAAGTATCAATGAGTTTAATACATATAAACTTTATACAACTGCAAGTATCGGTATCGACAAGAATCAGCATTTTTTTCAAAGTATCGGTATTGGCAGGTATCGGTATCGGCACTTGTTAAGAAGTATCGGTATCGGTTGATTTTGTAAAGTATCGGTATCGGCAAAATTTTTGGTATCGTCCCATCCCTAAACGTTATATTTTCTTTCCTTCAATATAGACTGATGTACGAGAAGAGATGTACGGATAATGATAGTCGTACGATACAAATGAAAGTGTTGTACGATAGCAGTTTTACAATTGTAATCACGTAGGGTAATAGGATAAAATATCTATAAATAGTAATCGTATAAAATGCTAAATTCTGGTTGATAATTTTTGTTAGTGTACGAACTATAGACAATTCATAGCAGCAATTATAAGAAAAAAATTTGAGTAAGGTTAACAAAAATACAGTCACGCGTTACATTGATGTGAGTGTTTTTGTCAGACGTATGACTTTGTGTACGGAGATTGAGTAAATACCCTACCATGAAATACACTTACTTACTTACTTGATGACACTCCACCTTCCAGAGACTGTCCTTCTAACAGAGTGTCTTTTCAGGATAATGGCATTTGCAATGCCTCCCTACAGATTAGCCTATCAATATATCCCTTAACAACCCCCACCCCCCAAACCCCAGAGCATCCCTCACACTTCCGACACCATAGCACTCCCTCACCCCCCTCAGCCTCTCACACCCGACCAGAAAGTGCTCCAAGTCTTCCTCCCCCAACCCACACAACGGACATTCCACTCTCCCACCCACAAACCTCTCCCTCCATACCAGTCTCAACGTGTTACTCCTAGCCCTGAACAACAGCACCGAATCCCAACCATTATCATAGATATCACCGCTCCCAATTCCATCCTTCCACCTATATTCTCTTATAGAACTCTTGCTCTCTATCTCCCTTCTTCATCTTGTCTCCTCCCATTGATTCACTCTTCTTGTTATTTCTATTCCATCAACCTCACCCAAACCCCCCCACCCCAATCCTATCTCCGCTAAATATCCCTCCACTCTCCTAATCCACTTCGTACCTCTCCTTCCTCCCCTTCCAAACTGTTCCACTATTCTTCTTGCTATCCCATTTTTAACTAGCAAACTAAACTTTTGTTTTCATGTCTCTAGCTACTACTGAAGAGCATCCAACCTCTCCTTGTAGAGTCACCACCAGCGTATAATCCGGGGCTCTCAACACTCTCCTCCAAACTCCATTTTCTACCCTCTGAATGCTCTCCAAATCTCCCGCGTTCCAAACCACCGTTTCACTTCCATGCAATACCCTCGGCAAAACTGCACCTTTCCAAAATGTCTTTCCCATCATCATCCTCTGGCATGCTCTCGCTACTGCACTATAAGTCACATTGACCATCTTCCTTGCGAGGTTTATTTTCCCCACTTTATGTATCCTGAGGCAATCTCTGCTGTTGTTGATCTTCATTCCCAGATACTTAATTTCCCTCACCAACCTCCTCACATCCCCCAAATCTACCCCATTATACCCTCCATCATTAAAAACCATACAGTAACTCTTCTCTTTGTTAATACTCAGCCCATATCTCCCACTTATCTCCTCCAACCTCCCAAGCATGCTCACCACCTCCGCCCTGCTTCTTGCCAAAATCAACCCATCATCGGCATAGAAGAGTATCGGTACCCGCATAAATCCACTGCTGTATCCCCCTCCAGCCCTCAGCATATCTTCTATTATTTGGCTTACTATCATCAGGAACAGCTGCGGAGACCCCATACACCCCTGTCTAATCCCACACTGCACCTCCAACTCCTCCCTTTCCTTTCCCTCCCTATAAATCCTGGTTCTATCCCCTTCATACATATTTACCACAGCATCAATCACTCTGGGTTCACACCCAAATTTCATCAATGCTCCCCAGTTTGTATTTGGTGCACTGAACTCCTCTGACTTTTTCAAAAATCTGAGAAATAGCTGCCAACATTTTTCATCAATTTGTCTAGTCCTCCAACATTTATCCAGTTTCTCCAAAAATTAATGGTAATATAGGAATTAATAGCTAAATATCCTACGACATTGCAGGAATTTTTTTATTAAAGAAATTGAATATCTCCCGAGATATCATTGGAATTTACCACCAAATACATTTTGGAATGCTCCGACTAGGGCTCCTCTTTCCACACTCTCAAAAGCCTTGCTCTGCTCCTGCTGGGACAATAATGTTGTGAAACTAATTATTGAATAACATGACACATGGAATGGTGTAGAGGACATGCAGAGCAACACGATGCACCAGTCTGTATTTCGTGGTAATTTTTTTCCCCTCTGAAAATCCAGTCTGCAGAATATGGGATATTATTAACATTTTCTGTGCGAACAATCCTTAATTTTCTCCTATATTTACATGGATTTTAGTTTTACTGAGAACAGAAGCTAAAATAGAGGATTTCTTGGAGAACAGTTTACCAGTTCCTGCAGTCTGGCTGAAAATAATATTCTGGCAAAGTCAGTGGATTTTTACCTATTTATCCCTATATTACCATTAATTTTTGTCTTTTGGAGGGGAAACTGTTAAAATGTTGGAGAACTAGACAATTTGATGAAAAATGTTGGCAGCAATTTCCCAGATTTTTGAAAAAGTCCGAGGAGTTTTTTTTTTTTTTTAGGGGAGTGAAGGGAAGGAAGAGTGTTTTAAAATACTGCACTCTACTTATCCCTGGAATTATCAATGGTTTTGTTTTTATTTCTTTAGCAGTATCAGTTTTATTTTTACTGGGGGATTTGTAGGTATTCCAGAGTGGAATATTAACTCATTTCAGATTGACTAGTAACTCTGTTAGGAATTTAGAATGAACAAAAATTACTCATTTTAACCCTAAAAAATGCAGAAATCAGTTAATTATTTTATAAATTTCAACTCCGTCTCCGCAGTGAAAACTAATGTAAAATAAGTCATTTATGCTTCAGAATTGGGCTTGTTGTGATGATAAACATCACTAATGGGAATGCATGAAGTTAGGAGTAACTCAGTTAGAATTTATGTTTTCCAGTCTGGTAGGTATTGAGCATCCTGACCCACTCAACAGATTAAAGCCACCACCAAAGTCAGGAATCCATATTTAACAATTATATTATCATAATCTAAAGGTTTGGCTTGACTTCGGAGTACTATTATTTATTATTTAGAGCAGATCAAACCTTCCTGTGGCTTTTACACCAGACTGCAGGAACTGGTAAAGTGTTCTCCAAGAAATCCTCTATTTTGGCTTTTGTTCTCAGTAAAATACATGTAATTATAGGAGGAAATTAAGGATTGTTCTCCCAGAATATGTTAAAAATATCCCATATTCTGCAGACTGGCTTTTACATACCTAATAGCTATGTTCAATATACTTTTCAGTACATTTTTTAGACTATCTTCTCCTCCAAGGACGATCTTAGTATTTGGGGAGGTTACTCCAACTACTTGGAGTTCTCTGAACATTCTGTTTCTTTGATTTTGATAAGAAGTTAAGAACTTAAGAAGCACAATCAAACAGGTAGGGTAGTGTCACGGTTACCACCCAGTAAACAGATACCACCCGCTCATATTCAAAATCACTCAGTTTGTTTCAGGTTTGCTTGGAGTGTGCACGAGTGTGGTCAAAGAGACCTAAATAATATAAACTTTCATTCTATACCCTGTTAATTGAGATAGGTACAAGTGTTATTGAAAAAGAAACAATAAAATTGAAATTTTAGAAACTATCCGCATTTGATATCACATCTGGTCTAAAAAAAAATAATTTCCAACTTTTCTCCTTGCGTATTTATCACGATTCTGCCATCTTGTTTTGATTTCCTTCATCAAGTAGATTGTAAACAATGATGCCAGATGCTAATTTTTGAATCTGCTAAAAAATATGAAAAGTTATTGACTGGGCGGTAACTGTTTATTATATCAACTCTGTCTCAAATACCGCCCAGGGCGGGAATTGGGGGACGGTATATGTGTGTCAAGTATACTAATAGCAAACACTTTTTTTTACAGACCAAGTTTCATTCTCACTACCTACCTATACGTTGAATCATATCATATTTCATTGAATTTATAGTTTCATAGATATTTCAGAATATCCCTTCAATGAAGACAAAAAAGAACTATCGGGAGAATGACATCATTGCTGCTGTTGCCGCAGTTAAAAACGGGGAATCATTCAGAACTGCATCAGCCAAATATAACGTTCCTACTTCAACTGTAAGGGATAGATTCCATGGCAAGTATCAGGAGGGCAAGAACCTTCCTGGGCCAAATTCTGTTCTGTCTACAGATCAGGAAAATTCCCTACGTGATTATCTGCTCCATATGGCCAAGATAGGATATGGTGTCTGCAAAAAAAATATCCCGAACCTCATCAAGGAGATTTTGGATAGTGCTCAAAAAGACTCTCCTGAAAGCTATCAGAATGTGACTGCTAGCTTTAAGAATAATATGCCATCTAAAACTTGGGTGTACAAGTATCTAGCTAGAAATCCAACCTTATCCCTACGAACCCCTGAAAATCTTGGTCACCAGCGGGCATATGTTACTGAAAATGGAATCCGAAGCTGGTTCGCAAATTTGACCAAATTCTTGAAGGACGAGCACAACATTGATGCTGAAAGTTTTCTTGCACCTGAAAACTCGTCCAGGATCTTTAATTTAGATGAAAGCGGATTTCCGCTAGCTGGAACGAATGGTAAATTAAAGATCATTACTGCGAAGGGTGCTAAGAATGTTTATCGACTTGCTCCTGACACAAAGGAGCAAGTCACAGTTCTGGGCTGTGTCTCTGCTGCAGGAAATTTCTGCAACCCATTCGTGATCTTCCCTGGAATGAGGCCAAAATACAACCTGCAGGATGTCAATCCAGGAGATTATGATCTTGGTCATTCCCACAATGGGTGGATGACTTCAGACTTATTTTTTGAATGGCTAGCGAACATTTTCTATCCTTCAATTGAGAAATCAGTAACGTTCCCCATCATAATATTTCTTGATGGCCATGTCAGCCATTTGAATCTTGCTGTTTCCTCCTTCTGCAGAGAGAATGGTATTATTATGTATTGCTTCCCACCCCATGCCAGCCACATCATCCAACCTCAGGACGTGGCTGTGTATGGGCCTTTGAAGAAAGAATGGAACAATTCTCTAGATTCTTTTGCTCGTGAATTTAAAGGGCTTGCTATGAGCAAAACCCATTTCTTTAAAGTTTTCGATAAGGCTTGGAAGATTTGCAGTCAGAAGAAGCAAATGGCTGTTTCTGGGTTTCGCAAATGCGGGCTAGTCCCATTCAATCCAAACGCTGTTGCTTATGACAGGCTGCTGCTCCCATCTGCTCCCTTACAGAAGACTTCCCGAGAATTGACTTCACCTGCAGAGAAAATAGGAATGGAGAGAATCTTCCAAGTATTTGAAGATTGTATTTCTGATGATTGGAAGAAGATTTTTTCAAGGAGGTAAGTAGTTAGGTTTCGTTTTGAATTACCCTGTAAGTATAACGTAGAACAAAAAACAGCTTTCAACTTAATTTCATTGATTGAACCTATCTCTTCAGGAAAAAGATACGTAATTTTTTAGAATCATTTTACCTAATAATTTCTCCCTGTCCAAATCAGTTTTAAAGTAACAGTCCTGAATTTAAATTATATTTAATATTTCATTCATATAAATTCTAAAATTAACATAAAGGCTGCTGCCAAAGGAGCAATAATAATCTTTTCAAAAAATGCTATGACTAATTCATTTAATATTTATCGCTTAATCCAGGTATGAAAATGCTTATGACGTTGTGGAAAATAGTGATTTAGGAAGGATGTATAACTTCTACAAGAGATCAAGGGACATGATTGGAGGCGTCCGTACTGCAGCAGCAGATATAATTGAAGAAGAGTCAGTCGCATGTGATACAGCACCTCTTCCTTCATCGTCTCAAGCTCCTCCTAGATCGTCACCTCTATGCAATGTTGTCCCATCTGCTCTGTCTCTTCGTGCTTCATCTCCTCAAGCTCATCCTAGATCCTCATCCCCACGTAATGCTGTCTCATCACCTTCAGCAAATGACATGCTTTCATCTCAGAATGTCATTCTGAATCTTCCTGAGTCTTCCATTGTAATGGCAACAGAGGTTGAAGTCCCTGATCAGAGGCAGAGGCCTCTTATGGATTCATCAGTTGAAATTGATCCTACATCTTATTCTGAAAGGACACCTTCATCACCAGTCCCAAGTACATCTAAGGGTACCCCTTTCATGACAGATAAGTATGATATTTCTCCATTCAAATCACATTTGAAAATTTCGGATAAACTAATTATTACAAGAAAGTTTACCAAAAAAAGTACGAAAAAACCAGATGCGATAAGTGGTAAAGTTTATTTTACATTGGAAGCAAAGAAACAGGAGGAAAAGGCAGAAAAACTTAGACAGCAAGAAGAAAAGAGAAGACAGAGACAAGAGAAACAGTCTATTGCACTCACAAAGAAGAATGAGAAGAAGAGAGTCAGAAGAGAGAGTAGTTCAGAGAGTGAAGATCAGAATATTTTAATGGATGACAGTGAAGATGATTTGAATTTAGAGGAAGACAATTGTTGTGCTGCATGCCTTGGATGTGAAGAGTGGAATACAGACAATGCGTGGCTTGGTTGCAGCAATGAAAAATGCAACAAATGGTTTCACAAAAGCTGCTTGTCCCAGAATGTGGTTGACATGTCTCCATCAGAAATAAAAGCCTTCGACTTTTATTGTAAGCTCTGCCAGAAAAATAAAAACAAAGACCAAAGAAATGAGTAAATGCATTCTAGTTAATTATTATTACCTATGTGATATAAGCTGTGAAAATTAGGATGTAAGATGTGATATAGTTAGTAAAGCTATCAACTTAATCGTATACATTTTTTGTTAGTTAATTTAGTTTATATAGGAACAAGATCTCTTGAAAAATATTAAGAGCTTTATTTTTTCTTTGCTACTTTGCTTTATATACTAATAAGATCTCTTGAAACATTTGTATGTTAGATTTTTAGTATTTACTTTACATCAATTTTGTTTATTAAATAAAGGATTATATATCTTTATATACTACTTATTTACGATAATATTTGATGCTTACATCAATTTTGTTCATTAAATAAAGGATTATAAATCATTATATACCTACTACTTATTTACGATATTTGAAGCTTAATACATTTAATGAAACTGTGAGCGGTATCATTTTGAAGTGGGCGGTAATGGGCAGTAACAGAGGAAAATGAGCGGGAAGTGGGCGGTATCTGCGGAAAATTCCGTATTTTGGTTGAGCTCACAAGATCGTCAGTTTTATTTTCATGTTATGTCCTTGTGTATTACTCTGTGAAACACGTTGTCGCGCAACCCTTTCTTGATAGTTTGGCTTAAACATAATCGGGCCATACTCAAATACTTTAGTTTCACAGCAGTTTTCATGAGGGTAGGTGGCTAAGTGGGTGGTAACCGTGACACTACCCAGTGGTCAACAGTGGTCAACTGTTTCAGGCACTCTGCAATTTTCACATTCTTCACTATCTGATTTGCCTATTCTATATCCAAGTAATAAAGCATGTCCAAACTCGCCATTTTAATGGCGAGTTTGTGACAGTTATTTTGAGCACTTCAATTGCAAATGGCGAGTTTTATCTATTTTTCTCCTATGCTACAATGTTATTTTGGAGAGAATTTATGAAAATTTGATGATTTTGGAGAGAATTTGTTGAATTTTGGAGAGAGCTGGAGAGACTAATGGCGAGTTTATGAGACATACTATTTTACTTGGTTCTATATAAGCTCTGATTCAAATTTGCATGGCCTATCCTTAGTCTGCGAATTATGCTTTCACTTCTGCGACATCTCAGAGTACCAACTGGTAGATTGCAGTATATATTATCTCGAAAGTTCCTCAAAAAGTCCGAGGAGTTCAGTGCATCAAATACAAACTGGGAATCCAGTCTGTATTTCGTGGTAAATTCCACCGACATGTCGGTGGAATTTTTCTCCATTGAAAATAATATTCTGTCAAAGTCGGTGGATTTTTAGCTATTTATTCCTATGTTACCATTAATTTTCGGTGGAAAAATGGGTAAAATGTTGGTGGATCAGCCAAATTACTGGAAATTTATGGTGGATTTTTTCAGCTTTTTCAAAAAGTCAGTGGAATTTTGTGCACCAAATACAGACTGGCTGGGAATGGTGTAGACTCAGAGACTGTAGAGGACATGCATGATGCAGAGTAACATGACGCATGGAATGGCTTGGAGCCTACCACAAGCACACTGATACTTTGTGAGATATTGCATTGATTGAGGCTACCTACAATCTTCAACTCGCTTCGGAGAAACCATCTTCAACTATTCAACTAGCGGCTAGCCTATTTTTCACTCTTACTTTCTTTCTTGCTCGCTGCCAGTGTGTGCACTCCCACACATATCCATGTTAATCAATTCATCTTTTTTTTTCTCGCTTTAAATCTTTTGGTTAGGCCTACTAGGCTACTGGCCTAGTACCTAGGCCTAGCTAATGATGCTTAGTTAGCTACTACGTAGCCAAGTAATAAAGCATGTCCAAACTCGCCATTTTAATGGCGAGTTTGTGACAGTTATTTTGAGCCCTTCAATTGCAAATGGCGAGTTTTATCTATTTTTCTCCTATGCTACAATGTTATTTTGGAGAGAATTTATGAAAATTTGATCATTTTGGAGAGAATTTGTTTAAATTTGGGAAGACTTGGAGAGACAAATGGCGAGTTTATGAAACATACTATTTTACTTGGCTACGTAGGTATAAATCCGTATAATGATTCATTGTAAGCAGTCTATTGATAGAAAATGATAAAAGTTTGATATACTGCAGAAATCATTGTAAAAACTAGTCCTTGATAAAAATCAAATTATTATTAGTAAAAATTATTGAAGGAGTTTAACACAAATTTAAATACTCCGCTGTTGTTGATAACCTCAAATGGTATAAACAAAGTAGGGTTGGTAGTGACAAAGCAAAGGTGAACGTGACGTCATCAAGGAAATTATTAACAAAAATTAAGGTAGTTAGGTAAATTAAATTAATACTGTGATGAATTACAATAAATTATTTTCAATGTATGCAAATTGTAATATATTTATTCAATTGCCGAAACTGAAAATCTACGAAATTATATTTCTACTTGTTGTTAATGACGTCATTTACATTTAACAGTTGATTGACACTACTCTAACCATTCTGTGTACTGTAATTTAGCGCTTAAACCTAAAACACTCGGAAATACTAGAACTAGTCGCAATAAATATATTCAACTCATTATAGGTTAGGCATAACCAAGGTATATTAAGGCATAATATATGAAATTTGAGCGTGCCGTGGGTACATAGAAGCGAATTATAGGGTAACGGCTCCTTGTATCGCCACTCTCTATTTATCGTCACGTTTCAGTTACCCTATAAACAACGTAAGGTATATCGATTCGATTTCTTTTCGATTGCCTGGGATCTCGAATCGATGGATTGTTCCATACCAAATACATGTAAAAATAAAAATACTTATTTCCATACCTACCTACTTACAATTATTTTTATTTCGTATATTAACATGTATTTGGTATGGCAATAATTGGTCAAGCAGGTAAATTGCAGCACACTTACTAACTTCGGCCTCTAACAACAGAACATCATAGCTTCAAAACACTCGTTTAAAACTTAAAGGGGCAGTTCAGTCAAAATCAAACTAGGTATTGCCAAATTGGTCCTAAATCGATTTAGTATAATTATTTATGTAACATTAGAATATTCGTTGATTTTAGAAATGTTAATATAAAAAGTATATTGTAAATTAGTGGCGCCATCTGTGGACTGCGGTGGACCGCGTAACTAATCATTGTAGTACGTAAACAAAATGATAACCAGTCCCAGACTTGAATCGGTTATTAACTTATGAAAATGGTGAAAAGAATTTGTGAAATTGAAAACGGTCCTTCGAGTCAATTAGATTTAGTTTTGAAAAGAAAACCATCTCTTCATAAATTACCTGTTAATACTGTTGATAGACAAAATGGTTCACATGTTATCAGCTGTAAAATGTAAACAAATAGTATACTGAGTGGTGGCGCCATCTGTAGGAGGACGCGGGAACTAAATCGAATTTATAAAATATGATATATACCTATCGCTTATTATATTTTTTTCAACCGTTTAATTCTACAAGAATCCTTTATTCTTACTAAGTGATCGATTCAGAACGTTAAGAGACTCTCTCCCAGCAAACATTGGTACATCTAATTGTTGGAATTTTAGTTTAAATGTATTACACACTCTTATATATGTTTAATGTTAACTTCCTGTTAGATTAGCTGAGCTATATTAATTACCTATTGTTTAAATAACAATGTATTACTTTTATGAGAAACGGACTTAAGGGTTAAAGTCCGATCACAGTTCCGGTGCGTCTTAAATACCATCGTATGTCAATTCTTAAGACAGTCTGTCTTTTACATTACTCAGTGAGAGATGTGCTTCACTCATCTCTCTAATATACTTCTAACTGTAAAACATATTACTCTTTAAATAAACTCTATGTCTTAACGTTGTTAACCCACTATAATTTAACCTAATTATAACAGGTTATGGGCCCAGAACGATAAGAGTTTATAAATCAAATTATGTTTAAAAACACTTAGATATATATTGAGTAATCAAGTGACAATAAGTACAGTGAAAAAGTGTTAAACTAAATGACACATATACGCACGAACGTTTGTGTAAGCATATCTTGCTATAGTGCGCTATTGAGGTCAATAATATTGACTGATATCTTGGTCTGTACTTGTTTGTCTCGTATAATTATTCATTATTCTTTGCGGAAGAGGTGTCAAGAGAAGGTCACAAATTACCTTTAAATCTGTGATCTTATCCTTTGGTAAACAGTCTTTCAACAAAAGGTTCTTGCGAACTAAGACTTGTGTTGCTGTTCCAATTTGAATATTAATAATTATATTCTGTGAAGTTATTCTTATGAATTAGAATAATTATTCCTGATTAAATATCAATTCAGTTAAACAGTAAATAGATTTAACTGCTTTGTTTGTTTATGTTTGTTAAGTATTGAATGACAATAAATACTTGAAAACATGTCTTCAAATAAGTTACCGGGGATTGTTCCCCTAGACGGAAATAATTACCCTACATGGAGCGTACAAATGAAGATGTACCTCTTAAGAGAGAAACTGCTGGGTATAGCTGATGTATCTAAACCAGTTCCACCAGATTCCTCTTCAACTGAGGTTAAGGATGACTATGAAACTAAGAAGAATAAAGCTCTGGCAGATATAGTACTATCTATTTCACCGGTTTCAGAACGTTTCAGAAAAACACATGGGCGAACAAATTTCGTCTGAAGAAGAAACTCTACAACTTAAAATTGAAATCTCCCGAACTACTCAACTCCCATTTGAAAGAACTAACTGAAGCTTTTCAAGAGCTGGCCTTGTTGAATCAAGCGGTCAGTGAAGAGGATAAAGTTATTTGTCTACCATCATCCTTACCAGAGCAGTTTGAAGTGTTAGTTACTGCACTTGAAGCACAGTCAAACATTCCTAACTGGAATACCGTAGCTGACACACTCCGGAGAGAAACTGAAAAGTTGAGTATTAAATCCAATGATGGTTTGGCATTATCAAATACACAGATTGATGCAGCAGTAAATAAACAGTCAATTAAGTGTCACTTTTGTAAGAAAATAGGTCACTTGAAGAAAGACTGCTTTAAATTTAAACGGTATTCTCAAACTAACAGAACTCAAAATCAGCCTAATGATGTAAACGTAAGTCATATAGAACTTAATCACACAATGTATGCTAATGATAGCCCTCTTTGTAACAAATATGACGACAGTAATATTTGGATAATAGATTCAGGCTCTTCATCACACATGAGTGGTGATAAAAATTTATGTAGAGATTTTGCAAACATTACCAAACCTATCAATGTTCGAGTAGGCAATGGAGCTGTTTTGCAAGCTATTGCACTAGGAAATGTTTCTGTTATTGTGAATATACCAGGTGGTGGAAGTAGAAAATGTACAATAAATGATGTATTATATGTGCCAAATCTAGCTTTTAATCTACTATCAGTGTCAAAAATGACAAATAATAATAAATCTATTATTTTTGAAAATGATAAATGTAAAATATTGAACGAAAATAAAGAGTTAATTGCTGTGGCTCACTGTGTTGGTCAACTCTATTATCTAAATATTTTAGTTCATAAAGCTGCTGTAACGGTTGATCAAAATAAAGTAAACCTTCTATGGCATAGAAGGCTTGGTCATATAGGTAACGACAACTTGACTAAAATGATCCGAACTAAATCAGTTAATGGTCTGGATAGTAAATTAAAGGCTATAGAAGGTGTGTGTGAACACTGCTGTAATGGGAAAATGCATAAAATACCATTTTCTACAAGCATTAAGAAAAATTGTAAACCTCTTGATTTAATCCACACAGATGTCTGTGGGAAAATTACTCCCACTTCCAGGGGTAATAATTCATATTTTCTGACCTTTATTGATCATGCTACTCGATACTCCTGGATATATGTTATTGCCCATAAGAGTGATGCGTTTCAGAAGTCTTTGGAATGGAAAGCAATGGTTGAAAATATTTACGAAAGGAAAATTAAAACCTTGCAGTCAGATAATGGAGGAGAATATACCTCAAATAAGTTTGAATCAAATTTACGCAATGAAGGTATAATTCACCAGAAATCTATTCCTAAAACTCCTGAACAAAATGGGTTAGCTGAAAGATTTAATAGAACTATTATGGAAA
Organism: Caprella mutica; assembly: GCA_947561585.1. Lineage (NCBI taxonomy): Eukaryota > Metazoa > Arthropoda > Malacostraca > Amphipoda > Caprellidae > Caprella > Caprella mutica. The sequence continues at coordinate 294,878 of CANNZV010000084.1, read as the reverse complement.
AAGTTAGATGTATGTTATCTGATTCAGGAATTGATAAGGAATTCTGGGGTGAAGCACTATATACTGCAAATTACCTTAATAATAGATGCATTAATTCATTTTTAGTTAATAAAACTCCATATGAAGCATTAAATCTTAGAAAACCAAATGTAAAGCATGTAAAAATTTTTGGATGCACTGCTTATGCTCACATTTCTCGAGATGAACGATCAAAATTAGAAAATAAAGCTACCAAATGCCTGTTTCTCGGTTATGGCACTGTTACTAAAGGGTATAAGATGTATGATGTTGAATATAAAAGAATCTTCTTTTCCAGGAATGTAACCTTTGATGAATCAGTTTCATCTAAGATTGAGACCCCTCATCTGATTGAGACCCCTACCTCTCCACTGGTGTTCCCTTCAGAAAATTCAGAACCTGCAGGGCCTGAGATTCAAACTCCCGACAATAATCCTCCAGTTGCACCTGAGGCGCAATCTGTACCAGCTATCATACCAGATGAGGATCTTCCTGAACTGGAAAATAGACGATCATCTAGAACGCGTCGAGCTCCTGTTAGATACGGTAGTTGGGATTATAGCCTTGATCAGTTTGAGGAGGAGGGTTTATAAGTCAATAGGAATATCAATATCGAACCTAGGTCGGTATCTGAGGCTCTTAATAGCGGTTCTGAATCCTCTAAATGGAAACTTGCCATGGAGAGGGAATTAAATGCTTTTGAGAAACATAAAGTTTTTGAACTCGTAAAACCTACCTCAGACTTAAACATCATTAAATCTAAATGGGTGTTTAAAAAGAAAAAGGGATCTGATGGTAGAGTGGCTTCATATAAAGCTAGATTAGTCGCTCAGGGTTTCTTACAGAGACCTGGAATCGACTATGATGAAATTTTTGCTCCTGTAGTTAGATTTGAATCGGTGCGAACCATGTTATCTTTAGCTGCTAAACAAAAATTATTTGTACATCACTTGGATGTCAATTCTGCTTTTTTAAATGGGGATCTTAAAGAAAACGTTTATATTAGACAGCCTCCAGGCTATGTTCTACCAGGAAAAGAAGATTTAGTGTGCAAACTAAACAAATCTATGTATGGTTTAAAACAATCACCCAAATGTTGGAATGATTCTTTGGATGCATATCTTAAATCCTTAGGATTTATTCAGTCCTCTTGTGACTCATGTATTTATGTTAAAGTAATCAAGGACTCACCATGCTTCATTTCTGTGTATGTAGATGATATTATTGTAGCATGTAAGAACTATGATGACCTGACTAAAATCAAGACTGATTTAAGTGCTAAATTTGAGATGAAAGACTTAGGAAAATTATCCTATGTCTTAGGCATAAAAGTCGTACAAGACAAAAATGAAATATCATTAAATCAATCTTCATTTGTCAACGAGTTATTAGATAGATTCGAATTCAATAATTGTAAACCAGTATCCAATCCTGCTGATGTTAATTCTCATTTGGAACCAACTATTGATGATTGTGAACTAGTAGATAAAACTAAATATCAGTCAGCTGTAGGTGCTTTACTTTATCTATCTACTAAAACTAGGCCTGACATAACTTATGCAGTTGGAAATATCTCTAAATTTTGTTCCAATCCAAACACTAAGCACTGGTCTCCAATTAAGAGAATATTTAGATATCTGAAGGGCACACCTGATCTTGGCATTACATATGGTAATGAAGATTCTGATTTGATAGGTTATTCTGATGCCAACTGGGCAGGTAACAGAGTTGATAGGAAAAGTACTTCTGGCCAATGCTTTCTGTTAAATAATTCCATTATTTCTTGGCGCTCTGTGAAACAGTCATGTGTTGCTTTATCAACGGCTGAAGCTGAATATGTTTCCCTCTCTGGTGCCTCCCAAGAAGCTGTATTTCTAAATAAATTACTATTAGATCTTAAAGTACCTAATAAGAATCCTATCGTTTTGTTTGAGGATAATCAGTCAGCAATTTGTATTGCTAAAAATGCTAAAAATCATCCTAAATCGAAACACATTGATATTAAATTTCATTACATTAGAGATCTTGTTGCTTCAAACATAATTGAACTTGTTTATTGCCCCTAGTGAAATTATGCTTGCTGACATATTTACTAAACCTCTGCCTACTGATAGATTTACTAAATTAGTTGAATTAATAGGCATGAAAAATATATAATGTCGTGTGAGGAGGAGTGTTGGAATTTTAGTTTAAATGTATTACACACTCTTATATATGTTTAATGTTAACTTCCTGTTAGATTAGCTGAGCTATATTAATTACCTATTGTTTAAATAACAATGTATTACTTTTATGAGAAACGGACTTAAGGGTTAAAGTCCGATCACAGTTCCGGTGCGTCTTAAATGCCATCGTATGTCAATTCTTAAGAACAGTCTGTCTTTTACATTACTCAGTGAGAGATGTGCTTCACTCATCTCTCTAATATACTTCTAACTGTAAAACATATTACTCTTTAAATAAACTCTATGTCTTAACGTTGTTAACCCACTATAATTTAACCTAATTATAACACTAATCAATGTCTAAATGATGCAGGCATCCGACCTTAGCCAGCATCGGCCGACATTGGTTTACCATCGTGCATGTACTAAAAGACGTCGGCAAGATGCTGGGTTAACTTATCCGTGCAACCAGGCCAATGTCGCCAACGAGCGGCAAAGCGTCGGAGTGCAGTCATCATTTAGAAGATGGCTAGTATCGGTACAACGATGTTTGCCAGGAGGATCTTTTAGATGGCGGCTAGTAGTTGCATAAAGATTTCGAAAATAAAATTGTCTAAATTTGGAATATTACAAATTATATATAACTACCTATTGGATAATGTTCCATTATATATCATAACTTCTGAAATTCATAAAGGAAAGACAAATGAAGTAATACAGCAATGTCTTTTAAATTTATTTCACACATTATCACTTATGTTTCGTGTCAATGCCACTCTTTCTACGAAACAAATGCTTGGGCATCAGAGTGTAGACATGCCTGTCACTTTCAGTCATGTACTTAGCTTGCTTTTCCATGAGGGCCTTCTCCACCAAAGCCTTCACCTTGGCCCTTCTCTAAGGATTAACAATGCCAGCTTCGTAAGTATTTGGCTGCTAGGGAAGCAGATCTAACCCTTGAAACAGCCTGACTGCCCTGACCTGTATGCTGCTTCTTCGCATGGACCTCAAAGGTTCATTTTCGAATTTAGTCCTACGGGAAAGAATAAAATTATAAAATTGTATAGGATTACACTTTGGTACCGAAGTCATGTTTGCAGATATGTAAAAATTTCTAAAGAACAATGACAATTTTCAATCGTCCGTTAAGCACATTCAATTTTAGGAAAGAATCGAAACAGCAATAGTAGCGCTATCTATCACTCTTTTATTTACTTACCTCTTGTCAGTAGTGATTCTCTCGTGCCTCTTAGGTCTGCTTTCCCTCTGAATAGGTCTCACGCTCTTGCCAATAACTGCATTCATACACTTGGTGATCTTGAGTCAATTCCCTGAAGTCAGAGTCTGATATGATAAGAAAGAGAAATGAGATGGAGAATTTTAAACAAATTCATGAATAAGATATAAGCAAATCCCTTAAAAATAATTAATTAATTGTATCTAAAAATTCATGGTTCTCTTATAAATAATATCTGTCAATTGCATTACTATAAAGACCAGAAGCTCAACTATCACTGTTCTCATCTGTTCTGTCTCAGTCCATTCGTGAATATCATAAAAGCAACATTGTTCCTGTCTTTCTTATCATTCATCAAGACTTTGAATTTTTCTTCAGCGTCTTCAGTGATATGAAATCAGGAAAATTTGCCTGATCGATGAAACAATAATGATGAATAAATTATTGCATAAGTAGTGTAATATACCTCGATACAAAAAATAAAAGCTATTGATGTAACTAGCATAATATAGACTATAAGTATAATATTTATTCAAATAGAGCGTTAGAGGTTGCAAGTGATAATTTTTAAGAAATTGAAATTTGGTAGGGGTTTAATGTCTGCTCCGACCATTTCTGGTAATATCACTGACGTCAAAAGGAAATAAGTACAAGGAACTGAAAAAGCAGTCAGAATGGACAGTGGCTACATGAGCAAAATCATATACCACCGTCAATAACATGCTCATGGATGCAAAAAAGCTACTCTGTGAATACAGTCACTTACCAAGTAATATGACGAAAAGAGATACAAGCACCAGGGACTGCACTCACGGATGCAATAGGATAATGAAGAGGTGATAGTAAATGAAGCCTATGTAACCCAAAATCTAAGACCTTGTAGTTGAAGGGCATAAACTTAGAGGCTAGAGCTATCCCCTTTTCTTCCATTCACCACAACCAGCTTTAGGATAGATCTTCAGGAGGCATAAAGGTTATCGAAAGCATGCTAACACACGTTAATGTAGGCAATGCACGACTCTATTTACCTGTTAAGAAAATCCCAATCTTCTTTCCTCAGATCTTCTGATTGCAGGCAGAGTTCTAGAGTTGCATCTCTCCCTCCTTATTGAGAGTGGAGATATTTTTTTACAGGCCTAGGTATATTTTTGTACATAGTTTCTTTTTATATAATTTTTTACATACATTTTTGATGTAGGCCTACATTTTATACATAATTTTTTTACATTAATTTTTTCAAATTAATATTTCTTTAGCTACCAAAAAAATATTTTACATAAATTTTTCTTACATAATTTTTTACAAAAAAATGTACATTAATTTTTTTACATTCATTTTTTACATAATAAGCGGCTGTTATTTGTTTTTGTCAACATATCGCAGCGACAAATACTTAATATTAATTTGCATGTATAATTATAGTTGTTTTGCCAACATCGTGCCACAACTTGATATCCATCAAGCGACCGATTGTTGGGTATTGACATCGTGCCGACAAATAATATTAGTCTGTCGGCCGACTGTTGTAGGAACGACGTCATGCCGACAAATAATATCCATCTGACGGCCGTATGTTGTGTAGCCGACGTTGTGCCGATGTCGAAATGAATCAATTTGCCGATGCACGACGTTGCCATAAGGTTACAGATGCACGCCAGCATACGGCCGACATTGCAATTTGCTTGCTGGGCTGTAGAGGGCCGCAATTTACCTGCGTGACCCTAGCATGGTATGATAACCATGCTATTTCAAGGAAAATGACCACTAAAGTTATATCTATGTGATCTACCTAAAAAAATTTATGACATATAAAATATATTCATTCACGGTGTTATTAATTCTATTAGAATCAACTTCAATTCATGTCTTATATTTTCTTGAGTCACCCCTGATAAGTTTTCTTCAAGGAAGTTTTCTATTATGGTATTGCGTTCTTTGTTTGTTAGTTTGTCACGCATACTGATTTCGTCAAGTTGAAATACATTTGAGAGCTGTTATTTCTTCGTTTCAATAATCCCCATATGTTCATAATTGTACCAAATCATGTCTAATAACTTTAAAAAAATCCCTGAGACTATTTATTATAGAAAACACTAATTTTGAACCAAAAGAAAAATAATTCATTTTATTAATGTTTATTTATTAATATTTATGTTTATTAAATCTTATTTACCATTTTTCTGATTACTTAATATTACCTAAATAAATAAAAAGAAACTATGATAATTGATACTTTCAAAATGAATTTGCTATACTAGTGACAAAAATTTAATACACAATACCATCCTCTATGACGTCACGAGGGGGTCTGCTCAGAAGAAACTCAATTTCGTCTCTTTTGCGACCGTACCTTATAGAGTTATAGTTATATTATGGTTAAGATGTATGGCAATACGGTGCATTCAGGATAAACCTACCGAAATTGATTAGGTATGGAGAATTTGTTATGCGCGATTTTACGCTTCATTTTTTTTTTCAAAATAATGCTCATACATGCAGTTTTGGTTGTTTTTAATTGCATTTCTTAAATATAAAATCAGAAATTAATTCGGTCATCAATATTTAAAATAAATCGATCAATGTGTCGATATTTGGGTATCAATTAAGTAGGTTTTCCATTTATCGTCATGGGGTAAAATAAATAAATAAAATTTGATTTAAATAGAAAAAGTGTCATCCAATTGGATAAAACGTACAAAATTTTCACAAGTTTTAGACGTCATGTTGTTGTATTGCCGTACACGTTATTCAAAGAATAGTAAATAAATATTTACTATGATTCAAAGAATGTTTGCACATCTGCGTGTGATATTAATAATTAATAGGGCTGGGACAATATGCTCTAAAAACTATAGATCCCGAAAATATCATAGACGAAACGAAATGAAATGGTATCGAATACTATATACCGCTAATTTAGAACCATTCAATACTCTATAATTCTCTCCGTCTATAATTTTTTTTTGGGATCAATAGTTTTTAAAGCATATTGTCCCAGCCCTGAATTAATTAATATATAGCTGATATTCATCTTAAAATAATTTAATAGGTAGTTTAGTGTTTACATTTATCTGAGATTCAGTTAATTATTATTTACACAGTTTACGAAGATATATATTTTGTGAACTTCATGTATTTGGAAAAGCAAACAACGTGATATATCAAAATTTCGATACTACGACTTTGGTTATCTAAAACTTTTTCCTCTCAGAATATATTGATTTCAGCTGAAATAACTCATATCATAAATTAATTATTGTTAATCCATCATATTATCTTAAATGCCATTTCCAGTGTCCGGGAAAAACTTTGAATATGTTAAATAAACCGCGTAAAATAAAGTTTACTATATATTTTCATTCTTTTTAAAGTTTTTAATACTCTGTGTGACCCAATAGTACGAAACATTATTGTGATACTCAAGATAATTTAATGAGAAGGAAATTAAAAATATTGTCGCTTAGATTAATTACTTACGTATGGGTATTTACGTCTGCTGCAGAATCAGAGGCCAATTCACTGACTTCAAAATGTAATTTTATTAAGATGAGATTCATGCATGAACAAAGTCAAATACCACCTGTCGGTGTCTAGCTCACGGATGCTGGAAAGCTACTCCGTGATTGTAGTCACTTACCAAAAATGTGATGAAGAAGTACTTAGATCTTTGTGTTAGGTAGGCTCGTAGGCTTCATTTACTATCACATCTTCATTTTCCTCTTCTATCCGTGAGTGCAACGAACGGTGCTTGTGACCATTTTCGTTACATTCCTTGGTAAGAGACTGCTTTCACTGGGTAGCTTTTCTACATCCATGAGCATTGTCACCGACGGTGGTAGGTGACTTTGTTTATGAAGCAACTTTTCTTTCTGACTGCTTCTTCGAGTCCCTTGTATTTAATTTCATTTTGACATCAGCGATATGGCCTTTGGTTCCAAAGCAGACGTTAAACCCCTACTAAAATCAATAATTTATCCATTCTGGCATCATTTCTCCTACTCAGCCAACTTTTCCCCCATTCTACCTGATTTTCTCCCCATTCTAACCTGATTTCCCCCATTCTAGCTGTTTTCCCATTCTTCCTAATTTCCTCCATTCTACCTAATTTCCCCCATTCTATCTGATTTTTCCCCATTCTATCTAATTTTCCCCCATTCTACCTAATTTTCCCCATTCTACTTGATTTTCCCTCATCCTGCCAGCTGTTCAATTAAAATTTTATTCTGTGGACGATATTACCCATGGGCCATGTATCGACACATGACGATAAATGGATAATAGCATGCGACGATATTTGGTTTCAACATGTCGATAATTGGAGTTTTTCAGATATAATATTTGATTCAATGTAGATTAATTTATACTAAACGAATTGCATAGTACTTTATATGGTTTAAAAGATTTGAATTTTATCTTTTAGTTGGTTCTGTCGTATATGCATTAGTAGAAAGGAGAGTTACACCAATAATAATAGACTTCATAGTTTTAAAGGAAACCTTTTAAGTGGTCAATAAAGCTTGTCGCCCTCCTGATCGGATCGGAAACGACGCGGAAGCTCACGAAGCTTCGGAACGGACACGACACGACGTTCGTACGCACACCAGTTCAGATGACTTCGGAAGAGAAACGATGCCGACATCACAATACTTATAAGAACATAACAATTAAAAGTTAAAATTTATCGATCATGACAACTATTTCATACGATAGGTATTTGATTAAAAAAATTCGGTAGTATCGTTGTTGTTTTTAATTTTCAGTTCGAATCTCTCTAATTTATTATCATACAAGTGTACTTCCCCATTAAAATTGATGTTTTTTACCCCAAAAAAATAGAAAAAAATATATGTTGAAAACAATGTATATAAAAAAAAATATGTTAGAAATATATAAGCGAAAAAAAAAATAAAAAAAAATTAGTTACCTAGAAACATATAAAAAAATGAATATAAAAAATTATGTATATACAAATGTATGCAAGTAAAATTTATATAAATGAAATTTATGCAAATAAAATGTATGCAAATAAAATGTATGCAAATAAAATTTATGCAAATAAAATTTATGTAAATGAAATGTATGTAAATGAAATGTATGTGAATGAAATTTATGTAAATGAAATGTATGTAAATGAAATGTATGTAAATGAAATGTATGTAAATGAAATGTATGTAAATGAAATGTATGTAAATGAAATGTATGTAAATGAAATGTATGTAAATGAAATGTATGTAAATGAAATGTATGTAAATGAAATGTATGTAAATGAAATGTATGTAAATGAAATGTATGTAAATGAAATGTATGTAAATGAAATGTATGTAAATGAAATGTATGTAAATGAAATTTATCTAAATTAAATTTATATAAATAAAATTGATGTTAATAAAATTGATGTAAATAAAACTCATGTAAATAAAATTCATGTAAATAAAATGTTATTCTTCTTATTTCAATAACTTTTCGTGATCTGATTTATAATCATTAAAGTTAATTGAATGAAACTATTTGATTATGTATAAATATCAACGTATTCATCACGCAGTAGGATATTCACAGCTATTCCAATCTTCCATCTCCATCCCAGTCTCTCCAAATACAGTTCTGCGCATTCGCAATCTCTCGGACGCATCAGAACTATCAGAAAAATATTCTTTCAAACATATCCGCGTCGTTTCCGTTCCGATCCGACGCGTCGTTTCGTTTCCGATCCGAGCAGGTGGGCGTTAGCACGTTCAAATGTATGGTTTAGATTTTTGTCTGATGCTTCGTGTCCGTTCCGATGCGTCGTTTCCGATCAGGTGGGCGACAAGCTTTAATGGAGACTTCCCCATAGGTCAGTCCCACATCTTCGGTCATATAACTTATAAGAAAAAAAAACGATAGGTATACTACCTAATGATAATTATTTAATTTGTATTCATGACCCTAAAATATGAAAAATATTACTATATCGTTTTTTCTTATATACCGAAGATGTGGAATTGACCAATAATTCGTACTTTCCCTAAGGAATTTCTTTTCTTGGGTTGATGAAGTAAATTTGATTTCAAAAACATTACGTAATATAGTCGCATTCCCAAACATTTCAGTATCGGTATCCACTTGAAGTCATCTGATTTTCTTGCAAAAACTATTCAATCGAAAAGTAAGATTTGGGTCGGAGGAAAAAACTTAACTAACTAAATGAAATAACTATCAAATTGGCCTATAAGCAAAACACAGACATATGGCAATGAATGAAACGTGTCCGTATTATGGAAGAGAAGATACAACGTTTGTATATGACCATTGATATGAAAATATCGCTATATAGTTATAGACATATTACTATATAATAATATACCGTATATGGTCAACAAAAAAGTACACTCGATTTTTCAATTAAATAAGCTTGCTATAAATATATATATAAATATTTAGAATATCTTTAATACAAGGTTTTTATATTATTTACTAATGTATTGCCCGTTGAAAATAACGGGGTTTCAATAGTGATTCATTACTCGTTGTTGAGTTAATTTTGGAAATTTAGTGCATTCAATTAAAATTTATTTTCTAAATAAGCTGATATTATAGAGCGAACACCAAATAAAAAATAAACATACGATGGAAATTATTTCTATAGAAAAGATATCAGAATAATTTAGTGTGACGGACAGACAGGCACAATCCATTTATTGAACTGATATTAGAACAATTTGGTGTGACGGACAGACAGACACCAATTATTGAACTGATATTAGAACAATTTGGTGTGACGGACAGACAGACACCAATTATTGAACTGATATTAGAATAATTTAGTCTGAGGGACATACAGACATAAACAATATATGATCGATATTGTGGAACTGTCCGATAATTCGTAACTTACCCTATTTATTTCGATATTAAATTAATCATTATTTAATTTACCTCAAAATATTTTTGTGATACAGCTTACCATAAACATTTTAATATTTCTTTTCATACTGAAGAAGCGGACACCAAATAAATAAATAAATTTATAGTTAAACACACAGGGAAATTATTACTATAGATTAATCATTATGCTTGCAAGTTCAAGTAAAAAAATATGCACAAGAATTTTCAATTGTAATTATGACGAAATAATTTTTATACCTTTTAGTATTAAAGATACGGACTATTACATGAATATATTCCTATTTATAGCAAGATTATTTAATTTGAAATATAGTGTACTTTTTAGTGGGACATACGATTACTGTAAGGCCCGCTTCACACTTGCGTTTTTCAACGCCACGGTAGGGTACGTACACACTACAAGCGGAGCGGAGCGCTATTAATAGTATTGTTTATTTAGAGCGCCGCTCCGCTCGCAGTGTGAACAGCCAAGCGTCTTTGTATACGAATACCAAACCTCATTAATGGCGCGCCGCTCCGCTTGTAGTGTGTTTGAGCCCTTAGAAATACTGCTCATGGCAAAAAGTTTAGCTGCAATTAATTTTAATGGAGCTCTTCACACTTGCGTTATAAAAATTGCAGCAATTTTTATAACGCAAGTGTGAAGAGCTCCGTTAAAATTAATTGCAGTTAAATTTATTGTATTTGTCTGAGGACACATGGTGATAACAAATGATTTGGAGAATGTGTGTATTAGCAAACAAAATGATGTGTTGGTGGGAGAGGTGGAGGTATGAGGAATAAATCTGGTAATCGTATTTGTAAATCTGGATACTAGGAAAACAGAAAGGAATGTAGATATATAATATATAAATGGACAGGAAAATGATGGATATTCCAGATGGTAGGGGTAGGATAGTACTGGGTGATTTATTGGACATGTGGGCTTTCTAGGAGAGCATGACTTGAGTAGGAATGGACAGATGTTAGTCAAATTTTGGGGGAGTTTGGAACCTGGTAATGTTAAATTCAGAGGAAAGTTGTGAAGGAAAATATACTAGGGTGCAGGGTAATGAGAAGAATGTCATTGATTATGTATTGGTGGATGAGACAATGTAGGCCAAAATATGAATATTGATGAAGATAAAATAAAATATGATTTATCTGACCATTGACCATTGTTATATAGAAGTTATGTTCGAGATACGGGAGGCTAGGATGAGGAGGAAATATTGCAGCTGGCAAATAATCGAATTAGATGGAGTCAATGATGAATAGGCAATGGGAAGGTTTGTTGAGGAGGTGGAGAGAGAGAAATAGTCGGAGGAGAAGAGATACTGGTGGGCGATATGGAAATAATTATAAAAGAGAAAGCAGATAAATGTTTGAAAATGAGAGTTAAGACGAGAATTGATAAAGACAAGAGATAAGTAGTTGAACCATCTTGGATAAATCAGTTAAGAAGTGAAATAAAATATAGAAGATATCTTAATAGGAAAAAGAGGAGAGCAAGCAATGAAGAGGAAGAAAACAGGTACTGGGAGCTCTATAGAAAACAAAAAGATAACGTTAAAAGGATTGTTAGGGATGCAAAAATGAGACACGATGTGAAAATAGAACAAGGAATAAAAAAATGGGATTATGGAAAATGATAAGTTGAAGATAGAAAATGGAGTGGAGAGAAAAAAGAAATTACTAATTAAATGGGGAGGATGGAGGAGAGATTCCATAGGGAGATGAAGGTGAAGTTATGATGCAGTGTTGGATAAAAATATATACAGGGCAGGGCAATGTCATTGTGGAATGACCAGAGGAGGGAAGAAGACAAGTTATGGCATAGTTGGAGAGAAGGAGAAATGGTAGGAGAGATAATTTAATTCAAGGATAACCTATAATCAGAGTGATGGAGGGTGTTGAGGGATGGATGGATGACATAAGGGTCGAGAGGGCAGGTTTAAAGGAGACTGAAGAGGATATACAGTGGAAAGCAGCCTGGCCTAGACGGTATCAAGGGGGATCTATTCAGAGCCTTGGGAGAGAGTGAGAGGTGTGAGGATAAGTTGGTGGAGGTGTACAATCGGCTGCTGGAGGATGAGGAAGTGGTTGAGAGATGGAAACTCTCAAAAAAGGTAATGCTACCAAAAGTGAAAAAAATCCACAAGCTAGTCAGCATCGTCCTGTGGCACAGACGAATGTTGGATACAAGATCTTTATGGAGCTGTTGAAGGAGAAGGTGAATGAGTAGAGGATGTTAGATGAGAGAGTGTGAAGTCTGCAGGAGGGGTTTACTGTGGGGAGAAGGATAATCTGTTCCTGTTGAAGGAGCTATAAGAAGAAGGAGACATTGGTGGTCGCAGCGGTGGACTTTGCGAAGGCATTCAATAGTGTTGATAGGGGAGCGCTGATGTAATATAAGTGCGATCCAAGGATGATTGGTGTGGAGGCAAATATGTACTAGGGATTAGGGATATAGGACGGAGATCTGGAGGGAGGGAAAGCAATTGGGAGAGACGGAAGTTGGATCAGGCAAGGATGCACGTGGTCTCTAAAATTATTTGTAATGGTTGTGGGGATGGTCACTGAGAGGCTGTTGAGGAGTGGTTTGGGATACAGAAGAGGAGGGGTTAGAGTGCCAGTTCTTTTTGTTTTTGCGGATGATGGTCTGCTGCTGGGAAGGAGTGTTGAGGAGGATGATTGGTGTACTGGAGGAGAGAGCTGTGGACTGCAAATCAATAGGGAGAATATCATATGCATGGTTTTCAATGGAGGAGAAGCGGAAGTGGGGGGAATCAGATGTGTGGCTAAGCTGACATATTCGGTTGTTGGGAGGTGAGTGCTTGTGTGTATCAAGGGAGAAACAGATAGGATGCAGAGAATTGAGAATGGTGAAGGCTGCACCCTTATGGATACCCATAGTGACTCTTCAAGGAGAAGTGGGGTGTTCCTCAGTGCTCACCAGAGATATGAAAGAGAAGCTAAAGTTCAGAGAGTGTAGTTTTGAGAAGGGTGATTGAGGAGATGAACGTTGAGGTGAGACGTGATCAGTGGATGACTACTTGAGGGAGGTGGGTTTAGATTGGGAGCAACTGAGCAGTGGCCGTTTTGAAGGATTAGTGAATGAGTGGGAGCATGGAAGATGGAGATTGAGCAAAAGTCAACCTTGGGATACTATAGGGAGAAGGAGAGGAGTTTTATGATAATAGTTAGGGATCGAGGTTGCTGTTTGGAGTAATACGTTGATACTGGGTTGGAGGATGAGACACTGGGGAGAAGTGGTGGGGTGTGGAGAAGATTACGAGAATTTTATATTGAATGTCTGAGTCTGGAAGCAGTAAGGGAGCATCATGGGATACAGTTGATGGAGGAAGTGATGTGTTTTGGTGAGAGGGACTCTCGGAGGGTGTGTGCATTTTTGGAGGAGGCGTGGAGTGTTAGGGTGAGAGAGTGGTGAGGAGTTTTAATCATCCCTCTTCTGCAGAAGGTTATCAGGGGAAGAAGAGGGTGAAACCAGTGGTGCTGAAAAGCCTATACTGACCAAGCTCCAGCTCCCATGTATCTATAAATGATTTCGAAGGTTTTGATACTCTCTCTATGAGCAACACTAATCTGTCGCTCATAAAAAAATTGCGCTCTTAATCGTTTTACTTTCTTATTATGATTTTATAAATAAATAAAACAATAATTATTCTTTGTAAGACACCAAAAATATTCATTTTCATTTTAGTAGTGGTTTAACGTCTGCTTCGTAACCAAAGACCATTTCGGTGATGTCAAAATGAATTACAAGGGTCTGGAAAAAGCAGTCAAAAAGGAAAGTGGATCCATGAACAAAGTCACCTACCAACGTCTGTGACAATGCTCAAGGATGCAGAAAAGTTACTCTGTGTATGCAGTCACTTACCAAGGAATGCGACGAATAGGGACACAAACACCGATATTTGTACTCACGGATAGAAGAGGAAAATGAAGAGATGATAGTCAGGGTGGATTTAAAGAAACCAAACACTTGGTTTAAACCATGTTTTTTTTGGTTTTTATTAGATTTTATCATATACAATCACATCTTACAAATATAATATGAAATAAGTCTTTTGCTGTTTTAAACCAAACAAAGGTACATTTTTACTTATGGTACATAGGTACTGTGTTGAAGTTAGTTTTATTTGCTCAGCACTGAAAAGGTAAATATGTGATGATTAAATTCTAGTGACTTTTCTTTAGTCTGTCTCTCTCCCTTGAAGTTTCCTTTAGCGTTCCTCTAATTAGTAGCAGTCAAGTTGTCAACCAGTCATAGCGTAAAGTCATAAATAGGGTTGTGACATTGCATATTTTGCATATGCTTTTCTAAAACGCATATGCTTATTAGATTCGCATATGCATTTATCAACATGCATATGCAATTATAAATATTCATATGCATTTAACAATATGCATATGCATTTACTAATTTGCATATATGCATTTAGCAATATGCATATGCATTTACCAATATGCAAATGCATTTACCTATATGCATATGCATTTACCAATATGCAAATGCATTTACCAATATGCATATGCATTTACCAATATGCAAATGCATTTACCTATATGCATATCCATTTGCCAATTTGCATATGCATTTATAAGCATGCATATACTTTTATAAATATGCCTATCCTGAAGCCGTCTGTGGTGAATGGAAGAGAAGTGGGTAGTGTACATTGGGCCCCGAACTGTTGTAATTTGGATTATGGATTTTTTTTTCATTTTTATTATATTTATCACTTTTTAACGCTACTTGCAGTTTTAGAGGATGGTTATGCTCTTCAACTACGAGGTCTTTGATTTTTGGGTTTGGTAGGCTCGTAGAGTTCATTTTCTATCCCCTTTTCATTTTCCTCTTCCATCCGTAAGTGCAGCCACCGTTTTTTTGTGTCCCTTTTCATCACTGCATTCACTGAGTAGCTTTTCTGTATCCATGAGCATTGTCACCGACAGTAGTAAGTGACTTTGTTCCATATAGAACCACTTTCCTTTCTGAATGCTTCTTCTAGTCCCTTGTATTTAATTTCCTTTTGATGTCAGCGATATGGCCTTTGGTTCAGAAGCAGACGTTAAACCCCTACTAAATTAACTATTAATATGAATTTGCATACATTATGAATTATTATGCATTTAATAGTAATATTCCAAATTTAAAATGTCAAGTATTTCAAAACACTTTAAAGTGTTTCAGAGAACGACACATTATACTGTTGGCACTGTGGGATACTATATTAGTGAAGTGAATTTTCATGGCTACCAGTTATTTAAGAACAGAAACTAAGAATCGCGGGAAACGGACTATTCCCAGCCGGACTATTACTCGCCCGCGGATTTTCCCCCGAGTTGTTAATAGATCGCCATTTTATGTATAGCTGAAAAATAAAATAATAAATTCACGATATAGAAAACTACAGAGTTTAAATAACTGAACAAATCGAAGCTGCTTAGAGTACCTTGCGACACTTGGTAACCCTTAGTATTGCAATAATGTTCAACTTTGTTGCATCTCCTAATTATATTCGAAAATACGAAGGCACAGTTTTAAAATAAAACGAACATTATGGACACATAATTACGGGAATCAAATTCTGTTAATAAAGTGTGTTCTTTATTAATAAATAAATTAATTTTGTGTTTTATCAATATCATACTTTAATAACCTAAATTACTGATATTTTATTCGGCGGGGAAAGGTCCTGACGGGGAATAAACCGGCGGGGGAAATTCCTACTGCCATACTGACCACCTGTGTCTATAATCTGTAACTATTATTATCCTATTCTTTATTTACATTACTGTGAGTGTTACTTTTAGCTGGATGGCGCCATATAGTTAACAATATTCTTTAATTTTCGAACAAAAATTAAAAATCATATTCATTAGGTAAACAAAATGATAGAACACCTAAAGGTATACTGTATGTATAACAAATAAATTAGGGTGTTTGTTCAACCTCCCACCAGATATAAACATGCTGGAAGTGCATATATTGCCTTCCTTTCAGTTTCAAATGCATATGCCTTTTTTTAGATGCATAATCTTTAAGTGCATATGTTTTAACTGCAAAACATTTGCGTTTCCTAAAATGCATATGCGTTTTCTCAAAAAGCATAAAACCTGTTGCATATGCAGTTTATTTCCCAGTGCATATATGCAAATGCATAATGTCACAACCCTAGTCATAAACACACATGCAAATTATTCAGTGAACTCCAATTGTGCTTGTGTTTTTTTATATATTAAACTTTCATTACTCTATAAATAGTTTATTAACTTCATTTTAGGTATTTGCTTATCCTTAACTCTCGGTCTACAAGCATCTATTGCGTTCATGTAATTTACTTTTCAAATAGTTCCTAGATAATTTGTAAAATCATGCGGTTAAACTCAGCCTTTATTTCCATGTAAGTTTTGTAATTGTCTTTAGTTATACATTATATAAATATTAAACTAAAGCATTATAACCATAAATCAATCAGTTTGTATAACTTTGATATTTTTTGTACCTTTGTCTCAAACTGAATAATTATTTCAGGTCTATGTTCTACCTACCTTCTAAGCTTCTTAGTTGCATTTCCTTGATTTTGTTATCTGTCCACTACAATAAATTACTAATTCCAAACTCACATCTTTGGTTTCAAACTTTCAATAAACCAAAATTATTAAACCCCTCAGATTTGTTTATTAATTATTACTCTATTTTTGATTTTACTCAACCAATCAGTAACTAACAAAGAGTTATTCATATATATAAGTTGAATTTATTTTAAAACTAGTATTGTAACATTAAACATACAATTAAATCTGATAATTTACAACAAAAAAATATATAAACCAAAAAAAACATGTTATTTTTAAAACTGGTTTTAATGTTTAAAAAAAACATGTTTTTTATCCACCCTGAATTGATAGTAAATGAAGCCTAGTCTACCTAACACCAAATAAGACCTCGTAGTTGAAGAGCATAACCCTAGTGCTATCCTCTTAAACTGCAAGTAGCGTTTTGAAAGAAAGATAAAAAGGAAAAAAATAAGACAATAAAGGCTCGTTTACACGAGGCTAGTTACTCGCTACAAGTTGGCGAGTTTACAAGCTTCTAGTGAACTCGCCTCGTGTCATCATGTTGGCTAGTTGAAAAGAGTATGGGTCATCATCACTATCTCACTCGCCAGCTTGTAAACTCGCCAGCTAGCAGCGTGTAAACTAGCCTCTTGTATACGAGCCTTAAGTGACCAAATTACAAAAAGTTGGGACCCAATGCCACCCCCTTCTCTTCAATTCACCACAGACAGCTTCAGGCCCTTGAGTGCACGTGCGAACATAGCACAAAATCTAAGACCTTGCAGTTGAATAGCATAACCCTAACTGAATATTCTAAAATAATAATAAACATGGTAAAAATTATAAAAACACATGCACACATATATATTACAAATGAAATAATTTTTTCCCTCAATGATAGCATTAATTTAAATCTAGACCTTACAAACGTACTTTCATAGAATTCATATTCATTTATTCATTCGCAAAGTTCATACTCTACCAGCCTATAGCTACTGTTCATTTACTTGTAATTTTGTAAAACACATATATTACACACCGAGTAATGGGGTGATTATGAGTTTCACTTACAGTTGAAAAGTATTTTCCAATGAGGAATTTTAAAACGAAAAAAGATGTCAATTAGAATTTATTTAACTGTGGTTCCAATTAACTTCTTTCCATCCAATAAATAGATTGGATAGAAAGAGGTTTAAATGATCCAGCGCATTTTCCAGCCAGATCAAATGCAATTTTTTTTTACTAATTTGGAGGCATAAAAAGGTTCTAAGCAACTAATGTTTTAAAATGTCATTTAACGAACATTTCCAAACTTGAGAGAACTGCAGGATGGAAATAATACTAATACAGCTAGATATTGTAGAAATTAAAAGTGGAATGCAAATCTAATAAAAAATCAGGGCTGATATTTTAACTTGAAAATGCAATATATTTCGGAAGCAATTGCCTTATTGCTAACTTCAAACAGAATTAAATACAAAGGACATTGAAGTAATAATTAGAAAGTAAAGTGGCTCTATGATCAAAGCCATTTACAACCAGTGAGTGAAGATGTTCATGGAAACAGAAAAGCTACTCCGTGTATGCAGTCACTTACAAAGGAATGTGACGAAAACTGACACAAGCACCAGTAACTGCACTCACGGATGGAAGAGAAAAATGAAGAGGTGATAGTAAGTCTTGTCAACTTAAGATTTCATAGTTGGAAGAGGAGCACATCCTTAGCGTATTCTCTTTACCAACAAGTAGTGTAATAAATTATAAATATGAAGAAAGAGGCCAGTCATATTAATGCACATTAAAATACAACCACTTTTTCGTCCACTAACTCTTAAATACACTTAAGGGCCGTACACATATAGGGTTTTTTAAGTCTTTCCACCAGACTTTTTGCTAAGCTCCTCTTACTTTTTCCATGAGAATATAAGAAAAACAATATAATTATTATTTATTATAGTTGGTATCCATGATACCTGCAGGTATACCAACTAAAAAAAATAATAATTATATAGTTTTTCTTATATAGGAGGAGGAGGAGCTTAGCAAAAAATCTGGTGGAAAGACTTAAAAAACCCTACGTGTTTACGGCCCTTTAGGGATAGTCATTGGGGACTTTGAAAATTGAATATCATTAACTATCTCCATTTTATTACCCTACATAACTATAAGTAAACATTTAAACACTAACGTACTATCAATTATTAGTTAATAGAAGATATTGCAAGTACAGATTGGTGTTCACATCTATCTATTATTAGTATAGTACATGTCTAAATATTAGAGAACTGAAATCAAAACCGACTGCTGATTGTGATGAAAAAAATTAGCTAGTAATATTGATATCACAATAATTACAATAGAAGATAGTGGGAACATTTGTTTAATTTTTGATAACATAAACTTCTCCTTAGCTTTTTGATCAGAACAAATTTAGAGGATAACTCAGTAACTGTAAGAACATCTAGCTAACTATTTGAAACAAATTTATGAACGAGAAGTGTGAAATTAGGAGAGTGATTGCACGGCATAAAATAAAGCACACATTTCAACATAAAAGACATTATAAGAGTGAGTTCACAATCAGTAGCTAGAACTTTACTTTTATCATTTCTAATACAGTAAATAGGTAATAAGAAGCTACAATCTTAAAGTGGAGAGGTTACAGTTGCAGGATAGTTTCAATGTAAACTATCAAGTTACATATAAAATCAGAGGTAAATGATATTATTGGACTTCACTTCTGTTATGAGCAACAGAAAATAGAACATTCGCCTGTTTTGAGTTCTTTTGGTCTAGCATCACTAATATTACAGTTTTTGTACAGTGGTCTGAGTCTTTCAATACACTCCTGAGTCACATTGGTGAACATTATATTGACAGAAACTAAAGAAGGAATACCTGCTAATAAATCTTCCAATCCTCTATTTGTGATTGAACAACCAGCTAAATGCAAGACTGATATATTATTCATGGCATACCTCACAATCAAAGAGGCCATAAAATCAGATAATTCAGCATCTGGTTTCACATTTTCCAAATTATGGAAACATCCAATATGATTTCTGGATCCGACATCTCTGTTTGAAGGTTCGTTTCTTGTGCATGGTTCTTCTAATTTAGATCTCTTGGCTGCACTTTCTTCAGCTGAATCCTCTGCCTTTCGTTTGTTACCAGAAGTTGATGGGCCAGCTTCATCATCAGATGCTTTTATTATTTTCCCATCTTTACCAATGAACATGTGATCTGAACCTGCATTTTGCTTCCTCTGCTCAGCCATTAACTGCTTCTGCTTCACCACCCATCCCAATCCCATGGAATTCAATTCGTGGTCCTCAGCTTGGTGACAGCTAGGACCATTTGGACCAATGTTCACCACCAGCACTTGTTCAGTAACATTTTCCTCTCTTCTGGGATCAGACATTATCAAACTGTGAATATTATCTTCATTGATGGTCTGTCTGTTAACTTTACCCATTGGTCCAAGGTACAATTCTTTTAGCAGTCCTGTTTGCAGGACAGACTGTAGATCGTTATCATGAATACTCGTTCCTCGCAGATCTAAACTCTCTAATTTACGAAAGCCAAACCTAAAAGCTATCGCCAAATAGGGCATAGCTAAACCAATGCGAATGCAACTGGTAAGATGAAGCTTCTTCAAATGCTTTGCCTTTGCCAAAGTCATCATGTCATGGTCATCTATAAATGTTGATCCAGTCAATATCAGAGTTTCCAAGAGTGGTAAAAATGTTGTTAAACTTTTAAACCATGGTCCAGTTGCTATGGTTGGTTTGTTCAGAAATTCACAATTATTTAATGACAGGAATTTCAAGTTGCCGACAGCAGAGAAGTCTTTTATTGATATTTCAGTTGCGCAAAAAGTAGCTTCTTTTATGGACAAACTTTCCAAACTTGGAGCGAACTTGTTAATTTTAGTCAAAACATGTTTGGTTAAAAGCTTATTAGATTTATTAGATGTCAAGCTGTTCCTTGTTCCTCGTATGCTCAAACTGACAGTTGGATCAAGGTAAGGTTTCAGTATTTTATTCAGTGAGGCACAAGTGAGACGTCTAGAAGTGAAGTCCACAGTTTTCCATAGATCTTTATCACAAGTCACATTGTGAAGTCTTTGGCAGGATCTGCAATGAAAAAACATTTGGATAAATATCGATCATAACAATGAAAGAATCTAATTATTTCAAAGAGAACTCTAATACCTATTTTAATTGGGATAAGAATTTATATATAATGAAATAAAAAAGGTAAGATATCTGGCTGTAAAAAATACTTAGTTGTCTGAAAAAACAGGACAGAAAAACTATAAAATAACAGCTCAGATATCACTAGAGTACTGAAACATAACAATTATATGAGGAGTTGTGAATTAATCTTAGCGTAGACTGGGGTATTCCATCGCACTCAGAGTATGGGGGTAATTAATCTCAACCGCTTTTTTAACAGTGCAGGAGTAATAACTTTGGAAAACCGATTACACCATTGACAGTAGAGTGCTCTTTTCACCCCATAAAACTTTATTTCAGATTTTACTAAAATCTCACAACTTTAACACTGGGTTGGACAATTATGTTTGAAATCCCACTGAAATTTACATGAACAAAGTAAAATATGCCATCAAAATGAAAAATAAACGGTTTAAAAATATGCACTATTACAGTAGTTATAGCCTGACAAGGTAGTGCATTGATTGTCCAATACGAAAAAGTGCATGGGGTAATTAATTGCATTTTCTTTAAAGATAATCAATGCATTATATGAGGTTATATGTACAGGGTGGGGCGTAAGTTTGGAAGCAATTTTTCAAACATTAATATAATTCTTAAAAATAAGTTCGTAAGTAGGTGATAGGGTTTGAACTATAGTAGAGACACTACATTATGACGTGGCAGTGTTATTTTTTACAAAAATTTAGTCATCTCAAAAATGTCAGACAAAAGAGAAGCCATTATTGCTCTACACCGTGCCGGGAAGTCAGATTCCGTCATTTCAAAGACTCTCTCAATAGCGAGATCGACTGTTTGGAAGTGTGTGAAGCGTTTTAATGAGAGAGGAGACTTGACTGATCGTCCAAGAAGTGGTAGACCACGCTCACAACGAACCAAACAACTGATAAAATGTGCCCGAGAGAAGATCAGGAGGAACCCGAAAAGGTCAATACGATTGTTAGCCAAAACATCTAATGCGAGTCCCAGAACAATGAAAAGAGTTGTCAAAGAAGACCTAAAGATGTCCTCTTTCACCCTCCAAAAGAGACAGACTCTGTCAGAAGATGTAAAGAAAAAGAGATTGGAGAGAAGCAAAGCACTTCTGAGAGAATTGAAGTCTGGCACGCCTGGTGAAATTGTTTGGTCTGACGAAAAAATTTTCACAGTGGAAATGGCTCACAACCGGAGGAATGACAGAATAATTGGTAAAAGTGCAAAAGACATCCCATACAACCAAAAAACTGTCCACAGAACCATGAAACCTGCTTCAGTAATGGTCTGGGCCGCCGTTTCTTCCACTGTTTTGGTCCAAAGAAATGTGGCCTCCCTGCTCCCCAGATGTTAATCCTATGGAATTTTCGGTATGGTCCATTCTTGAATCAAAGGCCTGTGGTAAATTCTATCGCAGTGTGGATGATTTAAAGCGTTCGCTCCAGAGATCTTGGAAGGAAATTTCACAAGAACAGTTGCGTGCCTCAGTAGGAGGAGTTCGGAGGAGATTTGAGGCTGTTATTGAAAACAAGGGGCGACATTTTGAATAAATTTATGATTTTTGAATTCTTAAAACCCTTATGTAATAATACATAACTGTAATTATTAAATATATTTTTCGTTGGATTATAATATGCACTTTCATTTGCTTCCAAACTTACGCCCCACCCTGTATAAAAGTTGAAAGTTAAGTTCATTATTGGGTTACATTAATTAAAATACATGTTGTGACTTGTAAGCATTTGGTATTACATTTACGTTTGGTACGTTTAGGTTAACTTCTATGACGCTGCCCCAAACTGTAATGAAGCTGCCCCGAACTGTAATGAAGCTGCCCCGAACTGTAATGACGCTGCCCCAAACTGTAATGACTATGCCCTAAACTGTAATGGCGCTGCCCCAAACTGTAATGACGCTGCCCTGATCTGCAATGACGCTGCCCTGAACAGCTATGACGCTGCCCTGAACAGCTATGACGCTGCCCTGAACAGCTATGACGCTGCCGTGAATCTGCCACGAACTGCAATGACGCTGATGTGAATCTGAGCCGCTATGCTATGCTGTGAATTTGTCGTTCCAAACTGCTATGACACTGCCGTGAATCTGCCCCAATCTTCTAGGACACTGCCATGAACTGCTATGACTCTGCCATAAATCTGCCTCACACTGCTGTGAATCTGCAATGCTACTGCCTTGAATCTGCCCTGATCTGCAATGCTACTGCCTTTAATCTGCAATGCTACCGCAAATAATCGCACTGCAATTATTTACCCCAAAAGTGCGAGGCAATTACCCCAATTCTCGGTTATAGTCAATCGCGTATTTTTTTATTAATAAATAACGAACCAACAACATTAAGCTCCTATCTATGAGATCTGAAATTAATTTAGTTATCTAGTAGCTATTGAAAGAGCTATAATTTTTATTTGTATTATTCTCAGTTTTGTAACATACTATTACAAGAGTGAAAACAATAGACAAGACAGTGCGCTATGAGTCTATGACCATAATATTAACTAAAATTTATATATAACTAAAAAGTATTGAAAAACTTACTCTTGGCATTCAAGGATACTGATGGAATCAAGACGTTTCAAAATATTCAATAATAGTTCATCAGATAAGTCTGTGAGAGTGAGAGTTACAGACATGATTGGAGTTCTGAAAAAAAAAAAATGAAAATTGATATTTCTGTTATTTTATAAAAATAGGGAGGCTTCCAAACAATGGACATGGAAATATGATCTGATATCAAGTATGGTAGTTTGAGTCATTTTTTAGTGATGGGCCATTCAAAACTTGGTTAATCCAAATTTCGATTATGAAATCATAAAGAGCAGCTTCTAAACCATTAGAAACAATGTTAAAAATACTCTCACTTGGATAGAGCATCATGTGTTTGAACCATTAACACATATGAAAGCAAAGCTTCAATATTGCGGCACATGAAAAAATAAATTGTGCATAGTTTACTATTAGCCTTATATGGAAAGAGATATAGGTTGATACTTTAAATTTTTTCTTGAACATCACAAAATAGTTGAAATTCATTCCTATAAACTTCGATTCACGTTACAGACAGGAATTTATTATATCAACTTTGTTAGTTTGAAAATACACCCACCTAATAAATGATTAGGTCAGAGTCTTTTCTCACCGCTAATAACTCAAAACTAATGGATTTATATAATTTTGTGCTATGCCATCATAAAGCACAGCTTCTGAACAAGGGATGGGTTGATACCAAAATTCCAGTTCATTCCAACTTAGCTTTTCTTCATGTCTGATGCATATTTTTGAAAAGTAATTTACTAGCTGTGTACATGTTTTGCAACTTATTTCACCTCTTCACAATTGGCAATGGGATAATTAACAAAAAATTCTTTGAAAAATGTCTCCAGTTCACTGACAACTTGAAGACACCTTGAAACCTGGTTTCCCAAGAAAATTTAATTGAAATATATTACCGGTAACTTTGGCAGAGTGAATAGCTAAAGACAAGCAAATGAAAAGTAAATTTTTCAAAAATAGCCTCAAATGATGCAAATGCATCAGACATGAAGCACAATGGTGATATAAGGAAAAAAAACTTCACCTGGGAGCAAAACTTCAGTAAGGTTCAGGGAGGCTGAGAGCCAAATATCCTCTTAATATAGCCAGATATATATTATTTTCTCCTATGACAAACAATAATTTGAAGAGAATTTATGATAATTAGATAATTTTGGAGTTAAATTTAGCTTTTCATGGAGATCATAGAGCTGGTGCTAATCTGCTGAATATGGGACATTATCTAAAACTTTCTGAGCAAAATTCAATAAATTCAATGATAATTTGACCATTTTGGAGAGATATTAGGTGAATTTTGGAGAGAGCTGGAGAGATTATTAGCCATACTATTTTATTCGCGACAAATGGAGAGTCCATGTTTCACAGGCTGGAAGATTGTAAGCCAATTTTTGAGCCAAAATTTCACAAAAATTCTGAGCAAAGGCAATTTGTCCCATTATTGGAATAATTCAACTTTCAAGCCAAAATTACAATGTGAATTTAGGAATTAATTCAAAATTTTAAGCCAATTAGACATATCTTAGTTTTGACCTTTTGAAATCTAAGCCAATTAATTGGCTTTCAGCATTTAGCTGACATACTCTGTAACATTGTGGAGAGTTTATGAGCCATACTATTTTACTTGGGGGACATGAAGCATATGGGTGTTTCCAAATGTAAAATCATCATTAGGAAGTCAAACTTCTCTTCATCTTAACCCAGACTGCAGAATATGGAATATTTTCCCAGGCTCTCTGCAACAAATCTGAGCCCAATTTTAGAAATTTTATATCTCTGCACACTGCAGGAGATCTTGAATTAATTCCTATGAAACTATTAATTTAGCTGCGGGAGATTTTGAATTGATTCCTATGTAACCATTTATTTAGCTGCCGAAGATTCTGAATTTGCTTCTGAGAGTAACTGTCCCTCAAATTACTCAGCGGGAAAAGAGACGCATTACCCATTATGCAGAGTGGATCTCAAGTTCTCAACTTAAAAGTTGAATGTGGGTTGTATCAAACTGGATCCATTTTCTCACTATACTGGTTATTTTCCAGCCACACTTTGAAACCTGGACTAAATTTAATAAATCATAATTGGTAAAATAAAATAGGAATTAATTCAAAATCTCTAAAAGCAGCCAGACTGCAGAATATGGTCAAATTTGAACCAATTTAAAAAAAAAATTATATCTCTGCAGGAGATCTTGAATTAATTCCTATGTAACCATTACATTAGCTGCAGGATATTTTGAATTAATTCCTATATAATCATTAATTTAGCTACGGGACACTCTGAATCTGCTACAGAGAGTAACTGTCTCTGAAATTAAAATCTCTGCGGGAGAAGAGAGTCAAGAGACAGACACATTATGCAGAATGGCTAAGCAGCTCAGCTAAAAGCCTAAATTAATGATAACTACTTAACTGGTAACCCAGGTAATAAATCACATGACTGCATGTTATTTTGAGCCCTTCAATTGCACATGGTGAGAAATATCTAATTTTATCCTAGGCTACAATGTTATTTTGGAGAAAATTTATGATAATTGATCATTTTGAAGAGAAATTTGATTATTAATTTTAGGAGACAGCTGGAGATAAATGGAGAGTTTAAGAGCCATACTATTTTACCTGGCTGGTAACATAGGAATTAATTCAAGATCTCTCTCAGAAATCTCAAATTTCTAAAATTGGGCAGGGGCTTAGACTCAGACAGTCTTGTAAATGTAAAAATTCCATATTCAGATATAGCTACTACTGAACCAGGCAACCAGCAGAAGGCCCTAGGTGAGACAGGAAAAGTGGAAAAAGCCAGATTGCTTCAATAAACTATTATTAATTATTAGGAGCCAAGAGGTTTGGAGTCTGCTCTGTTTGGAAACGTTCAAATTTTGAGACATGAATTGCCTAAACTGAAAATATCCGATGCCAGCCTGCTTCTTCGTCATTTTTATCAAAGGTGGGTGATGCCACCTAAAGGTCAGTGGTTCTATGAAAGGTGAACCGTTTAACCTGAAAACTTCTAGACACTGCAAGCCTGCCACTCAGACTGCAGAATATGGAACATTTTTCCAAGACTCTCGGCGACAAATCTGAGCCTAATTTTAGAAATTGGAGATCTCAGCGGGAGATCATGAATTAATTCCAATGTTACCA
The DNA here is from genome assembly GCA_947561585.1 of Caprella mutica. NCBI lineage: Eukaryota > Metazoa > Arthropoda > Malacostraca > Amphipoda > Caprellidae > Caprella > Caprella mutica. Next base: position 268,081 of record CANNZV010000084.1, on the reverse strand, counting down.
TTAATTTAGCTGCAGATTTTAAATTAATTCCTATGTTACCATTAATTTAGATGCGGTAGATTCTATATCTGCAGCTGAGAGTCAAAGCCTTGTTACACGGTGCGAGTTACTGTCATGACAGTGGACAGCAGCTGTCCCATCGTACTCGCATGCCAGTAGCTCGACTTGCTTCACTCGGTCACACAAGTGCGAGATGATGGGTTGAAATAGGCAGTTATTGAACCTACACTCTCATTGTGTAACATAATATTTACTTATTTAATATAAATTAATTAAATTTATAATATTCATTTAATTAGAAACTAACATTTTATTAATATAACTAATAATTCATTAATTTAATTAATAATTTTTTACTTTAATTAATATTTTATTTATTTAAATAATATTTCATTAATTTAACATGTTTCCTGCGATGTGACCCACTGGGCCCCACCGATGAGTCAAATTGTTTCTTAGAATAGAAGATTAAGCTTTTTCTCTATAGCTAATATTTTTTTAAAGGTGTATATTTATATTATAGAAGGATATATTGTACATAAAATATGGAAAAGTCTACTAATAAAAATTACTATTTTTAATAATATTTAATTATTATTAAATATTTTATTAATTTAAATAATAATAAATATTTTTATTAATTTAAAAAATATTTTTATTAATTTAATCAATATTTTTATTATTCAATTAATTTAATTGACATTTTATTTACATTTTACTTAATAATCTACCAAGTAATATAGTACCAGTCAGCAGAATATGGGACATTTTTTAACATTTTCTGTGCAAACAATCCTTAATTTCCTCCTGTCTGCAGAATATGCCGCCAGACTGCAGGAACTGGTTAACTGCTCTCCAAGAAATCTTCTATTTGATTTATTGTTCTCAGTAAAATACATGTAAATATAGTTAGAAATTAAGGATTGCCATTAAAATGGCGATTTTGGACATGCTTTATTATCTGGATGTCAATATGAAGCCGATTCAAACAAAATTTGACAAATCGGCTACCTAATTTATTGCAAAATTATTCAAGTTTAGAATAGGAAAAAAACATATCTGCATTCCATACGAGTTACTGTTATGTTCAACTTATGTTGCAACACCATGCATTTGCATGCAAGTTGGTGTAGATACAACGTCATGTTACAGAGTATGTCAGTTAAAGCCAAATAATTGGTTGAGATTTCAAAAGGTCAAAATTCAGATACTATGTTTAATTGGCTTAAAATTTTGAATGAAATCCTATGTTCATTGTTCCCATGTTAATTTTGGCTTGAAATCTTCAAAAATGAGCTAAATTGGCTTAGCTCAAAATTTTTGTGAAATTTTGGCTTACAATTTTCCAAGTCTGCAGAATGTGTCTCTTCTCCACTAGTTTCAGAGAATGTTCATTGAGTCGCCATTATATCTTTTTTTTTTCAAAAATAAGTCAACTAAAATTAGTAATGCAGTCGCCAGTTGTCATAATTTAATTCCAATTTTGAAAGTCGACAGTCGTCAATATACCTATATTATTATAACTACCTAAATTAATAAAGAGCGTATCAGCCAATCAGAGAGAGGCATACAACTGATACCAGCCAATCACAGAGAGCCTGAGAGAGGCATACAACTGATACCAGCCAATCACAGAGAGCCTGAGAGAGGCATACTTTCTTTCATAGTTATTCATTTTTTTCTGATAATTAGTCAGAGAGCATCAAATTAAAATGACAAGTAGTGACCATATCATTCATAACAAAAGAACACAGAAAACTGATACACAATTTGAATTATAGCTATATCATGGAGCACGCAATATCAAAACAAAATGGCTGCTTTGTTTACATTTCAACAAAGATGCGCGGTTCCGCTGTTTATGATTATGAGTCACCAATTTTAATTTTCAATCTAATTTAAGTGCTCATTAGTTGTCTATATATGTGAAAGATACTTTTTTTCATAAATTTTAAGTAGACAATTAATCGGCGACTTGTTACATACTCTTGAACTAGGTCTTCTCCCGTAGAGATTTTATTTTGAGTCTCAGATTCTCAGCAGCAGATTCAGAATCTCCTGCAGCTAAATTAATATTAAACATAGGAATTAATTAAAAAATCTCCCACAGCTAAATTAATGGTAACATAGGAATTGATTCAAGAAATCCCGCAGAGATCTCCAATTTCTAAATTTCAATCAAAAACTCTCGCAGAGAGTCTTGGAAAAAGGTTCCATATTCTGCAGTCAGGCAAAATTCCAGCCTCTGAAACATGGGGTACTATTTTTGCAGTCACGGAGTGCAGCACGTGCAGTGGCTGATCCAGTCTGTATTTGGTGCACAAAATCCAGTCTGCAAAATGCGTCTCTTCTCCCGCAGAGACTTTTATTTGAGAGAGAGAGCTACTCTCTGACCAGACTGGAAAAATAGGTGCTTTCTGATGAACTAATCACTCTGTTAGAGTTTTACAGACTTCAAAAATTAATGGTAAATTACTAAAAAATGTATAATCCGCAGCATTTAGCATATAGGGTAGAGGAACCTCAAGCCGATACCTCACCAAAAGACGACATGCTCAAACACAAACACACAAAATAAGACTTGGGCAAGACATGTGAACATCAAAACAATTGAGCATCGATATATTGTCTTTCAATCGGATTAAATTCTCTTATATATTAGGATCAGATCGCATTGAAATTATAAGCGTCATGACGTCACCCTTCACTGCGGCAAATTCAGTTTGGATTCACTGTGACTTGTGATTACTTCGAGCTGCTAGTTAATGAGTTATAATTAAAGATAAATAGCAAATTATAATTTAAATTTAGTTTTAAATTAAAATGTATCAGTAAAGATATCTTATTTTTCATATGCAAACTAATTTAAACTATTACTTATTAAATGAATCAATATTAAATGTACCATGTCTGTAGTTTGTTCTTGAAGCTATCTTCCGACAGCCTGTCGGCCTTATGTTCCTTATCAAAATTCATCCTAAATACATTATATATATGAAATATAATGATTAGTTATTCGTAATTCATAATAAAATAAATAATAAAAAAGTGATTTACATATAAAATGCAAAGGCCGACCCCCCTGTCGGCAAAGTGTTCAGTACTAAACTTTTAATCGCTCCTAATGACGACAGGGTTAGAAATATCAATAATAAAGCTTTATTTTAAGTAATTACATATTATTTATCACATTGTTTACTTTATTTAATATATTTTACAATTCAGATTATACTAAAAAAAAAATTATTTGAATAATAACGTGAATCTACTAACCACAATCTCACCTCAAAGTGAGATTTGTCTGTCTTATTTTATGGCTCCTTTAAGGAAAATAGCCAATTATTCAGATGAACAGCTGAATAATGCTCTTAAAGCTATTCACAATGGAATGTCCAAAAGAGCAGCGTCACAAATGTTTAGTATTCCCCGAACAACATTAATTGATAAGATTCAGGGACGATATAGAGAAGGAAAGAAGATAGGATGAGATCCATTTCTCAGTGTGGAAGAGGAGGACTCTATGGTTCAGTGAGTATACGAGGAATACTTTCCTAACTTAGCGACATATTATCTAATTTGTTTGGAAATTATTGGTAAATAAACAAAATAGCATTTTAATTTGTTAAATTACTTAAATATTTTAGAGATGGATTAGAGCTGGAGGAAGGAGAGGACTGTTAGAATTAGGTTAAATAACAGTGGGTTAACAACGTTAAGACATAGAGTTTATTTAAAGAGTAAATATGTTATACAATTAGAAGTCTATGGAGAGATGAGTGGAACTCATCTCTCACTGAGTAATGTTCAAGACAGACTGATATCAGAAACTACAAGACAGGGTATTTAACCCTCGACGGAAGTGTGATCGACTTTAGACCTTATGTCCGTTTCTCATTAAAAGTAATACTTAGTTATTGAAACAATAGGTAATTTAATATAGCTGAGCTAGTCTAACAGGAAGTTAACATTAAATATATAACGAGTGTGTAATACATTTAACTAAAATTTCAACACTCCTCCTCACACGACATTATATATTTTTCATACCTATTAATTTAACAAATTTGGTAAATCTATCAATAGGCAACGGTTTAGTGAATATGTCAGCAAGCATAGTTTCACTTACAAAAAAGAAATATTTTTCAAGCCGTTCTTAGTGTTTAATATGTCAGATGATCCATTAAAAAAAAACAATGAACAACAATTTACATAGGAAATGAATTATTCTAAATTTAAAGACATAAATCCTATTTTAATCAATCCTAAAATTCAAAACATTAAAACTCAAATTGAAAAATTCTGAAATTCAAATTGAACAATCATAAACATCAAACCTATAACTGCAAGAATTTTTAAACATTTATTAATGGTTTAATTCTATTTCAAATAATTCCTTTCTTCCCCTCTTTTTATTTCTGAATGTCGATATTAAATAGAGTCTTCAGAAATCCAAAAAGAAAATATACTATGTATATAAAATATTTCAAACTTACATATAACATAAAAAAATAGTATGAATACACATCAAAACTGAACTTAACATATTGTGACATTCTTGCTTTAAACAATCAATAATTTTATTTCAATTTAACTTGTAAAAATTAACATTGATTAACAATCATGCAATTAAAATTAACATCCTTCCGTTAAAAAATAGAATTTCTATTTTTTAATTATTTTATTGAATAAAATTTACTATTAAATTCTTTCTTCAGAAAAATTTAAAGTTCGTTTAATATTTTACTGCAAATTAGTTATAAATATAACCATTTCATTTATGTATATTAATTTAAAAATATTTCATTCCTGCAAATTCCTAATTTATTTTGACTCTAAAATTTTCTAATCATCAAAATCTAATTAGTATTTCAAAATGAAAAAATATTTATTTCTAAATATTCACTTCTAAATATTCACAAATATTCACAGTATGATTATCAATTCATCTGTATTCAATTCATATGCTCACCTAATAGACCGCGTACTTCTATTAAGTAAACATGCTGAGTCATCAATTAAAATAATAATTAAATGCTGTGTCGGTAGTTTTTGTTACGATTCAAAGATTAATCTGCTGATCATTAAAAAGCAATAAAAATTCTATCTAACTACTATCCAAAAGACTAATTTCAATTAATTTGAGAATTCACTTCACAAATGCTGAAGCAAGTTGTACACCGGTGCAAGAACCGTAGAGGCGAAAGTTAACTAAACCTACCACTAGACTAACATCAGGTTATTCATTTACTGTGAATAGAACTACAATATGGCGTAAGTTAAATGTCAGTTAAACTAAGTCATTTTAGCAACTTAACACTACCACTTTCTTGTGTAGCTATTTACAAACAAACAAGTCTTTACTTATTTTACTTCTTGTAGTTGTAGTTCCCATAGCCACCACCCTGCGTGGAGTTGCTCCAGCTTTGCTGGGGCGTTTGTCCGGTTTGTTGTCCATAGCCACTCCAAGTACCGGCAGCTTGTCCAGTGGTTGCGGCACTCCAACCGCCCGGTGTCTGTTGTCCCCAGTTGCCGTAAGAGGTTTGGGTTGGCGGTGTCTGTTGCTGCTGTGCATAGTAATTCTGCTGCTGTCCATAGTACCCCCCACTGTTCCAAGTGCCGTATCCTCCTCCTTGCTAGGTGTATCCAGATTGGGGTAGCTCTGGGATGAGTAGCTGTTACCCCCATAGCCCCCTGAACCGTAACCACTGCTGCTGGAGTTATCGCCCTGTTGATGTCTGTTTCCGTCTAGGGGAACAATCCCCGGTAACTTATTTGAAGACATGTATTCAAAGTATTTATTATCTTTCAATAAATACTTAACAAACATAAACAAACAAACCAGTTAAATTGATTTACTGTTTGACTGAATTGATGTTTTAAAATTATTCTAATTCATAAGAATAACTTCACTGAATATAATTATTAATATTCAATTGGAACAGCAACACAAGTATTAGTTCGCAAGAACCTTTTGTTGAAAGTATTTACTATCATTCAATACTTAACAAACATAAACAACCAATGCAGTTAAATTGATTTACTGTTTAACTGAATTGATGTTTTAACATTATTCTAATTCATAAGAATAACTGAATATAATTATTAATATTCAATTGGAACAGCAACACAAATCTTAGTTCGCAAGAACCTTTTGTTGAAAGTATTTACTATCATTCAATACTTAACAAACATAAACAACCAATGCAGTTAAATTGATTTACTGTTTAACTGAATTGATGTTTTAACATTATTCTAATTCATAAGAATAACTGAATATAATTATTAATATTCAATTGGAACAGCAACACAAGTCTTAGTTCGCAAGGACCATTTGTTGAAAGTATTTATTATCATTCAATACTTTAACAAACATAAACAACCACAGCAGTTAAATTGATTTACTGTTTAACTGAATTTGATGATTTAAAATTATTCTAATTCATAAGAATAACTTCACTGAATATAATTATTAATATTTAATTGGAACAGTAACACAAGTCTTAGTTCGCAAGAACCTTTTGTTGAAAGACTGTTTACCAAAGGATAAGGTCACAGATTTAAAGGTAATTTGTGACCTCTCTTGACACCTCTTCCGCACAAATACTAAATAATTATATTATAAACAAGTGCATTTTTCGCTAGAGCAATCATTATAATTGACCTCATTAGCTCGTGAACACGATATGCTTACGCACGCGTTTTGAGTGATATGTTTCATATAGGTTAACACTTTTTTCACAGCACTTCGTTTTTATTACTGTTATAAACTTCTAATTTGTTTAAACATAATTTGATTTATAAACTCTTATCGTTCACTGGGCCCATAACCTGTTAGAATTAGGTTAAATAACAGTGGGTTAACAACGTTAAGACATAGAGTTTATTTAAAGAGTAAATATGTTATACAATTAGAAGTCTATGGAGAGATGAGTGGAACTCATCTCTCACTGAGTAATGTTCAAGACAGACTGATATCAGAAACTACAAGACAGGGTATTTAACCCTCGACGGAAGTGTGATCGACTTTAGACCTTATGTCCGTTTCTCATTAAAAGTAATACTTAGTTATTGAAACAATAGGTAATTTAATATAGCTGAGCTAGTCTAACAGGAAGTTAACATTAAATATATAACGAGTGTGTAATACATTTAACTAAAATTTCAACAAGGACTTCCACCTCATTGTCACCATGTCTTGAACTCTGTTCAAGCTATGCTCAAGAAGAACCCAGAGAGACTATAACCCTTCACAAACGATCGTCCAGGGAAGCATTGGTTTAAGGTGATTAATTTTATTTCACAACAAATGATGTAGAGTTATATTTAAATTATGTTAATAAATCATTTACATCTGTATCTATATGTGTTATTGACAGGCATTGTGATGGTCCCCTCTGGGGTTATCTCATCAACTGTGGAACCTTATAAAGGTCCACTGTATGGGTTATCGTGTGATCAGAATCCTATTAACATTAACTCTTTTATCTTATCTTTCAGATTCCTTTTTACTCAGTTTATCTCTTTCTACTAAATACTCATTGCCATGCCCTAGAACCAACTTGCTTATATGGTTCCGACCTCAGGCCTCTGGTCAATGCTCAACTGTATTTAGGATGAATAACAAGTTTAATTATAACTTTAAAGAGAATGTATTTCTGTATCAAGCATATAACTGCACTATGCACTTCACTAAAGCACTCACAAGTAATTGTCTCACAAACTAAGACTTGAGATTAGATGTGTATCTCATGCGAGCCAAATAGTAACTGGTTGTGAATGTTCATTACACATAATCATATATGTTCGCAAGAGCAGTTATGCGTACACAAGTAATGTATTTGCATCACTACAGCATTCATGAAGCGACATCCCCATTTATCCATTGGGAAGCCTGAAAGGGTGTCTAAAGCAAGAGGGTGCGTGACTGAAAGCTTTATTCGTGAATGGTTTACTGATCTTGAAAAAAATCTTACTGAAATGGGAGCCATCGATGTCATGAGTGACCCTACCAGAATCTTCAATTCGGATGAAACTTGCATTCAATTGGCTCCCAGCACTGGAAGAGTCATCGGAGAAAAGAAGTGGAAAAATGTATATGAGCTAGCTCCAGGACCAGAGAAATCAACTCTTAACATTTTTAGGAACCTTCAGTATACCCCTACACACGGGTCCCTGAAGACATAGGATTGTCTGTCCCTCCAGACTTCTATATAGGCAAGTCAGAAAGTGGATGGATGAAGTCGGAGGTTTTCTATGAGTTCATTGGCCATGCCTTCGCCCCTTGGCTGGATGAAAACGAGATTAAAAGGCCTGTAATATTGTTTGTTGATGGCAATCAAACTCATGTAACTCTTCAAATATCTGTACAATGTGAAAAAACGGGATCATCCTCTACTTACTACCTCCAAACACTACCCACATACTTCAACCAGCAGATGTAGGAGCTTTCCGACCATTGAAGCACTATTGGAGGCAGCAAGTCTTGGACTTTCAACGTAAAAACCCAAATGCTTGTGTGAGGAGAAGAGATGTAGCACCCCTACTAAAGAATGCAGTAGATATTATTCCTAAAACTGCTGCACAATATCAAAATAAAAGATTATTGTAAATACCAAACAAGCTTGAAGATTATTCATGTTTTAAGTAACATAAAATGTTACGATTCCATCATTGCATGCTAACACATATCCCCCACCCAGTGACCCACCATTATACCATACACATACCCCAATTGCCTAGTTCATTACTTGTCTGATAAATAATTATTATATCTACCTACATGTTTAATATCGCAATAGGTAATACTACCTATTTTAAAAAATAGTTATTATTTTACCTATCGTGTTTTCTCATATCTACATTTACATATGACCGAAGATGTGAAATTGACCGCTAATTCGTAACTTACCAAGTTCCCCTATGTATAGGATTTCTATTCTAGGGCCGAAAATGTGTTATCGTACGATAACTTAGAACTTACCTCAGATATAAGAAAAAGTTAATGAATTTAACAACACTTTAAATGGTTATTTTAATATAGGCTTACTATAATTAAATAACCAGTTAAAGTAGTTAGTAAATTATACAATATTTGTGTGGTCGGAAATATGGAAATGTCTGATAACTTGAAACTTACCCTAGGTAGACTGGTACCCAATACTCTAGTTATTAACTTATGTACGTGAACTTCTGATTTAAATATTTTAATCATACGTTTTATAACTTTATAATTTCCTACTTACCTAATAATGATTATGTAATTTCTATTTAAATTGTTATCCATGATACTAAATAAAGAGTTAAAATAAGTAGGTAAATAGGTTTATATTTCTGTGATCGAAAATGTGGAACCGTACAATAATTCAAAGTAACTACTTCCAGTGATTTACGCTATTCCCTTCCCACGATTTAAATACGCTGTACATTAATAAACTTTATTAATGTACAGTGTAATTAAACCTTGGGAATAGCGTAAATCACTGGAAGTAGGTAGTTTGAATTATTGTACGCTTCTACATTTTCGATCATAGAAATAAAAACTATATATACTTACCTATTTTAACTCATTATTTTGATTGGTACTATCCATGATACCTCCAGGTATCATGGATAGTGATTTAAGCTATTCCCAAGGTTTAATTACACTGTGCATTAAATACAGTTTATTAAAGTACAGCATATTTAAATCGTGGGAAGGGAATAGTCTAAATCACTGGAAGTAGGTACTTTGAATTATTGTATGGTTCCACATTAACGATCACAGAAATATAAACCTATTTACCTACTTATTTTAACTCTTTATTTAGTATCATAGATAACAATTTAAATAGAAATTACATAATCATTATTAGGTAAGTAGGAATTTATAAAGTTTTAAAAACGTATGATTAAAATATTTAAATCAGAAGTTCACGTACATAAGTTAATGAACAAAATGGCTGTCAGGATGACGTGATATTCTTAACACTTAAACATGTATTGAACTGGTTAAATATAGAAAAATTTATAGCTATTCAATGAATATAAGCAGAGTATTAAGAATACTGGTTAATGAAAATATACAGTATACCTAATTAACACAAAATACCTTTCTATTATAAGCCATGTTTTAGAGTGTGGCAAGAAAGTCGCCAGTTTAGTGAGAAAATGGATCCAGGTCGCCACATTCAAGATACTTTAAATGAGAAATTTGGCTTCCTAGTGAAGATTTTACAATTGGAAACATCCTTATGCTTCATGTATGATGCATGTGTGTCTCTTGAGACTATATTAGATAATTAGAAGTGATTTACTTGTTATTTACAGGTTTTCCAACTTATTTAACCCCTCAAAAGTCGCCAATATAATGGCGACTTTGTCCATACTTTAAAACATGGATTATAAGTACAGCTAAATGTTTGAATTTAAGATTTTCAGTTCTAGCCATTTACCGGACAATTGTCTGGACTTGTACATGTTTTTAAGTATTTACAATTAGCCTAATATTTAAGAAATAATACGATCGGAAAATTTAGATTAGAATTTGATAAATTATAAAGCACTAGTTTAAACATTACTGTTCATTCAATTAGGTATTTTGAGTAAATATATTAACCCTTTGTGTTCCTGTGGTTGATTTATGAACCACATAATTAATAGCGAATAAAAAGCCTCTATGGCAGTTTGCATATAAATCTACCACTCAGGCATCAATATTTGGCATATCTGCTCAAGTTTTAACATGCGTGGTGCCAAATTTCTCAGTCAGTTGCTCACTGGCGTCCGAAGAAGGAGGTTGTCATGACGCAGGTAATCTTCCCATATATATTACTTCATATTCAATTATTTAGATATAGTAAAGTGATATATTTCTAGAATATGAATTACAATGTTTATAATGATATGTAGGACCCATAATTTATTTCACATATATCCTATTTACGTATATATCTTGTATTTTGATGTGGTTGAGATATCGACCACTGGCAAGAACCAGTGTTTCTAGCAAATGTATTTGTGGTCGATTTGTAAGCCACTGCTAACTTGCAACAGAATATAACATTATGCTAAATATGATGTTTATAATGATATTAGCTGTATCTAATAATGAGATTACACTCTATGACCATTTCTATATCATTGTATGATACAAGTTTGATTGATTATAGTATTTATAAAAGAAAACTAAGAGGACTTGCCTAGACTAAACAAACGGATTCCTTTTTTTCAAAAGTAGATATAGTGAAATCCTAGGCATGAAAACTACCAACTACACCAATTATTATAACTTTTTTTCTGACAGACCAAAGGACTTAATGATGACGACTCATTGCTGCTGAAATTACATGTCCAGACTCTTCTGAAGATAAAATGAAAGATGATGATCCAAAAGACCACGATTTTGAAGTTGATGTGCCTCATGCTGCCAGTATCACATTATATAATATGAGGAGGAATGTAATGGGCATATTGAGCTCACTATGGGAGAATCTGTAGAACTAAGAGTATGATAACTAAAGAATATGATTGGAGGATGATAGCTCAGGAGTTTCTGTCACAAAATGGAAGTATAAAAAGAAGTTCTTCTGATCTTGATCATTCATAATTCCTTAGAATAACCCATATCCAGGTGTTAGAAAGATGGATCATTTGAAGTATACTCTGGAACTGTGGTAAAACGAGACTACAACAACAAAAATATGGGCTATGATGACAAAGCAGACATATAGATGTCTATTTATCAGTGCAATCACAAAAGGAAGAAATGGTGGCATGGGATTTTTTTCCTCCGCTCGATGTGACAATAGTCAATTGATTCGCAATATATCACGATATCACGGGAGAAAAAAGAAACCTACAGTTTTCCAAACTAATAGTCTTGCATCTCGGCAGGAACCTGCTCTCCTTCTTTTTCAAAAAAAATCTTCTTGTGGTAAAGTTCGGGAGGAAATTGTTAATCCTCCTAAAACACACAAAGAGAGAATGCTTCTCAAAAATATCATTGAAAGAAAACTAAGAATTCTGTATTAATATGGGACAGACACACATCAAACTGCTTTTTTTCCTTTGAAAGCAACTATCTCCTAGCGTTATGTATAAGGGATTAATTTTTTCACCAAATGGATAGTGGTTAATATATGAACCACCTTATATTTCCATATATACAAATAAATTTAAACTTTCAATAGTGTTTTTGCATTATTTAACCTCCAAACAACTAATTTACATAAAATTTTCCCAAATTTTTTTATTCATAAAAGTTTGATATACAAAGGGTTAAACTGAAAGAATGTACATAGGTACTAGGGTAACTTATGAATTATCAATCAGTTTCACATCTTCGGTCTTATACATTCCTAAGAAAGAAACTAGCAATATCATAATTATTATTACTTTAATTGGTATCGAATGAATGCCATTGATAATTAAAATAATAATTATTAGGTAGCCTATTTCTTTTGTTTTTACTTCTTTAACAAAAAAGCTATTCAGGGTTTCTGTGAGACTTCAATGGTCTGGTTTTCTTTTGATTCAAAAGAGAAAAAGAATAGTTTTACGGTACCTGGTGGTTACTGGAAATGTGGTAGCAAACTAGGTATGATAATTGAACAGTTACCCAAGGCTTACCTGTAAGGTGAAGGGTGACTTCAATTACTTCGGAAGCCATTCTTGTTCATTTATCTGGAGTGTTCCAGAGGTGCCAACTTATGAGATGTCCACCTGCATCGGCCATTAACTTAAGCATTCAGTATTCAAAGATCGAATCTTTTGTTGTGTATTTCTGGAGTGTTCGGGCAGGAGCGCTCCGGGCGGGAAAGAACACTCCAGAAAAATGAACAAGAATGGCTTCCCAAGTAATTGAAGTCACCCTTCACCTTACAGGTAAGCCTTGGGTAACTGTTCAATTACTTATCGCCATTCTTGTTCATTCTGGAGTGTTCCAGAGGTGCCAACTTATGAGATTTTAAAGAACACAGCAAAAGATGAGACCGACCAATTTTCAAGTATGAATTTAAGATAAGAGCATCAAAAAATTGTAATGTTGGCCCAGCCAGCGACCTTGAATATCGTCAATGGTAATATTATGGTTCAAGAAAGAAAAGGCAGCTGCTGCACAAGTGCAGAGATTAAAATTAGCAATGTCGATTCCTGCCTCTTCCATAATTGCTTCAATCCGTCTACCTATTTTTGAAATAGATAGGTACTGTTTGTATGATTTTCGTAAACTTACAGAGTTGATTAGACTCTCCACGAAATCTAATCCATGTACTCTTTGAAGGTTAAATATAGACAAAATTTGAATTGACATTAAAATACCTCATTTAATCAGGAATTCATTATTTCCCACACGTGGTGTATAAAGTAATTGAAATAGTCTCTTTCATGATACAAAATCTTTATACATGCATAACTTTGAAAGTTGGAACTTGATGAATAGATCATTGAGCTTGTACCGTATCTCATTAATTAATAGGTTGAAATTCTAAAGGCAATACCTTCCCGAGGGAAATAATTTTTCAAAATTCAAAACAGAAGAAACTTCCAAGATCATTTGTACATGGGAGTGGTTAGTCTTAGTTATTTTTTATTTTAATTGGTATCCAGGACACCTGCACTAATTCAATAACTAACACTCTTTACTGCAAGCGATTTCACTATAGATAATCCAGTATTATAAGAAAACTTTATATTAATAATTTACATCATTAAATTGCATGGGATCAATTTTCTGTCTACTCAAGAAATATACCACTTGTGATCTAGCTATGTTGTTTATAGAGGTTTGGCAGAAATTCTACACTAAAAACACATGATACTGATTTTGTACCGCAAAAGGGGTAATGACCACTGTTGCACTTGGTCTTCCTAAATTTTATAAAGCCTCATGATACTTAAACGTTAGATATCAGCTACTATTCAGTAATCCCATCAAAATAGCAACTTACTTTATCAGCATGAATGTTTTGATAAATTATATTTTTCACAGAAAAATAAGTCTTCTAACAGACGTTGTCAAAATCTTTAACTAATACGAGACAATGGCTGAATATTTGTAGTCTTGACAGTAAATATTTTGATGTGGACAAACTAGATGTCATTTGAAAAGGCCCTGCCAACCGGATAAAAATGGCCTTCAGTTCTAGAACATTAATGTGGGAGGTAGAGTCTTAGCATACATAATCCCATCTATTTTAAATAAAATTTAATATATTTATAAGAAATGTACATTCTTCAAGTTTATGCATCAGTGGTAGCTAATTACAATACTTTGAGAATGATGGTTTATGCTTACTAAACTGATTGAAAAGATTCATATTCAACTGGAAATCCATATTATCAGAGGTTATATAAACTCAGAGTGGAAGGCCACGTTTTCCACACTTCTCCTGATGATGAATAGAAATCTAATTAATCGAAAGCTTGAAACCAAAAATACCTTCAACGCTTACGAAACTGAAGTAATGAAAGGGTGTCTAAATACTTTAAGCTGGATAATCATCATAATTAATAACGTTAATAATGGATATGCAGATTCAATGGCTTTAGATAAATTTATAAATAAATGAAGTCCTCCACGTCTTATATGAATGAGAAAACTGAACTGAAAATTATTATTCTTCTTTATGACCAATCTTCATACCTATAGACATTAATTTTTGAATATCCAAAATAAGAAATAATTTTGAAATACAGGTTTTATGTAACTATGTGTACCAAATTTCCGGTTGAACTAGTTGTTTCCCTAGTACAACAACGTATTCAACAGTCTTCAACACTTCGTCAATTCCCGAGTCGCAGGTAATTAGGGTAAAGTAGGTATATTACGACACATAGTAAACTGGCCTACTAGAAAAACTATGAACAGTCTTGAATCCTAGCAGGAGGTTATCGAAATTCCCCTGTTAATTCTCTGAATCAGAGAAAAACTTAATATTGCAAATTCATTTGGGAAGAGACTGTATGCATTAGCATATAACTAGTAAGTTAACTGGCTTCCAGCAAAATTTTTATTGAAGAACTAGACTTGGATATGCAATTGCAAAACATATCTGTAGTGGTATTAAAAGTCTGTATTTGTTAAGAAATTAATATTGGTACTTGAGACTAAAGTTCAAGTTACACGATATGTCTAGTGTTCCTTAGATGAAGCCAGTACAAGCTCGGGTCACAAATTCCCGGCTAAAATAGCTAACTAGTTGCCCTAGCTAAAAATTCATAGAGACTGTCTTCAATCATAGTAGTGAATATCGGAATCCCCTCTCAAATTGTTCCGAAACAGAAAATTTTCATAATGTGAGTTTATATGGAAGGAGACTCAATAGGCATATAGCCTGTAGCTAGTTAGTAGTCACCATGAATTTGCAACAAAATTTTTATAAAGAGTTAAAAATTTATACACAATATAGCGTAGCGTACATTTGATATTTCCAGTGAAAGCACGGTCTCAAAATACCGGCTTCAAACTAACTAACTAGATTTACCTTAGTCACAAATTTTTAGGATTTCTCTTCAAAATTACCCTGTCTATATTATATCTCTGAATGAGAGAAAATTTCACGATGTGAAATTATTGTTAAGGGACTATAGGCATATAACCTATAACTAGTTAGTAGTTAACTGGATTATTATTATTATTAATTGTATCCATAAATTCATGGTGCTTCTTGAATGGAATACATAGCACTAGTAGCAATATCAATCTTTAAGTAGCTACCAATTATAAGCTAGATAGGGTAAAGCAGGTAAATTGCGGTACACTAACTAACTGCGTCCTCTAACCACAGATATATCATAGCTTCAAACAATAATAAAATATAGAATGCATTCAGATATCTGAACAAATTTCAATAAAAATTCGAATCAAAAAGTCTTAGAAAAGTTCTTGCAAAGACTGCAATTGGACCACAATTTACCTGTGGGACCCTAGGCAATGATTACAAACAAGTATTATTTACAATTTACGCCGCTTTGTACCCGTTAAATTTTTTATTTTTAGTATTATTGCACATATGTAAAGTTACCATATAATATAATAAGGAAGTTCAAGAAAGTTATAGTATTATACTATATATAGTGTATATTTGTTCAATCCAGTAAAGCACGGTCACGAATTTCCGGCTTGAACTAGCTAACTAGTACCCTAGTCACGAATTCTTAGGGTTTTAGTCATCAAACCTAGCAGTGGGTTATCGAAATTCCCCTGTCTATAATTTTTCTCTTAGTAGAGAAGAATTTCACTGAGTGAAATTTGGAAAGAGACTCTATTGGCATAGTTAGTTAGTAGAAAACTGGTAGTCACCAATTTGTGACGAAAATTTTAAGAGAGTTAAATAGTTACTAGATATAGGGTCAAGCAGGTAAATTGCGGCACGCTAACTAACTGCGGCTTCTAACAAAAGAAACATTATGGTTTCAAAACACACGTTAAAAAATAATATTAATAAATTATATCATTCACAGCGCTTCTTTTGATATCAATGCAACATTTCAATGTAATTTGGGAGCCGCAATTTACCTATGTGACCCTATCGTATTTTTGAGATATCCAGTTTAAGCACGGTCACGAATTTTCGCCTTTGTCTATTCTAACTAGTAACTCTAGTCACGAATTCTTAAGAGTTTTAGTCATCAATCCTAGCAGGGGGTCATCGAAATTCCCCTGTCTATAATTTTTCTCTTAGTAGAGAAGAATTTCACAATGTGAAATTTGGAAAGAGACTATAGGCATAGCTAAGCCTATAGCTAGTTAGTAGTTAACTGGTTAGTAGTCACCGTAAATTTGGGATGAATATATTAAGTGAGTTAGTTATACACGATATAGCGTATATTTGCAGTGTAAGCACGGTCTCGAAATACCGGCTTCGAACTAACTAACTAGATTTACCCTAGTCACGAATTTCTAGGGTTTGTCTTCGGTCCAGCAGGGGGTTATCGAAATTCCCGTCTGTGAAATTATTGGAAAGAGACTATAGGCATACAACCCCTATAACTAGTTAGTAGTTAACTGGCTCACTTAAAAACTATCAGCAAGGCCTGTTTTCAAGTACCACGCAAGATAGGTAATTTTTTAAAATTTATAATAACGAGCAAAAGTGGCTAAAATTGTATATCCTATAGAACTAAAAGAAAAGATATAATAAAAACACTTATCTGTATAGGAGAACATCTAGGCTTGAATGAAAACCGAATTTAATTGATCACAAACACTGTGCACGCACAACTAGACTTTAAGCCTAGGGAAGCAGGAAAAAACACACACATGTTAACGCGCCGAATGCAAATGGCGAACTGAATGCTCAAGTTAACGGCTGATGCAGGTGGACATCTCATAAGTTGGCACCTCTGGAACACTCCAGAATGAACAAGAATGGCGATAAGTAATTGATATTATCATACTGTATACCTAGGTACTATCTTGCATTAAATAAATAAAATACTATGATGAAAACTGTAGAAGATGTTATCAGAAAAATATTAAGGTAAACAAAAAACAAGCTTGCAATATTATTCATGTTTCATTTAGCTCAAAATATTATGGTACCAGTCTGTCTGATTTTCAACTGATTCTTAAGATAAGAAGAAAAAGAATTTTAGAATTTGGTGGCAAACTGGCAAATGATATTAGGTTACAGGTGCCTATACAGTATACTTAGTTAGCTAGGTAGTAATAGGTACAGTACTCTTCAAGGAGAAGTGGGATGTTCTTCAATGCTTGCCAGAGATATGAAGGAGAAGTTGAAGTTTGCCAAGCATTTGATGAGGACGGAGAGTGTAGTTTTGAGAAGGGTGATGGGGGAGATGAGGGTGGAGCTGAGACAGGATCCATGGATGAGGATGGTGGATGGCTACTTGGGGGAGGTGGGTGTGAGTTGGAGGATATGAGCAGCAGCCATGTTGAGAGACTGGTGAATGAGTGGGAGCATGAGAGGTGGAGATTGAGGAGAAGTCGACCTTGCAGTACTATAGGGAGAAGGAGAGGATTGGGGGGGAGTTTTATGACAATAGTTGGGGATCGAGGTTGCTGTTTGGAGTGAGGAGTAATACGTTGAGGCTGGGTTGGAGGATGAGGCATTGGGGAGGTGTGGTGGGATGTAGTATGTGCGGAGCTGTAGAGGAAACTCTGGAGCACTTTATACTCGAGTGTCCGAGTCTGGAGGCGGTGAGAGAGCGTCATGGGGTGCGGTCGATGGGGGAAGCGATGTGCTTTGGGGAGCGGGACACTCGGAGGGTGTGTGCATTTTTGGAGGAGGCGTGGGGTGTTAGGATGGGTGAGGTGTGTGGGGCGGCTGGCGGGGTGACGGCCCTGCGGAAGGTTATTGGAGGAAGGTGAGGGTGAAACCGGTGGCGCTAACAAGCCTATACCGACCAAGTTCCAGTTCCAGTAAGGGTAACTTGGGTAGGTACTCTATTTTGATAATTAAATAAAATACTACGATTTAAACTGTAATAAGTAATAATTACACTGATTTGAACTTCTATTACTAGTTTGAATTGTCCTGAAAGATTTCTTTCTAACTAGTCGGTGGAATTTTGTAATTTAACATACGTCATAAAGTGGCAGTGGGGCAACTTAATTTTCCTGCTCATGGCGGTGGAATGGGCAAAAATATGGTGACTTTTTCGGTGGAATTATTCCTATATAAGGCATGTCGGTGGAGTTACATGCACCAAATACAGATTGGTCTGGTTAATCCACAAATCCTGCTGTACTTTTAAGACTGGTCTCCCTCAGCTAATTTAATGGTCCAGTCTGTATTTGGTGCACAAAATCCCACTGACTTTTTAAAAAAGCTGAAAAAATCCACCATAAATTTCCAGTAATTTGGCTGATCCACCAACATTTTCTCCATTTTTCCACCGAAAATTAATGGTAACATAGGAATAAATAGGGCGAAGGTATCAAATCCCGGCTATTGCCGTATTCCGGCCTGGTAACTACGTAAACAATTGAAATAAGGAACAGAATAAAGTTGTAAGAATCTTATAGGAGAATTTGAGAGGGATCCAATTTCATCCACCTCGATTGGATGTTCATTTGGCTTAATTGGTTAATCAAAATTATTTATTTATCATTTAAAAAGCATATTGGGGATAATGAGAAATTTGTCTCAATTTACTATGACAAAACGTAAGAGTCAAGGTTGAAAGATACTTCGTTATTTTAATTGTTTTTTTAGCAAAAACATAAAAGAAATATTGAAAACGTATAAATGAAATGTTCCAATGCGTTAAATAATATTTCACATATTTTATAGTTGATTGAATCATTATATTCCATATATACATCAATGGTTGGATTATGGAACTCATAACTCATTTCCGGCCACTAGGCCGGATTATGGAATATTTACGACTAGATGATATGTCATTTCATAGAGTTACAGTAGGTAAAATAATAATATTGTGAACTTATTCCAATCAATCAACATATGATCTTTAATAAAACCAAAATCCGGCATATCAAAATATCTTCACCTAACAAATTTATGTAGTGGACGGTAACTGGGAGGCCGGATATTAGGATAGGCTGGTTTATGGGGGGCCGGATTATGAACAGGCTGGTTTATGGGGGGCCGGATTATGAACAGGCTGGTTTATGGGGGGCCAGATTATGAACAGGCTGGTTTATGGGGGGCCGGATTATGAGTAGGCTGATTTATGGGGTACCGAATTATGAACATGCCGGTTAATGGGGGGGGGGGGGGGGCAGAATATCGGACAGGCCGGCCCAGCCAACATGTCCTAGTCGATTCGAAATCGGGTTGTGTCTAATTCGTTGGGCTGGTAGCGCATGTCGGTAATAGAAATGAAATACACTTAAATACGATATCTGACTGAATGTATCTAAATTATTTGACTGTTTAGAAATCTAATAAATTTCTACTGTCAGTTTCCAAAAATCTTCACTCTATGTAGTTAGCATCGTTTATTTTCTCTATTCAGAAATCGTTTAATGCGTATCGAAACAACACCAGTATAAATAGATATCTGTTATAACTTATATTATTGAATTCCGTTTTAGAATTATACCTAAAATTTCGTATGATTTATGGTCAATTCCGATATCTACCTAAATGTATTATATTACTGAATTACGTTCAAAATGTATTCATAATGCTCCGAATCCTGTGACATAAAATCAATAATTTATCTAAATCTGATATCAATTTCATTGCATATTCACTGTAAAATATTCGAGTGTCTCAGAGTCGCTTATAATATCAAACCAGAATCAATGTAATATGCATCCAGGATGGCCGAGTCCCAGACACACACCACTTCCCAGCAAACACAGTCCTGTCAATTATATTTCTAAACGGTACCACGTGCTCTACATTTTCAATGACGAAAAAAAGAAACAAAATAGGTCATTCTGTATCGTTCAGATACATCTTTAGATCACACTGTGAAAAATAAACAACTCTAATTGATGCACTCAGGTGCTTCGAGTTCACCTCAACTTCACTCTATGGCTTTGTCTCTAAAACGAAACACTTAATTAGTGCATCAAACTCTAGTATTGATGCACTAAAGTGCATCAGTTCGATGCATTTAGTGTCTCAGGTATAATTTTGTTAAAATGATTAGGACATTATTCTCATCATTTTGGCAAAGGACAAAGTTAAATTTGAGACACTACAGTGCATCGAACTGATGCACTTTCGAGCCTAAGTGCATCCAAACTAGAGTTTGGTGCACTAAAGTGTCTCACTTTAGACAAAGCAATAGAACTCGAAACACCTGAGTGCATCAAAATTTCTCTGAGTGTAGTGATGCAACACTCAAATAAATAACAAAGCAATATAAACGAAAGAGTTTTTTTAGTATTGACAATAGACGGCAAATACGATGTCAAATAAATATCTATATTAGTATATTGAATATGTATCTCCAAAAGAACTTTATAAATTATAATATCGAACTATATTTATTATTAGATTTTACTTTTATAGTGTAATGTACGTTTGGGGGCTTATCAATTTGATTAATGTTACACATGGTTAAAATTGGTTATATACATACATTGTTGGAAATAATATATATAGCTTGCACGGGCCACAATTAGTTTAACTCTAGTAGTTTATATTCAAATTGAATAATCCATAATACTGTGTTTTTGGCGACTTTCACCTCTATTCCTCTAAAAGATATCACCGAGAATTTCAGATACCCTGAGCAGGTGAACCCTGTTAAATAATGCCAAATTCTCAAATCAGCTGTGAAGCAGGTGACGGTCTATTATGGAAGGCAGAACGAAATTGATAAGTATGACCTACAACAACAACGTGGCTGTATTTGGTTGATGAGTAATGATATCACAATGATGATACACTAAACTTTCTATAATGAGCCCCACCAGGTTGAAAAGCTGTGCAATGTGGGAATTCGAAGTCTGATTGAGATTAGTTACTGAAGGAATTATTTGATGAATACAATGTTGGTACAACGTCTGTGAAACTTGTTATCTACAATATTTCCGCATTGTCCAGTCGTCTAGTATCTGAAAGCAGCTGAAGTTTTCTCAATCTCGGCCTAGCTCGTACTCTCCTCAATTGTTTCAACCTGTGACTATCTGATCAGAAGATGCCGGTGGAATTGGAAAATTTAAGGTATGTCGCCACTGTAACTTAGCACAGTTTTATGCGATCTAAATTTTCCATCTTATTCCACATTCAAAGTCAATAATAAAATTAAATTCTTCACTGTATTTAAATATTAAAACCTAGAAAACTTATTTGGGTCCGTGCAGTTATAACTTAGTTTTTATAACTGAAATAACTTTAATAATTAAAATTTCACGGATTCTAAATTATTCCTTTTTTTGCTTACAGTGTGGAAGATTGGATTGGGATAGAAGACCCGAATCGTGCTCCACACCAATAGGAACAGCTGTGGGATTCGTGGACTGGTTGCAGGTCTTTACATTCACAAATCACTTTAATCTAATTCAACTTATAATAACTGTTCGAAAACCATTAAAATTATATCGTTTCTTATAAATCAAATCAAATTATGTGAATTATCTAATTAGTAAATAAATATAAAAATTAACTGCAACTAGTATAACTTCGTCCCATAATTTCCAATATACATTATATTAAATGGGAATAAATTAATTCAATTATTCCCATTTAATATGGATATAACAATGTGTAACACACTACACCCCAAACGTACATTGCACTATAAGTAATAAAGTAGAAGTTGGTAATAAATACAGATCGATATTTTAACTTTCTTCCGGAAATATATCTTTAATTTAGATATGTATTTTATATCGAATTATCTGTCTATATCATTACTAAAAGGCTCTCGTTTATATCTTTTGTTTTCTTTCTTTGAGTGTTGCATTGATCGCTAATTTAAAAATGCATCTGAACGATACAGAGGGATCTATTTTGTTTCTTTTTTCGACATCGAAAGAGGAGACTCGTAGAGCACGTGGTGCCGTTTAGAAATATAATTAACAGGACTGTGTTCACTGGGAAGTGGTGTTTCTGGGACTCGGCCATCCTGGATGCATATTAAACTGAATCGTTGATTCAGGTTTGATATTTTATAGTGAATATGCAAGGAAATTGACATCAGGTTTCGATAAATTACGAATTTTATCTCGCACATTTCGGTGCATTATGAATACATTTTGAATGTAATTCAATAATATAATATATATCTAATTACTGGTGTTGTTTTGATACATTTAGATTTTAGGTAGATATCGGAATTGATCATAAATGATACGAAATTTAAGGAATCTATTCTAAAATGGAATTCAATAATATAAAAGATATCTTATTACTGGTGTTGTTTCGATATGCATTAAACGATTTCTGATTAAAAATTAAACGATGCGGACTAGAGTGAAGACTTTTGGATACAGACGGTAGAAATAAATTAGATTTCTAAACAGTCAAAATATTTAGATACATTCAGTTAGATATCTAATTTAAGTCGTATCTATTACCGGCATACGCTACCAGCGCAACGAATTAGACACAACCCGATATCGAATCAATTCGGACATGTTTGCTTTTGGAGAGGTCGAATAGTTTATGATTTGGAAAGGGAAGGAAATCAGAGAAATTCATTTATAAAATCATCTCTGAAAAGTCTATTGTTTTCCGTTTTTATTTAAACATTTTTTGAATGGTTTAATCAGTAGGTATTCGTTTCTGTTTAATAAAGATCAACAATAAATAATATCCCATAACATAATTTCAATGATCACATTTATTTCATAAACCAAAATAGTTTAAATAGATAGCTACCCCTACAAACAACGGTCTGTCGATTCGATGGAACAATCAATCGATTCGATATCCCAGCATTCGAATCGAAATACCTACGTTGTTTATAGGGATATAATTGATTCTCTACTTGAAAAGTTCAAAAGGGTACAAATGTTTATGATAAATCCTTACATATGTTGAAAAACTAGATAAAATTTAAATTCATTAAATTATTTTCTTTCTATATGAAAACTTTATTTGTCTTGAATTATTTCTTAAAATATAGGTATAACCCGATTTGAAAATTGCTTGAGCTTATCAAGTTAAATATTGAAATAAAAATAGATTACCATTGTGTTAATTGGTTTCAAATGGAAATTAATAATCTCATATATTTATTTTGAAAAACTTTGATTTTTCATGTACTTACCACGGTTATCAGTTATGCAAACATTAACTATTGCTATAATTAGCAATCAATTTTCTAGCTCTAAACATACATGGCCGTTTTTAGGAACATTGTAAGGGCACAGTAAGGCCGGAATTAGGGGCTGTACTGGCCGGATTAAGGGAGAAATGGATAAGCAAGAAATATTTATTAATAAATAATTAATTTAATATATAAATCATAAAACTGTGATTCATTAATGTTCGTTAACAATTTGTTAATCACTATGTAAATAAGGCTCACATTGATAGCCAGTGAAATTAAATGAATCCAATCTTTAGAGATCGGGGTCTCTTAAGTGGCCGGAATTTGATACAGTTACCATAGCTAAAAATCAACCGACTCTGCCAGAATAATATATTCAAAGGGGAAAAAATTCCACCGACATGTTGGTGGAATTTACCACGAAATACAGACTGGTTAATGGTAACATAACATAAGAATTAATTCAAAATCTTTCCCAGCTGCATTAATGGTAAAATAGGAATTAATTCAAGATCTCCCACAGAGATCTCCAATTTCTAAAATTCAATCAAAAACTCCCGCACAGTCTTGGAAAAATGTTCCATTAAAAAGCTCAGAAGCTGAAAAAATCCATTAACAATTTACAATAATTATGCTGATCCACCAACATTTTTCAGCTTTTTCAAAAAGTCAGAGGAATTTTATGCACCAAATACAGACTGGACTGCAGCCTGAGGGCCTCTAACAACTGAAACATTATAGCTTCAAAACACACGTCAAAACTTAATTAACGAGTTATAGTTAGCATGCACTGGGCTTCTTTTGATAGCTATGCAACATTTTAATGTAATTTCGATTCAGGATATTTTAGAGACTCTCTTGAGAGGACCGCAATTAAAAATTAAAGGGCCGCAATTTACCTGCGTGACCCTAGCAGTCTAGACCCATTAATTACAGGAACGTAAGACGAATTATCGGAACAGAGTAGTTTTATTGACAAATATCCCTTCTTATTTTATTTAGGTATACATATGGTCGATTTATGTTCCAATTTATATCATGTATTACCATTTTATACTAATTTTTTGCAATTATTCGCTTCCAGTCCCAAACCTCTAAAACATAGCTATAGACTGAAAATGGATAAGATTTTGTTCGTGATTCCGTATTATAGTTGTGGTGTACTGAGCAGCTCCAGGACTGAGACTGGTAATTTCTTTTGCAGTTTGTGTTTTGTTACTATTGAGTGTTTGTAAATGATTGAAGGTAAATTTAGTATGAATTGTTGTTAATTACGAGGCTATTAATAGGTATTCCTGTGTTGTTAGGAGGTTGCGAATGATTACGTATTGTCTGATAGACGATTGTTAGGTAAATAATTTAGGGCTAGTTAGGTAAATAATTTAGGGCTAGTTAGGTAATTTATTGATTGATTGTGAAGTAAGTAGTTACTAGTTAAGATAGTCTGATAGTACTGTTGTGAAATAGGTAGATTGTGTTAATAGTTGTTTAGTACCTAGTAGGTTAGTTATTTCTGATTTATAATTTTATGAGTGGGAAATTGTGAATTTGTTGTAAAATAGGTAGTGAAGATATTAGTGCTAGTTAGTCTTTAGATCGTATTAATGACTTTGTCTCTCTGTATTAGGTACTAGTGATTAGTAATTCAGTTAGTCAATTAGTTCTGATTCTTGAGTAGTTAGGTAGTGTGAATTTATTGTTATGAATGTTACAGAATGTGGATTAGCCTATAGGTAGCTTACCTAGGTAGTTAGAATATTTTCAAATAAGTATGGTAGCCAGCATAACTGTTGGAAGTTTCTGCAAGGGATAGATAAATTGAAGTGGATATTAATCAGTGTTTTTTTTTAGGTAGCCTAGTTAATTGATTTCAGTAGCTGACTAATAGTAATAGACTAACAGAGATATAGGTAGGGCTTTAAATTACTGAACTGACAGCTGTTAAGTTGCTTAATTTGATAATAGGGAATAGATAGGAAGACGGCCTTAGCCAATCAGATTTTGGCCGGCTGCTTGGGTTCCTCCTCTTGATAATTGCTATTAATCTATTATTTGTTATTTGTTCAACCATGTTTAACATTCTTCCGGTTGACTCTAGCTTGTACGAGGAGACTGAATTTTTATTTATTGGCATTGAATTGTGTATTTCTCTGTGGTTGATATTTGATAGTAGGTTCGAACACAGCAATAACCTACATTTCAGTGTACCCGATCCTTGTATCTGTAAGTCCAGACTGTCCAGTTATAGGTGCCTGAAACTACTGAGTTGCTCAAATACCTCCACCTTCTGACTTCCGGTTCAGACATATACGTAGGTAAACAGTTCAGGCGAGAAAATATTACACCCTAGCGGCATAATATACCCTAGCGGCGTGTCGTGTGTGCAAGGTGTGTGAGTAGCAGCTGACCTCTTCCTTGATTAATAGTCTCGGGTTCCAGCGTCGCTGCGCCTTGTACCATAAAATCGCTGCTAGCACAGTTCTTGAGGTGTACCGGGCTGAAGCAAAGTCCCATAGACTTGTCACTGACAGTCCTATCTGTGCCCGGTATCACAAACCACTCAAAACTGTGGTTGGTGACTGGACAGGTACTAAAGCTACCTGGAGTCGTATGCCTGAACTGTAGTGGGCCCCTGAACTTCGAGCTGCCGGAAGTTGTCTGATCAATTGTGGAGGAGAGTACTCGTGGTTTTTGGTGCCTATGTGTCTGTTCTGGCTTGAACATTGTGGGACCTGTTCTGTTTTGGTTAGAGCTGCTATTAGAGTCCTCCTTCAGGTGCTAGCCTCAGTGTTATAGCTTTGTCAATATAAGACTAACTTTGAACGTTTCAGCTCTTATGAATGTGAAAGTTAGTTGGAGTTAGTTACGCTGGGTTGATTTGGAGTCAATTTTGAGAAATGAAAACGATGAGGAGCCCTAGCAAGGTGTCGGGGCCTGAGCGGCATAAGGTGACGGAGGGGATAGGTTGGAAAGTGTCTGGTAAGGTTAGTGGTTCGAAAGATGAGGTAGGGAAAGAGTTAAAAGAGGGAGAGTTAGTCAAGGTATGGGAGAATAAGGATAAGGAATTTTGCGAGGGATGTCTAAGTAGAGTAGATACGGGGCAGATAGGATTGGAATGTGGTGGATGTAGGAGATGGTACCATGCAAAGTGTGAAAAGGTGTCTAAGAAAGAGTATGAATTGATTTGTAAAGTTGATGACAAGGTAATATGGTATTGTGGTAAGTGTGGAGATATTCTTCCTATGGTACTGGAAGAAAATAGGAGACTCCAAAAGGAACTAAGCGTAGTAAAGCAGGAGATTTGTGAATTGATGGAAACTGTGGAGGCTATGAAGGGAAGCAAGATGTCTGGAAGTTTGGACAAAGTAAATATGGGACCGATAAAGACTTCCCAGCAAAATCTTGAAAGCAAGATCGAAGACATTGTTAAGATAAATGAAAGATTTCATGAGAAGCTGCAAGATGTTGAGAAGGGCTTTAAAGCTAAGGTGGAAAAATGTATGGAGGAAATAGAAGATACCAGGAAAGAGCAAGCAAGACAGAAGGAGGAAATGGAAATAGAGGTGAGTCAAAATCTGGGTAAGTTGAATAAAAAGATAGAGGAAAGTAGCTGGCAAACTAGAAAGGAGATTGATGGGAAACTAGAAACTAAAGTTAGGGAGATTAAACAGGATAAGGGTGGGAGTGAGGATAGTAAGAAGGGTATAGCCAGTCTAGAGAAGAATTAGAGATGATTAAAGAAGGGTATAGTAAGGGCTCTGTGGAAGCTGGAGGAGATAACAGAATGGTGAGAGATATGCAGGAGCAAGTAGAGCAATTAGAGAAGGATAGGAGGAAGAAAAATGTTATGATATTTAATTTGAAAGAATCAGGTAGAACTGATCTGAATGGAAGATATGAAGATGATGAGAGAATGTGCCAGGAATTGTTCGGAAAGTTGGGTATTGAGGATGTAGGAATTGAGACTGTGGTTAGACTGGGTAAAATAGCACCTAATAGAGCTAGGCCACTTCTCATTAAGTTGAACCAGGTTAGGGACATTAGGATAATAATGCAGGCAAAGAGTAGCTTAAGACAACTAGATGGATTTGGTAATGTTTATATTGAGAGGGATTTAACTGTGGTAGAGAGGGAGCAAAATAAGAAGTTGAGAAGAGAACTATACGAAAAGCGGGATGAAGGGAAAGGATGGTTCATTTTTAGGGGGAGAAAGGTTGTAGAGGTGGAGGGATCAATGTGAGAGATGATTAGAAGTGAAGGCAGGTCTGGTCATGCAGGTAGGGGAGTGGGACAGAGGTGGAGAGGGCAGGGAGGTGGACCTAGTCAGGCGCAGAGAGGTGGTCAGTTGCAGGGAGGTGGTCAGTCGCAGGGAGGTGGTCAGTCACAGGGAGGTGGTCAGTCGCAGGGAGGTGGTCAGTCGCAGAGAGGTGGACCTGGTCAGTCGCAACAGACTGCCAGTAGAGTGGTGGGAGAGACCAACCAGCAGAGCAGTGGAGATGTCACACAGAGGGTTCAGGAGGGTGCTGCTAGCAACTGAAGGCAGCCAGAGGGAAATAAAACTGTGAGTAATAAAAATAAAGGTGTGAATGATATAGTGAGTGTGTTTTTGTTGAATGTGCAGGGGCTTACAGTGCATAAATGGAATGAATGGCAAGAGATGGTTGAGAGGATGAATAGTAAGATAAAGATTTCAATGTTTACTGAAACGCAGCATAAGGTAGAGAGAGTGTTTTTTGGTAAGGATTATAAGTATGAGGTGGGTATGAGGAATGAGCAAGATAAGAAGGGTGGTGGACTTATGATAGGATCGAGTGATGAAGTTAGTATTGTTAGGGTAGAGTGTGGTAATCCAGATGTTTTGTGTGTAGATATTGAAATGAGAAAGAAGAAGATGAGAGTGATACTCACTTATTGGGATGTTAGAGTGATACTCACTTATTGGGATGTTAGAGATCCTCGCTTGGTGGGCAGCCTCCACGTGGAGCGAGGGGGAACGCTCCGGGGTTGTCTTCGGAGGCGGCCAATAGACCACCGGGCCACCCGGAAAGGAGTGGGGCGGATTCCCCGAGAGGGGAGAGGCCTCACACCCCCGGGGGGACTACGGAGGGAGGCCGGTCCAGCCAGCCTGCCAACCTCCTTAAACATCTGTACGGCGAGGGCACTTTCGGTGACCGATCCACTGGGGTACCTCTGGTGTCGGGCAGACACTGTCGGCTGCTAGTAGAGGTAAGTCTTAGGACGATCCATCCAAACCCTGGACCTATGCCCAGGGGGAGGAGAAGTCGTGGGGAGGGAAGAAGGGTTAGAAATAGTCGTAAGTATAGAAATAGAAGGGTGGGAAGAATAGGGGTGGGTGGGGGTGAGAATAGGAGGGAAGCCACAATAGTCACATGGAATTTACAAAGAGTTTCATTAAGGGATCACAATAGGAGAAGGTTAGGTAGAATTTTAGAGTACATAGTTAGACGGGGATGGGAGATGGTCCTGGTTTCTGAGCTTAACTCAGACCAGGAGGGGGTAATTTGGCTAGGAGATGATAGGGACCAAATAGCTTTAGTTCACGGTAGGAAGTCAGGGATAATTCTTAGAGGGGAAGCTCTAGATAGTTGGAAGAGGGAGGGTCAGAAGAAATGGTTAGGAGAGAGGGTGACAGCAGTCACCCTCCAGGGCCTTAGATTAGTCGCTGCTTATCAGCCTATTTGGGGTAGGGATTTAGAGGGAATGGATAGATATAGAATAGATTTAGAAAATCAGGTAAGTATGACTAGCGGGGGGGAGGTATTAGTAATAGGAGGGGATTTTAATGCTAATGTAGGGTCAAATAGGCAGAGAAGGGGGGTGAGTGGGAAGTTTGGGATAGGGCCAGGGAGTATTGCGGGGGAAGATCTAGTTAATTGGTGTGAGGAACAGGGGTTAGCGTGGGTAAATAGTTTCATGCCACATAGGAATAGGGGGACTTGGTTTAGTAACGTGTATAGGAGGTGGTATGAGTTAGATGGGTTCATGGTTAAGGGAGTAGATAGGCATAGGTTAGTTAGGAGTGTAGGGACGGTCAGAGAAAATACTTTCTCTGACCATAGGCCTAAGAAATTAGTGATAAGGTATAGGGGTAAGAGATGGAGGGAGGTAGGGGGTAGAAGAGAAAGGGCACCTAACATTAAATGGGAGGTGTTGGGAGATGAGGGGAAGAGTAGGGAGTTTAGTAGAAGGACGGGAGAAAAGTTTAGTGAGGTAGATTGGGAGGACGGGGACTTAGGGGAAATGGAATGGGATAAGATTAGGAAATTATTAATAGAAGTAGCTGATGAGGTATGTGGTAGGAGGGATGGGAAGGTAATAAATCCATGGACAATAGGTAGAGAAGGGGAAATAGAAATAATGAGGAGGGAAATAGGTAGGTGGGTAGAGAGTAGGAATGAGGTAGTAGGTAGGCAGGAGTATAGAGCTAGGTTAAGGAATAGAGGGGGAGATGTAGAAGATAGGTTAAATAGGGAATTAGAAGAGGTTAGGCAAGGGGTACGATTAGCACGTAGTAATTTAAAGAATAGTCTTAGAGCATGGGAGAGGGAATGGTGGGAGGAGAAGATTAGGGAGTGCGAGGATGCTAGTAGGAGGGGAAAAGTAGGGGATATGTATAGAATTTTAAGGAATTTAGGGACTAGGGGATGGAAGGCACCAGCTAGCACTACAATCACAAATAGGGAATTTAAGGAACATTTTGAGGCAGTATCGAGGGATAGGTATGAGGAAGATAGGGAAACTTCAGAAGAGGTATTAGGTAGAGTTAGGGATTTAAGAGGGAGCAGGCAAGCAGAAGAGGCAAATGAACTAATGAATGAGGAGCCGGGAGAGGAGGAGATAGAGGAGGTGATCAAGGAGATCAAAGATTCTGCGCCTGGGGAAGATGGGGTTAGGATAAGTTATATCAGGAATGCGTGTAGGGAAGTTAAGGAAAAGGTAGTTAGGATGGTTCAGTTTGTGTTTAGGGAAAGTGCAGGTAGGTGGGAAGAGGGTTTAAAGGGGGGATTAGTGGTGCCTCTACACAAGAAGGGAGATAGGAATAATAGGGATAATTATAGGGGGGTGTGTCTGTTAGCTATGGGAAGTAGGATTCTAGCTAGGGTTATTTCTAAGAGGCTTAGATGGTGGGTAGAAGAGTTAGGGTTAGTTGATGAAAATCAGGCAGGTTTTAGAAGGGGAAGGTCGACCGCAGACGCGACCCAGGTCATGGTGAGGATATGGGAAGATGTTAGTGATTATAGGCTTAGGACAGGGGGTCAAGGGGATAGGGAACCACAGGCAAGGCTTCTGGACTTGAGGAAGGCATATCCTCGAGTAAATAAGCCTTGCTTGTGGGGCATTTTAGATAGGTATGGGTTAGGTGGGAATTGTTTAAGGGTAATTAAGGATTTGCATGAGACGACGGAATATAGGGTTAGGGGAAAGGAGGGGGTTAGTGAGAAATGGGTGCCAGCTAGGGGTTTGAGGGAGGGGTGTGCAACTTCGCCTGTTCTGTTTAACGTTTTTCACCAAGCGGTGATCAGACAGGCGGAGGAAGCTAGAAGGGAGCTAGGGGGTGAAAGGGTGGGAATAAAGTGGCACTGGATACCGGGGGGGTCTTTCGCGGGAGAAGGTAGGTGGGAAAAGGGGTGCTCGGAGGCAAAGAGTCTGACCTTGACATCGTCACTCTTTGCCGATGACACTACCATTATAGGTGAGGGGGTAGAATTAGAAGAGGGAGTAAGGAAGATTAAGGAGGTTATGGGTAAGTTTGAGGAGAGGAATAACGAAGATAAGGAAGAGGTTTTAGTTTTTGGGGATAGAGATAGTGAGGGAATTAGGGTGCTAGGATCTTGGATGGGACCTGAAGAGGATAGTAGGAATAGGATTAGACGGGCGAATGGGTTATGGGCTAAGGTTAAGGGGCAATTAAAGGGATCTAGGCTAAGTAAGAGGTGGCAGGGTAAGATTTTAGAGGGTTGTGTAGAGAGTGGGTTATTGTTTGATTGTAGTGTTAGGGTTTGGTGGGGGAAAGATATAAAGAAGTTACAGAGTTGGATAGATAGGAAGTATAGGTATGTTTGGAGTAATAGGAATGGGGAGCCACTAAGGCAAATGGAAAGTAGGGGGGAGAATATGTGGGATGTTAGGGCCAGGTTAGGGATTAGATCGATTAGGACTAAGATAGAAGTGAGGGTACTAGAAAGGTTAGGGCATGTGATGAGGATGGGGAACGATAGGCAGGTTAAGGCAGCTGTGTTAGGGTGGTATGAGGGACTAGAAGGATTGGGGAAAAAGAAAGGTAGGAAGAGGAAGACGGGGCTGTATTGGAAGAGGTTACTTAGGGAGGCAGGTGTGGACTATATGGATGTTGAGAGGTTAGTGGGAGATAGGGATGGGTGGAAGAAGATTGTGAAGGAGAGGAGGGAACATTTGGAGCTATGGGAGAGGCAGCAGGGGCATAAGTACGAATGGGGTAGACGGGAAGAAAAGGTAGATAGGGTAGTAGCTCAGGATAGAAGGGAAGAGGTAGAGGGTTTTAGGTGTCACTGGGAAGGGTGTGACAAGGTATGTAAGTCTAGGGGGGGGTTAGTGGTGCATGAGAAAAGGATGCATAGGTTAGCTGAGGATAGGGTTAGGTTTAGTTGTGATAGGTGTGGGGTAAGCTTAGAGACTGAGGGGGCTAGGAAGAACCACATGGAAACATGTGGTGGGGGGGGGGGGTAGCAGTAGATGGGAGTAGGAGGGAATGCCATAAGTGTAGGAGGGTAGTTAGTCGGGCAAATTATGCTAGGCATGTAAGGAGTTGTAGGCAGGTATGGGATCCGGGGGGGCAGGTAGGGGGGGCGGGGGCAGGGGTAGGGTTACGGGTGGAGGGGGGGGGAAGACGTAGGGGTAGAATTAGCAGTAAGGGGTTTTAGAACTAAGAGGGTTATGTGCATTTTTTGCAGGCGGGAGCAGTCGGCGGCCAACCTCGCTCGGCACCAGAGGGGCTGCGGTGGTCGGGAGCCGGAGGAGGGACCGCGCCCCTGACGGGGGCGTTTGGTCAGGAAGAAGAAGGATGTTAGAGATAATGATAGGAATGATAGGATAGTTGTGTGTATTAGGGGTATTGTGGAAGAGTATGAAGGGAAGTTAATGGTTTTGGGAGATATGAATGCACATATAGGTTTTTTAGGTCAGCAAGAATTAAATAGGAATGGAGATAAGTTATTAAACTTGATGGATGAATTTAGACTTGTTATGTTAAATTTGGATGAGGCATGTAGAGCTGAGATTACTAGAGAAGAGGGTATGCATAAGAGTGTGATTGATTTTGTTTTGGTGAATGGATTTTTGTATGAGGATTTTGTGAAGATGGATATAGATGAAAGGAAGGAATTATTTGATTTATCAGATCATTGTATGATTAGAATTGACTTTAAAATTGGTATGAATGGTAGTGAAGAGGTGATGCAGAAAAATATAGAGTACTATAGAGTTAAGGATGATATGAAAGAGAGATTTTTGCAAGGGATGGAAGATAGAATAACAAGAGTGAATGTGGGTGAACAGGACTGTGTGTTTCATGAGGCTGTGAATGAAGTGTGTGAGGAAGTGTTGAAGAGAACCAGAGTGATTAGAGGTAATTTGAAAGTGAATGAATGGGAAAGTGTGTGGATGAATGAGGAGATAAGAAGAGAAGTAGGTGTGCGTAAGCAGTTGAACAGAGTTAGAAGGAATCTACAGGAAGGGGCAGAAAGGAATGAGGCATGGGTAAGGTATAGGGAGCAAAAGAGGAAAGTTACAGATATGGTGAGAGAGAGTATAAGAGAGTATGAAAGAAGCAAGACGGATGAGATAAGAGGCAATAGAGACTCTGGTAAGAAAATGTGGCACAATATTAGTGTACTGAGAGGAGTGAGAAAGAATGGTGTTGTGAAAGTTTATGATGAAAGTGGGAATGAGATGAATGTGGAGGATTTGAAGAATAAGATGTGTAATTTTTGGAAACAAATTTACCAGATGCATGATAATGATGTGATAGAGGTATGGAATGACAGGACTAGAGAACAGTATGTGCAGAGTGACTATAGAGATGAAGATAGGGTAAATGTGGTGTATGAGAATGTTTTGGAGCATGGTAGGGGAGTGTTTAGAATGGTAGATATTAGAGTGGATGTGCCTTTGAATCTTATAGAGCATTATAGTATGACAAGAGGAAGAGTGGAAGATGTAATTAGGAGAAGGATGGATGAAGTAGTGGTGAGCAGTGTGGATGTCAGGAAAGCGTTAAAGAGAATGAAAGTTGGAAAGCACTCAAGCAGCCTGGAATAGATGGTATTAAACCAGAAGTGTATAAGTGGATGCTAGAGAGTGAAAGATGTATGGATGAAATGTGTAGGTATTTTAACAGTGTGTTAGATGGTGGTGAGCCTGTGAGTGAATGGAGTGTGTCAAAGACCTGTATGATTCCGAAAGTAAATAAACCTAGTGTGAAAGATTTGAGACCAATTGCCTTGTTGAATGTTGAGTATAAGATTTTTATGAGTGTAATGAAAGAGAAGTTGATTGAGCATATGAGAGTGAATGGGCTGATGAATGAGTTGCAGATTGGTTTCACGAGTGGGAGAAGGATAGAAGATAATTTATTTATGCTGAGTTATGTGATAGAATCGTGTAGGAGGGATAAGAAGGAATTGATTGCTGTGTTTGTGGATTTTGCTAAGGCATTTGATAGTATTAGGAGAGGAAGTCTGATTGAATGTATGAAAAGGTGTTAGTGTGATCCTAGAATGATTGATGTGTTTGCAAGAGTGTATGAGAATGATAGTACTGAGTTTAGTGTGAATGGAGAGAAAATGGGAAGAATGGATGTGTGGAATGGTATTAGGCAGGGGTGTACTTGCTCACCCCAGTTATTTATAATGGCAGTGAATGAGATAATTAGTGGTTTGCAAAGGAGTGGTTTAGGTTTTAAGAATGAGTGTGTGTATGTGCCAGCTTTGTTCTTTGCGGATGATGGTGTGATTTTTGGGAACAGTGTGAGAGAGGTTGAAAGAATGATTGATGTGCTTGTGAGTAAGACTGCAGAGATAGGAATGAGTGTGAACAAGAGTAAATGTAATGTGCTTGTGTTTAATAGGAAGATGGATGTTAGAAGTATAAGAGGAATGGATGTAGTGAAGGATGTAAAGTATTTAGGAGTGAGAGTGTCAAGTGGGAAGGATGTTTTTAAAGTGCACAGAGAGAATGTTATGATGAGAGCTAGAAGGATGAGTAACATGACGTACTCTGTTATACACAAGTCGTGTAACAGAGTACTGATTGGAAAGACGTATTGGAAGAGTGTGGTGATGCCAAGTTTGTTGTATGGAAGTAGTGTGTTTTGTTGGAATGTGAGTGATATTGAGAGACTGCAAAAATGTGAGAATGCTGTGTGGAGGTGTGTGTTGGGGGCCCCATCATATGCACCTCTGGTAACTCTCCAGGGTGAGGTGGGGTCTTCAAGTATGAGAGCAAGAGATATGAAGGCGAAGTTGAATTATGAGAAGCATGTGAGGAATGGTGAGAATGAATTGTTGAAAATGATGTATGAGGATATGTGTGAATGGACCAAGTGTAAATGGTTAGAGACTGTGAAAGTGTATAGAGAGAGAGTGGGAGTGCGATTGAATGAATTGGATGATATGAGTAATGAATGTATAAAGAAAAAGGTGTATGCATGGGAGAGTGATAGGTGGAATGAGGAGAGAATGCAAAAGAGTACAATTAGTTTGTATAATGAATGTAAGAGTGAGATCAGAGATGAAGGATTGTATGAGAATGACTGGGGATCTGTTTTGCTGTATAGATGTAAGAGTAATAGTCTGAGGCTAAAGTGGAGAGAGAGATATGTGAATGGAAATGTTAATTGTGTTGCGTGTGACTTTGGAGTGGTAGAGAGCTTGGAGCACTTTTTGTGTGCGTGTGAGTGATATGAGTGTGTCAGAAGAGAATTTGGAATGAGTGGTGTTAGTGTGAAAGATCAGTTGTTTGGAAGCGGTTTAGTGTGGGCAAGGGAGTGTAGAAGATACTTGGAGTGTATGTGGAGAAGAAGAAAATTGAGAATGGATGAATGAATGTGTAAATATTGTATAGATTGTTAATTATGAATTTTATGTTGTGATTTTTTTGATTTTAGAGTCTTTTAATAAAGATATTTTAATGGAAATTCAGTGCTGATATCAAAGCAATACTGGGGGACCAATAACCTGTAACCTGTTAATATTCGTGTAAAAGTATAAAATTGGATAAACTTAATATAGAAACGTTTACATACTCAAATTAACAATTTGATAATTTAGACGAAAGCCGAAAACCCATAGGTTGTTTATAAGATTTAAATTTAGAATAAAAACTGAAAACTAAGTTACAATTTTCTTGTAACTTAGTGATTCGGACAATTGTTGCACACATCGAGTATTAAAAACTGTAAAAGCAAATAATTAAATATGCCTTTAAAGGTCCTATCCAGGCTCCGGGAAGAATGATTTGATTACATAATATTATAGAACTAAAGGCCTACAACTTACACGGTGCGAGTAAACGTGCGAGTTAGCCTAGCGAGTTACTGATTACATTCAGCATTACTCAGTGGATTCTGCATCAACTATCCAACATTCTCGATAGAATCGTTTCAACTGACGAAAAGTTCTTTTACCCTACAAACAACGGTCTGTCGATTCGATGGAACAATCCATCGATTTGATATCCCAGCAATCGAATCGATTTACGCATGAATTAAATAGTAAGAAGGATACTCGCACTTGAAAATGACGCGAAAGTGTGAAGTCACGCGAGCGACTCATGACGTCTCCTGGTATACAGATACTCGCATCGGAAATATTTGGTTATAGATCTTCATGAAATAACTTTTGATAACTTGGTCAAATAAATAATTAAATTCATCGTAAATGTTAATATATAATTATATATATGTACCTACCTAATACTGAAATCATTTATTGAATTTAGCTCAGATGATATTCAATACTAATTGGATTTGTGTCAACTACGATCGATTGTGTATTCTCCAACAATGATTGAAATTGAAGAACTATATAGAATAATTTCTGATATAAAAATGTAGGTATAAGAACTATTTATCACGATAAAATCGATATGGTGAAATATATATAATTAATATTTGTCGGCGGATTTCTTCAATTAAGGAATGAATGAAAATCATAGATCACTAACTTTATATTGTTGTTCATAATATATACAAATTAACAAAATGTATAAAAAAAACGAACTGTATAGAATAAAGTAGCTAATAGCTGTATTCTGTAAACTACTATTAAGCTACGGAAAAGCTAGTATTGAGCTACAGACTCAAAGTATACAATACAAGAACCTTCAAATCGTATTACAAGTGACGTCACCTTCTTTTTCTTTGTCGGTATTTCTGTCAAGTGCGAGTATCCTTCTAACTATTTAATTCATGGATTTACGTTGTTTATAGGGCACCTCCAACAAGAACCTCATCGAAAAAAATGCCAAATGAAAATACTCTAAATTTCTGAGAAACAATTAAATGATAAGTAGGTATGATGTTGAGGTATATTTTCGTTGGCATTATTAATGGAATGGTTCCAATCGTTCAGACATTCCTTGACGATGATGGAAACTTGTCATCGTTCAATTGTGCTTCATACCTCAAATTACTCCAGGACATCATTTGGCCACCAACCTGCACCAGTCTTCATTTCTTTCTTCACTTTGGTGAATGCAAGATGGCGCTCCACCACCTTGCTCAATTACAGCTCTAGAATTTCTCAATGAAAAGTTTCAAGGTTGAGTTATCTGTTATCAGCAAAAGAAGGGAAAACTCCTGGCCAGCACTCAGTCCAGATCTCAACCCTCTGGACTTTCACTGCTGGAGTACTACACAAAATCGTGCTTATAGGGAACAACCAGATTCAATTGAGTCTCTTATACAATGTATATTCAAAGTTTTGGTGAAAGATTTAACAAGGAGACTCTCAAGAAAGTTTGTAAGAATGTTTTGAAGTGTGCGGTTTTCTGTCTTCTGTCTGGAGGTGGTCATTTTCAACAACTTTTTTAAAGGTCTTCTCCAGGCTCCAAGAAAAAATTGAGTTTATTACATAACTAAGGTATACGATCATTATTCCGCAAACCGCATACAATTCAGTTCAGTATATATTTTATTATTTGATTTTAAAGTTTTTTATTACTCTGTGAGCAACAATCGAGCGAATCTCCAACCTGACGCTGAGAAAGAAGATTGTACACTCTTTGTTTTGATTTCAAATTTAGATTTTTAAACAAACAATGCGTTGTTGGCCTTCTTTTGAGATATTAATTGTTTCTATAAGTATTTAAACGTTTCTTTAATAAGTTTATCTAAATTTAAACCTTTAAATGAATAATAAATAGATTTAATAAACCAAATACCTAGTTGAAAATCAAAACAAATGGTGTACATTCTTCTTCTTCAGACTGAAAATTAGAAAGTCGGAAGTAAAATAGGTTTTGTAGAGTTTTGATTATAAAAATCTTGAAAAGCATATAAAATTAAAAATATGCTATCAAATTTCATGGGGTTTGCAGTAAAATGATAAGAAACATTAGCCTCGTTGATTTAAGCAATAAAAATATTTGCTTGGAAGGGACCTTTAAGGGACTCAGGTCATATACCTCATACAATATAATTATTATAGGGCAATAAATGTTTAAAAATCATGAAAATCCATTCTTACGTTTAAAATGATTTGTCTTTATTGACATTTGACGACTTTCAAGTGCTTCTAATTCGTAATTTGAAAATGACGTTTCTGTTGGAACATAGTACATGCATTATATATTATGTAATAAGTCTTTATGTATCTGATAATCTGATGGTGAATAACTTAATCGTAATGTTAAATTATTGGCTGCAGCAAAATTTATAAAATCAATATTATTCATTATAGCTTCACTGTGTTCCATCAGAAAGTTCATTTAAAAAATTGCGAATTAGAAGCACTTAAAATGCACCAAATGCCATCATAGATAAATCATTAGTATAAGGAAAATAATGGATGTTCACGATTATTGAATATTTATTGTCCTATATCGTATGAGGTACGTACATCTTCTGATCGAGTCCTTACAAAATTTATTGAAATGACCCCTCCCCCCTTGGTTAAGTCAATTAATTAGTAATTTAAACCCTAGCCAAAACGACATCCTCCTCTCAATTGATCTTATTGCTGGTGGGAGGGGTGGGGGGAGATAGTTGGCCGACTTTTATACTTACTATTCGTCGTATTCGAGTTCTGTTTTCGAGAGGCAGGTAAATAACTTTATTTGTTGAAAATGCGCGGAAAATTGCCACTGGGAAGATTGCCCCCGGGAAAACTGCCACTGGGAAGATTGCCCCGGGAAAACTGCCACTGTGGGTAAATTGCCAATGGGAAGCTTGCCACTGGGAAAATTGCCACTGTGGGAAAACTGCCACTGCGGGAATATCACGTTGCCATTGCCAAGCTCTCACAAAGTCACCATCTCCCATCAATATACCCCTCACTACTGCAATCTCATCATTCAACATTATAGAGATTCGTTTTATGTGTATTTTTACACTCACAAAACTGTTTTGATCGGCATTCATTTATTTGTAATCTTGTTATCATTAATCGATGGAAATCTTGTTATTCGCATAACTCAAAAAGTTATGCGATTAAATTTTGGGATCAATCGAGTGGAAGGTCAATGTCATAAAAAGGTAAAAAATTGAGTGAAGCAGCGGCGTAGATAGGCGCTCTAC
Source organism: Caprella mutica (assembly GCA_947561585.1). Lineage (NCBI taxonomy): Eukaryota > Metazoa > Arthropoda > Malacostraca > Amphipoda > Caprellidae > Caprella > Caprella mutica. The sequence continues at coordinate 228,645 of CANNZV010000084.1, read as the reverse complement.
GAGTTTACCAATGATTCTTTGGCTTGAAAAAGCATAATATGTCTCTGTATTAAATATTAACTATTATTGTGAGGATCAAGGAGTTTTGCCGTATTCTTGATCCGAATGAAAGGGAACATTTTTTAATGAAGTAAATAAATATATACATCTGTGATTGTTCAAGGTCATGATTTGGCTAATTCATTTTTTGGTGTTTAGTTCCCAAGCAAGAAATATTTATTCCTGGGATATTAAAGGTCCCCTCCAAGCAATTTTTTTTTCAAGCAAATGAGGCTAATGTTTCTTATAATTTTGCTGCAAACTCCATGAAATTTATTGGCATATTTTAATTTTAGAGGATTTTAAAGATTTGTATAATCAAAACTCTACAAAACCAGCTTTACTTCCGACTTGTTAATTTTTAGTCTGAAGATAAAGAATGTACACCATTTGTTTTGAATATTTCAGTAAAGGTATGAAATTAGACAAACTTATTATATAAACGATTTTATACTTCAGGAAACAATTTAAATTTTACACTAAACCTGAACATTCATTGTTTGTCTATAAAATTCAAATTGAAAATCAAATCAATTAAAGAGTGTACAATTTTTTTCTTCAGCGTCAGATTAGAGTTTCGCGCAATTGTTGCACAGAGAGTATTCAAACTGTAAAAGTGTAATGAAAAATATATACTGAACTGAATTTTGACTTGAGTATACTCCTACAATACAGCTAAATTCAATATAAGCATATAAGCAAAAATTATAAACAAATAAATCTCAAAAAATGGATTGTAATTATTAGGGTTGTGAAAATATGCTTTTAACATAAAAATATAATCTTGAGCATATCTGAAATAGAGCCTACTCTTTCTATTAAAAACTTATTATTTTTTTATTAACAACTTATTCTTTTTAATGAAAAATATTCTTTTCATGAATATTTAATATTTTTTCATGTAACTAACATATGTCATATAAGTTTAAAGTTTTACCAATATACAACTAACAAATAAATATCTACAAAAAAACAATAGAAAGTAGGTATGAAGGTATTTTAGAATACTGTTTCCCAGCAATATATTCTAAAATTGTTGGAACATACAAGCCGAATCAAGGATAATTCTTGGAATACTTGTTCAGCTTTCAATATGGAAAAGTTTCATAGTTAAATATTACAAAATGAATTTTCATTTTATCCTAACAACTTTTCAGCGAATCTTAGTTAAATTTTTATCCGTTTTATTAACCCAATATGACTAAGCTTTGTCAGAAAATTTACACATTGAATCCATGTGCCATGATTCAAGTTAAAATATGACTCATTTAAACAAATCTTCAAAAATTTCAATTGCACCGAAACATGAGATTAACTAATTAATTTAGGTGTTTATCGACTGCTTCGGAAACAAAGACCATATCGGTACAGTCAAAAGGAAATAAAATACAAGGGACTAGAAAAAGCAACCATAGGAAAGTGGCTCCATGAAAAAAGTCACCTACCGGCTACCCCCGTTGTTGACGATGCTCATGGATGCAGAAAAGCTACTCCGTGAATTTTTAATGCAGTTACTCACCAAGGAATATGCGACGAAAAAGGACACAAACATCGTTGGATGCACTCACGGAGGGAAGAAGAAAATGAAGATGTGATTTTAAGTGAAGCCTACGAGCCTTTCTAACACAAAATCTTAGACCTCGTGGTTAAAGAGCATAACCCTATAGCGTTAAAAAAAATAGCGTTGAAAAAAAAAGGATAAATATGGTAAAAATGAAAAAAAAAAATTAAAATTTAAAAAATAGAATTCTATGGGCCCTGATATCAGACATAGGAAGCTCTGCACTAATATCATTATATTAGTAATGGGAGGGAATGAGATCATGAGGGTATACCTTTTACAGTTCTTTCATTGCCCACCATAATATATCATTGCCCACCATAATCTTTCATTACCCACCATAATCTTTCATTGTCCACATTAATATTTCATTGCCCACCATAATCTTTCATTGCCCACCATAGTATTTCATTGCCCACCATAATCTTCCATTGCCTACCATAATCGTTCATTGCCCACCATAATCTTCCATTGCCTACCATAATCATTCATTGCCCACCATAATCATTTATTGTCCACCATAATCTTTCATTGCCCACCATAATATTACATTGCCCACCATAATCTTTCATTGCCCATCATAATCTTTCATTGCCCATCATAATCTTTCATTGCCCACCATAATCATTCATTGTCCACCATAATCTTTCATTGCCCACTATAATATTTCATTGCCCACCATAATATTTCATTACCCATCATAATCTTTCATTGCCCACCATAATCTTTCATTGCCCACCATAATCACTCATTGTCCACCATAATCTTTCATTGTCCACCATAATATTTCATTGCCCACCATAATCTTTCATTGCCCACCATAATTTTCCATTGCTCACTTCTATCATTTCAATTATCTCATCTCACTAAATTCTCACTTCTCACATTTCACTCACTTCTCTCATTTCACTTACTTCTCTAATTCACTCACTTCTTTCATTTCACTCACTCCACTCCTTTCACTCACATCTCTCATTTCACTCACTTCTCTCATCTCATCTAACTAAATTCTCACCACTGTCATTTCATTTCTCCCACTTCTCTCATCTCATTTCTCTCCTCTCACTAAATTCTCACTACTCTCATTTCACTACTCTCATGATCTCATTCCCTCCCATTACTAATATAATGATATTAGTGCTGATCGAGCTTCCTATGTGTGATATCGAGGGCCCATAAAATTTTATTTTTAAATTAAACTCCTTTTTTTTAATTAACTTTTTAAAATTAAAGTTGAACTATTTTAAATATATCTTGACTTATTTTAAATATATCTTGATTTATTTTAAATTAAACTTGAATTGTTTTGAATTAAAGTTAAAAAGGTGTAGAGCACTCATCGTCATCGGTTATCTCGCCACAAATAGAAAGTAAGCATGTAATGATTAGTAGGATTGTGACAATATGCATTTCCAACTATGCAGTACCTATATGCACTGAGAATTATACTGCATATGCAACAGGTTTTATGCTTTTTGAGAAAACGCATGTGCATTTGAGGAAACGCATATGTTTAGCAGATAAAATACGTATTATTATGAGGTTATTTAAACTCAAGGTTGAAGGTTTTATCAGGTTTCAAGCTTTCGAATAGAAAGATTTCTATTTGTAACAAGCTATAGAGGAGCTCCTCTATAGCTTGTTACAAATATATAGAAAGTAGAATTTTTCTAGAGAATGAATTTTGTCAACAGTAGCTATAGGTAGTATCAAATTTTCAAATTTTGGTTTCATATTTCGATTTTTAATAGATTAATTAATAATAATAAACAAAAAGATAGATAGCTGAAATAGAAAGACGGTATCCAACATACAACCATTGGTCATAAAATTCATTGCCAGGTCGAGGTTTTCCACCTTTCTCCTGATGATGAATAGAAATCTTTCTATTCGAAAGCTTGAAACCTGATAAAACCTTCAACGTTGAGTTTAAATAACCTCATAATAATATGGATTTCCCGTTGAGTTTGAATCTTTTCCATCAGATAAAATACGATAAAACATATATCCTAAAAGATAACGCATATAAGAAAATGCATATGCAATTGAAAGGAAGGCAATATATGCACTTCCAGCTGTTTATTGTATATCTGGTGAGAGGTTGAACAAACACCCGAAATTATTTGATGTATACCGTTAGGTGTTCTATCATTTAGTTTTCCTGATGAATATGGCTTTAAATTTCTGTTCGAAAATTAGAGAATATGATTAACTATATGGCGCCATAAAGCTAAAAGTAACACCCACAGTAATATAAATAAAGAATAAGATAATAATAGTAATAGATTATAGAGTCCGCCAGGACTTTTCCCCACCGAATATAATATCAGTAATTTAGGTTATTAATAGGGTTATGACATCATGCACTAAAAACATGCCATAAAAGCAATGCACTTATGCTCTAAAAAGCATGTACGTATGCTCTGAAATCATGCACGTATGCCTTGAAAGCATGGACGTATGCCTTGAAAGCATGCACGTATGCCTTGAAAGCATGCAGGTATGCCTTGAAAGCACGTATGCCTTGAAAGCATGGACGTATGCCTTGAAAGCATGGACGTATGCCTTGAAAGCATGCACTTAAGCTCTGAAACATGCTATTAAAGCTTCACAGAGAAAAAGTTTACTCATATTTAATAGGTCAACAATTTATGCTTTGAATCAATTTATTACGTGAGTTAGTTAGACTACATTCATGTTTTCACGTGTGTCAAAACAACTATGACGTGGTGTGTCACCAACCATAGTTAATTCAAATCATTTTATGGATTGAATCAACTTACTATGAGAGTTAGAGTTACATTTTGGGAGTTTTGAACATATGTTAGAACAACTAGGACATAGTGTGTTGAAGTAACTCACAAAGATTGTTAATTCAATGTATCTGATGTATGAATTAACTTACTACGAGAGTTGGCGCTACTTTTTTTGAAGTTTAGGTGTGAGTTAAATCAACTATGACATTGTGTTAAAATAACCCACAAAAACTTTTAATCCAATGTATTATGCGGTGTATGAATAAATTTACTATGAGAGTTGGCGCTACTTTTTTGTAAGTTTAGGTGTGAGTTAAATCAAACGTGCGCGGACAGAATGCCTACGGACAAAATGCCTAATGGAAAAAATGCCTAATGGACAAAATGCCTAACGGACAAAATGCCTAACGGACAAAATGCCTAACAGACAAAATGCCTAAAATGCATTTATACTTATTTCAAATATTGAAGTTGTGGACCAAAATTTAAAATAAGTTAGACCAAGTGGAAACAAAGAGTTTTGTCTCAGTGAGAGTTTATTAAATCACTTTCACATTTAATATGAACATTTGTAATTCAGCGTGCTTAGTGTGAACACTCTCTTATTTCATTTAACTGTGTTTGTGATTTATCACTAAAGTGTTTGCTTTATTTATCAAATCTTTCTAAAAAAATAATCTTCCTACATCTTGCCATTTTTATTGGATATCTATAATCATCTTCTTCTATTTTCATTTTTTTAAAGATATCTATAATCATCTTATTCTATATTCATTTTTTTAAATATTGTTTATTCTTTTAGATAGCAATAATCATCTTCAATCTATAGTGATGTTTTTATAGTTGCTTTTGAAGTTCTAAAGCAGTTAAGTAATTACAATGTTTATATAAGTTAGTACTGACATGCAATTAACTACTCTGCTTATAAAAAATGCCGCCGATATTTGTTTTATTCAACTACCTTTATAATATTAGAAGTTCCGATGGAAAAAAATCTGTATTCTTAATGAGATGTAACTGGGACGTAGTATACATTTTTTTCTTATGTTTTACAGAAATTAAAAAAAAAATATTTGATGTTCAATTATGAAAAGTTATATTACAGTATAATGTATTCTGTTCTATATTTACCAATAATCAATCCATTACAGATATCACTTCAATGTTTTCTATTCTGCCCTTTTATTTAAATATGGAGTTAATTCTTTTATTCACTTGGCAACATTCATTTACGTCATTATTTTACAATTTCCATTTTCTTTATTCATGTATTTTGTACATTAGGCATTTTGTCCGTCAGGCACTTTTTCCTTAAGGCATTGTGTCCTTTAGGCATTCTGTCCGTTAGGCATTTTGTCTTAGGCATTTTGTCAGTAGGCATTCTGTCCAAGTACCAAATCAAATGAGTAAGTGGCAACTTATGCTTTCCTCAAAGCCAATTAAACTGTTGACACTTTACAGTTCAAATCTTGTTTCAATTGTGTTACGTGTTGAATGTGAACGCTCCTCTATACCATTTTAGTTCAAGTGCAAACCGTAGCGTCATATGCACTAAGTCTAAATAGTGTTATCGCTGCCGATCGATTATTAATTAAATACATTAATAAATGTCTGCCTAAATATTCTAAAATTTTGGGGATTGATAGGCTGACGGCTAGGTAGGTAGCTGGCTAATCGAGTTACAAATTTTAATCTACTAGTTACATTACTCTTACAAATTTCTACCTAGTTATTTCAAGAGCTGGTTATCAGTAGAGGAGTATGAAATATGTATAATTTATATAACTTGTCATAATAATAAATTTTGATTACTAGCTGCCAGTTTGTAAACTGATATCCAAACTAATTTTCCTAGATTATTATACAGGCATCCCCCGCTTTAGTAACCAAATCACGACTCAGTTTAGTTACCAAACGGTAACTAAAGCGAATATAAGTAACAAGAAATTTATAATTGTCACTCCTTGATTTAGACCTCATTTTTTATGAGTTACAGAAAGAAAATTTATTATTAGAGTAAAACGTATACATAAGCGTAATATTAATAATATGCAGTCTTTCATTGTTTGTAACTGTGATGAAAAAGTTTAAAGTCGTGCATTTATTAAATGTTTTAAAATCTATCCATAGCTTAACTCTCACTCAGTATAGGTGAGTAATAAATAGATACTTAGACTTCTATAATTATTGTGCTACATTTAACAAACAACAATTTTATGCCCTATGAAATATTTTTGGTAGAAGGGTAGGTACCTACTAAGTTCCAAGTTATTGGTTGGTTCTACAATTTCTGACACGTCAGAAAAGAAAATATTATAATTATTATTTAACTTTTATTCTAATTCGTATCATGGATACCAATTGAAATAAAAGTTAAATAATGATTATCATTTAAAGAGTTTTACGTGTTCGAAAATATGGAACCGTGCGATAACACGGAACTTACTCCAAAATGGGACATGTTGAATTTCTGAACCAATTGCTTCTAATAACCTCATCTGGATTATAATTTTGATGTTTTTTTCAGTTACCGTGAAATAATCACTAGAAATTGTCTCCGATTCTATGTCTATGAACGGTTCTTATTTCGAATCATGACTCGAAATAAGGACCACTTTTACAAAAGTGAGTTGTACTTAAAGCGAGGCCTGCCTGTATGTTAACTTATACCTACCTAGATGTTTTTTTCAGTGTCAATAGTATTCAATACCTACTACATAGGCTAGGCAGTTACTGCGCTGTCCTCAGATAGGGTAAGTTCCAAATTATCAGCTGGGCGATTTCACATTTTCGGTCACGTATGAAATATAGTATATAGCTACCTAATAGCTAATTAAAATATAAGTTGAAAAATTATTTTGAATAATTTTTCTTAGGTGACTGAAAATGTGGAACCGTTCGATAATTAATATTGTGGAACCGTCCGGCCTATTAAGAAAGTCTCAAAATCCTTCTGAAATTAGTTTAGATATATTGTATATTGAATTGTTGAATATCATAATAAGATCAATTTATGATAGGTTCTATCTATTTCACGAGTGCTTTGAAGTCATGATGGTTGTTAATGTTTTTGAGATAAGAGGCCGCAGTTAGTTAAAGTACCGCAATTTACCTTCTTGACCCTAGTTTTCTATGACCGGGAGAACTCCGTCCAGGTAGGTAGTCGGGAAAGCTTCTTCAAGGAAAGTAGTAGAGAAAAGTCTCTCCAGGGAAGTAGCTGGAAGAACTCCTTCCAGGGAGGTAGCTGGAAGATTTTCCGCCAGGGAGGTAGCAGGAAGAACTCTCTCTAGGGAGGTAGCTGGAAGATTTCCCGCCAGGGAAGTAGTAGAGAGAACTCCCTCCAGAGAGGTATTCAACAGAACTCCTTCCTGGGAGAAAATAAGGAGAACACCGTCCAGGGATTTGGCAGTGAGAACTCCAACCAGAGGTGAGCCTTTTGATATATTATATATTGTTGGTATTTAATTAAAGTCTAAATTAAGAGTGTATAATGTACAAAATTATGAGGATTAGCAAGGGGAATCAATTGCATTCATTATAGCTAAATTTATACTACATCTGAAAATTTATAAATAGTTCAAATAGGTTATATAAATGATTTACCTATATGGAACAATTCTCATTTAATAACGCTCTGCATTTCTTTGGTTTGCTATATTTCCTGAATCTTTTTTCAGATCTTGATAAGGATTGATGGAGTAGATCAACGTCATCAGCCATCGGAGTCCTCTTCAATTCCTTTGAATGATTCAGGAACAATTATGCTAGGTCAAAGTAAGTATTTGAAAATGTTCGATGATTTTTAAATATTTATATGCAATATGATTAGCTCTTACTTTTTCATATGCTTTTAGGGATTCCAGACATGAAAAGAATATCGAAGCTGTCGCCATCTCATCACAAAAGGAAAAGGAGTAGGTGGTGTAATTGATAATGTATATGAACGATGCTATGAATTTCAATTCAACATATATTAATATACGAATCTCTTATTTCAGGATCTTGCAACCTATAGTCGTAACAGACAGTGATGAGGATTCAGATTGTACTTCTAAATAATAATTCTAAAACTAAATTGTTTATATTTCGTTTTCAATTTGACCTTGCTAATTCTATTAGCATATTTCTTCATCAGTGCCTATGAGTAAGATAAATCGCACTAAAATATGGTCTAGAAGATAAAGGCTTTATTATTATTCATTAAGTTATAGTATAATTGCAGCATATCAAATATTTATTCTATCAACATTTGTTTTTGTAATCTAGCCTGGTTAATTGATTTATTTAGCCTACCTATTTATCAACTGACTAATTGAAGTTAATTACGTCATCTAACTACTTATTTATAAACTGACCTGATGAAGTTATTTATTCAATCTAATCTATTTATTTACAACTAATAGCCATATATCAATTGATCGGATCGAAAACATTTCAAAAAGCAAAGATTATTCTAGAAGATCAATTATTTTTTTAGATTAAAATAATGCATATCACAGAAGCAAAAGTTGAAAATAAATAAACATGTTAGATTTGATCGTCGAAAAATAAATAGTCTAATCTAATTGATACCGGGACCTAACTCAAGATTATGATTTAATAGAGTAAAAGTGACTGCGGGAAAGTCATGTAAAGAGTTTGGCTTCCGCTAACCGGACCGAGATTTCAACCTACACTAATAGTTGATATACATTTACTTAGTTCACTAGTAGTTGATATAACCTACTCGAGTAGTTGGTATAACCTACACTAGTAGTTGATATAACATATTCGAGTAGTTGATATAACATATTCGAGTAGTTGATATAACCTACACGAGTAGTTGATATAACCTACACGAGTAGTTGATATAACCTACACGAGTAGTTGGTATAACCTACACGAGTAGTTGGTATAACCTACACGAGTAGTTGATGTAACACATAGGAGTGATTGGAGAAACATACACAAGTAGTTGATGTAACCTTTTTCTGTAGTTGTTTTAACCATTACATTTAATTGGTTCAACCATCACGAGTAGTTTTGGCTATCACCAGTAGTTGTTGTGACCATCGGGAATTAAATATAATCAGCTCACATGTGTTGTTTCAACCAACGTCAATTTAACTCTTTTTTAATAGTACCTTCAACTCACCACGTAGGTATAGGCGCACAGATAAACCATAAAATTTAGTCAAAACAAATCAAATATGATTTGATTCAACTAATCCTTTCTCTGTGTGTTTATTGCATAAATTTTGCATTTACATTTATTTAGTTTTGTTAGTCTACTTTTTTAACTATTTTCTTTGCATGTACTTTGAAAAAAGTGTAGTTACATCGTTTGATAAGACTATATAAAAATATTATATTAAATATCTATATTGTCTTTTTTATGAAATATTTATAGGTGCACACAGAGAAAGGATTAGTTGAATCAAATCATATTTGATTTGTTTTGACTAAATTTTATGGTTTATCTGTGCGCCTACCTACGTGGTGAGTTGCAGGTACTATTTAATAAGAGTTAAATTGACGTTGGTTAAAACAACACATATGTGAGTTGATTATTTTTAATTCCCGATGGTCACAACAACTATCTGTGATAGTCAAAACTACTCGTGATGGTTGAACCAATGAAATTTAATGGTTAAAACAACTACAGAACAAGGTTACATCAACTACTTGTGTATGTTTCTCCAATCACTCCTATATGTTATACCAACTGCATGTGTAGGTTATACCAACTGCATGTGTAGGTTATACCAACTACTCGTGTAGATTATACCAACTACTCGTGTAGATTATACCAACTACTCGTGTAGATTATACCAACTACTCGTGCGTGCAGGTTATACCAACTACTCGTGTAGGTTATACCAACTACTCGTGCAGGTTATACCAACTACTCGTATAGGTTACATTAACTACTCGTATAGGTTACATTAACTACTCGTATAGGTTACATTAACTACTCGTGTAGGTTACATTAACTACTCGTGTATGTTATATCAACTATTCGTGTAGGTTATATCAACTACTCATGTAGGTTATATCAACTACTCATGTAGGTTATTTCAACTACTCATGTAGGTTATTTCAACTACTCGAGTAGGTTATTTCAACTACTCGAGTAGGTTATTTCAACTACTCGAGTAGGTTATTTCAACTACTCGTGTTGGTTATTTCAACTACTCGTGTTGGTTATTTCAACTACTCGTGTTGGTTATTTCAACTACTCGTGTTGGTTATTTCAACTACTCGTGTTGGTTATTTCAACTACTCGTGTTGGTTATTTCAACTACTCGTGTAGGTAATATCAACATCTCGTTTTGGTTATATCAACTACTAGTAAACTAAGTAAATGTATATCAACTATTAGTGTAGGTTGAAATATCGGTCTGGTTAGCGGTAGTCAGACTTTTTACATGACTTTTTCAGTCACTATTTACTCTATTAAATTATAATCTCGAGTTAGGTCCCGGTATCAATTAGATTAGACTATTTATTTTCTAGGACCAAATCTAACATGTTCATTTATTTTCTACTTTTGCTTCTGTGATATGCATACTATTTTGATTTAAAAAAATGATTGATCGCCTATACTAATCTTTGCTTTTTGAAATGTTTTCGATCCGATGAATTGATATATGGTTATTAGTTGTAAATTAATAGATTAGATTGAATAAGTAACTTCATCAGGTCAGTTTATAAATAAGTAGTTTGATGACATAAATAACTTTACGTAGTGATAAATAGGTAGGCTAGATGAATTAATTAACCAGGCTAGATTACTAAAGTTAATAGAATAAATCTTTGATATGCTGCAATTATACTGTAACTTAATGAATAATAATAAAGCCTTCATCTTCTAAACCATATTTTAGTGCAATTCATCTTACTCATAAGCATTGATATAGAAATATGCTAATAGAATTACCAAGGTCAAATTGAAAACGAAATGTAAACATTTAAGTTTTAGATTTATTATTTAGAAGTACAATTTGAATTCTAACTACTGTCTTTCACGACTATAGGTTGCCAATTCCTGAAATAAAAGATTCGTATATTAATATATATATATATATATATTAAGCATGTCTCATTGAAGAGTAGATGAGCCTTTACTTTAGATAATTTTTTACTTTGTTTTTCGAGTTTTCTGAAAATAACTAAATTTTCTTGAGATATTATTTTCAGTATGCATTTTGACAGCCAGAAGGAAATTAAATTTTTGATTACCATCTTATTATTAAATGAAACTATTTTTATTGATTAAAACACAATATTAAAAAAAAATATTCACAACGTTTCGATAAATGACTTTTATCATCTTCAGGTATTTAAAATATATACAGACAGTCTGGAATTAAGAAGAACAGAAATAAAATATAAATGCTTAGACTGATGTAATAGAGATGGTTAGACTAAATGAACATAAACAGAAGGGAAAAAAGAAATGTATAACTTAACAAGAGAAGGAAAGGATTATTGGTTAAAAAAAAATTGAATGTAATGTTACGAATTATGGAATTTTTATGGAAAAATAATGTTAGTTTGATATTTCAAAATGACTATGTGAAAACTAGCATGTCACTAATTAAAATTTGATGGGACAATGAAAAGTGAAAATAAAAACATTAATGCGGGAAGTGAAGGTAATATAGTTAGGATTTAAAGAGGTAATGTAAGACTGAGTGAATCTTTTGGTCAGAATTAATAACTAGGTTTAGTGGATGCTGGCAGGTTATTTAAGTATGATGCGTCACCTAGAGAGTTTATGGAGTAAAACTAAAAATAAATAACAATTGATTTGATGGTGAAAATCCTGTCTAATACATATGTTTTTAAAATGAAATGGGTATTGTTCCAGAGGTAAATATATAATTATGCAAATTTAAAATATTAATTGAGGATTTGAGATATATAAAGTATAGAGAGAGAGAGAAAAAAAAAACAGATATAAGGATTAGAAATGATAATGAAGAACTAAAATATTTGGAGTATCCGTACCTCTCCTTCTCGTTGGTTATTGATGGTAGGTTTTTGAGATTTGATCATGAGTGCTTCGGCTATGATGAGTTCGTTTCTGTCTGTTGATCGATGGATTACGGTTGTAGAATTGGTTAGGTCTATGGTCTTGATTTTTCTATTATGGAGATTTTGGTTGTGGTCTTTGATGCTGCCCTTTTGTGTATGTGCCAAGAGACGTTGTTTGAGGGTTGTGGTTGTATAACCAATATACAATATACCAATATAATATATATATATATTGAATAGAAATTCATAGTATCGTTCATATACATTATCAATTATATCACCTATACTCTTTTTCCATTTGTGATGAGATAGCGACAGCTTCGATATTCTTTTCATGTCTGGAATCCCTAAAAGTGAATGAAAAAGTAAGAGCTAATCATATTGCAAATACACATATAAAAATCATCTAATATTTTCAAATACTTACTTTGACCTAACATAATAGTTCCTGAATCATTCAAAGGAATTGAAGAGGACTCCGATGGTTGATGACGTTGATCTACTCCATCAATTCTTCATAAAGATCTGATCTAAAAGTAGATTCCGATAATATAGAAAACCATATTAATAATGAAATGAAGAGAATTATTAACTGACAATTGTTTCATATAGGTAAATTATTTATATAAAATGTTAAACTAATTATAGATCTTCAGATGCAGTAGAAATTTAGCTCTAATAAATGCAATGGATTTTCCTTGCTAATCCTCATAATTTTGTTCATTATACACTCTTAATTTAGACTTTAAGTAAATACCAAAAAAGTATAATATATCAAGAGGCTCACCTCTGGTTGGAGTTCTCCCTGCTAAATCCCTGGACGGTGTTCTCCTCCGACTACCTCCCTGGATTGGAGTTCTCCCGGTCATAGAAAACTAGGGTCAAGTATAGGTAAAATTATTGCGGCACTTTAACTAACTGCGGTCTCTTATCTCAGAAACATTAATAACCATCATGGCTTCAAGGCACTGGTGAAATAAATAGAACCTATCTTAAATTGAGCTTAAATTATGATGTTCAACAATTCAATATATAGCTTAACTAATTTCATAATGATTTTGAAACTCTTAATAGGGTCACAATTATAAATTAAAGAACCGAATTTACCTGTGTAACCCTACCTATAGGTACACTAACTAGTTTCAAAATATATAGATTATCAGACCACTTTACTTAAGATACATAGGATAAGTTCCGAAATATCGGACGGTTCCATATTTTCGGTCGCCTAAGAAAAACTATAAAAAATAATTAATCAACTTTTATTATAATTAGCTATTAGGTAGATATATACTATATTTCATAAGTGATCCTGAAGCTGTCTGTGGTGAATGGAAAAGAAGAGGGGGTGGCGTCCCTTGGGCCCCGAACTGTTGTAATTTGGATTATGGTTTGTCTTTTTTCATTTTTACCATGTTTATCATTTTTTTATCGCTACTTGCAGTTTTAGAGGATAGCGCTAGGGTTATGCTCTTCAACTACGAGGTCTTAGATTTTGTGTTAGGTAGGCTCGTAGGCTTCATTTACTATCACCTCTTCATCTTCCTCTTCCATCCGTGAGTGCAGCCACCGGTGCTTGTGTCCCGTTTCGTCACATTCCTTGGTAAGTGACTGTATTCACGGAGTAGCTTTTCTGCATCCATGAGCATTGTCACCGACGGTGATAAGTGGCGTTGTTCATGGAGCCACTTTCCTCCATGACTGCTTCTTCCAGTCCCTTGTATTTAATTTCGTTTTGACGTCAGCGATATGGCCTTTGGTTCCGAAGCAGACGTTAAACCCCCTAATAAATTAATAATTATTTCATACGTGACCGAAAATTTGAAATCGCCTGATAATTTGGAACTTACCCTATTCTGAGGTGGGTACGGTCAAGAGCCCCCCCCCCCCCTGGTCATGAGCCCCCCTAGGGGGGGCTCCTCCCTGTTTGAAGAACTACTTAGGTAGAAATAACTGAGAGTTTCTAATGTAGTTTGTTGTATTCGCTAGTTTGTTGTACTGCACACTTCATGATTATTTAATGACCTGGGAGGGGGGTTCGGGGGGCGGCACGCCCCCCGATATACGTATATTTTATGTCAAATCAGTAATGAACTACAAAAGTGTCAATAAGGAATAAATTATGCAGGTAAATAAGGATTTAAAATTAGGGGGCTCATGACCGGGGGGGGGGGGGGCATCTAACCTAGGGGGGCATCTAACCTAGGGGGGCTTATGACCTAGGGAGGCTCATGACCGGGGGCTCTTGAACGGGGGGCTCATGACCGGGGCTAACACCCATTCTGAGGACAGCGCAGTAACTGCCTAGCCTATGCCTATGCAGTAGGTATTGACACTGAAAAACAAACTAGGTATGTAGGATGCTTAAATAAGTTAACACATAATAATCTAGGAAAATTAGTTTAGATATCAGTTTACAAACTGGAAGGCAGTAATCAAAATTTATTATTATGAAAAGTTATATACTGATAATCAGGTCTTCAAATAACTACCTAGCCACCAGCCTATCAATCCCCAAAATTTTAGAATATTTAGGCAGACATTTATCAATTTATTAATGGAATTAATTAATAATCGATTGGCAGCGATAATACTATTTAGTGCATATAACACTATTGTTTGCACTTGAACTAAAATGGTATTGAGGAGCGTTCACATTCGCTAAGTAACACACTCAAAACAAGATTTGAACTGTAAAGTGTCAACTGATTAATTGGCTTTGAGGAAAGCATAAGTTGCCACATACTCATTTGATTTAACTCGCACCTAAACTTTAAAAAAGTAGCACCAACTCTCATAGTAAAATAATTTATGCACCAGATACATAGGATTAACAGTCTTTGTGGGTTACTTTATCACACTATGTCTTAGTTGTTTTAACTCGCACCTAAACTTACAAAAAAGAAGCGCCAACTCTCACAGCAAGTTATAATTCATACACTGCAGAATACAATGGATCAACAGTCTTTGTGGGTTACTATAACACACTATATGTCATAGTTGATTCAACTCGCACCTAAACTTAAAAAAGTAGCGTCAACTCTCATAGTAAGTTAATTCATACACCAAATACATTGAATTAACAATCTTTGTGAGTTACTTCAACACACTATGTCCTAGTTGTTTTAACATATGTTCAAACTCCCAAAATGTAACTCTAACTCTCATAGTAAGTTGATTTAATCTATAAAATGATTTGAATTAACTATGTTTGGTGACACACCACGTCATAGTTGTTTTGACACACGTGAAAACATAAATGTAGTCCAACTAACTCACGTAATAAATTGATTCAAAGCATAAATTGTTGACCCATTAAATATGAGTAAACTTTTTTCTCTGTGTATAGAAGTTTTGGAGTTGAAAACGTTATATTAAATTATACAATTATTCAGTTTATTTATTTTTAAAAATTTCTAAGTAACAAAGGGAAATTTTTGTATTACCAAAAATATTTTACTACAATAAGATACACTACTCCTATTTCTGGTTTCAAAAGCGGGAACTAAAATTGAAATATAGTAAGGACAATCGATCGATGTATGTTGTGTGCGTGACGTCATAATTCAGCAACACTTAAAATCATATTTAAAACAATTGAAGAAGGTAAATTTGTAAAAAAAGTTATTAATTTGCATAATATAATAAATAAATACATAATAAATAAATTATTCAACCTGCTAAACCCCTAATTTTCTCTTTAAATTTGTTCCCTTGCTTATATCACGTCACAAATCACTCAATTGTAGTAAGGTAGGTATTGAAGAGTAAAGCTTTGCGAGCTGTTGTCACATATCGAGTAATTTGTGAGCGTGACGTCAACACACATAAATAGAAAATTAAGGTTAAGCAGTGTGAATAACATGAATGGATTCATTACCGTTTCTTAAAATGGAAATAATTGAATAGTTTTCATTATGCTACGTTCTTAAATAGGATTTTAGAGTGTTGCTGTTATGACGTCACGCAAACAACATATCTGGATTGTCCTTACTATATTTCAATTCTAGTTCCCGCTTTTGAAACCAGAAATAGGCGAGAGTAGTGTATCTTATTGTAGTAAAATATCCTAAATAGTGAATATTAAATTAATTATGAAGCACGTTATAAAAAAATGCATGTATATTGCATGCATGTAGCCTGCATTTAAGAACAAGTGTATGAGGCATGCATGCACCATGTATTTAAGAATAACTGCATGTGGCATGCATGCACCATGCATTTAAGAATAAGTACATGCAGCATGCAGGCACCATGCGTTTAATACCACGTCACAACCCTAGTTATTAAAGTATGATTTTCATAAAACAAAAAAATATTAATAGAAAACACATTTTATTAACAGAATTTGATTCCCGTATGTGTTCATATTGTTCGTTCGATTTTCAGGCTGTGCCTTCGGATTTCACATATAATTAAGAGATGCTACAAAGTACAAACATTATTGCACTAATGAGGGATTGCCAAATGTCGCAAGCTAAGTACTCTATAAGCAGCTTCGATTTATTCAGTTATTCCAACTCTATAGTTGTACATATCGTGAATTTATTATTCTATTTTTCAGCTATATATAAAATGGCTATCTATATTAACTACTCGTTCAAATTTATGTTTTTCCAGATCATTAATAAATTTTATTAATTTTTTAACAATTTGTTAATTAATTTATTAATTATTATACCACATAATTAACCTACTATAGATTTTTATTACACTAAATATTGATCTCTTTTTTAGTGTCATTTTTTCTAACATGAATATTTAATATTTAAACCTTAAAAATCTTACGATGGTTTAGCGGTCACTTTAGCCATTAATCATTGTAATAAGTAGGGTTGTGACAATATTCTTTTAGCATAAAAATATAATCTCTAGCATATTTTAAATAAAGCATATTCTTTTATTAAAAACATATTTTTTTTGTTGAAATTTTTTTCTTTTTATTAAAAAGTAATAAAACATATTCATTTCAACAATATATAAAAAAAATCATGAAACTAATATATTTCTCAGTTCAGAGATATGCTATATAACTAAAGAATATATATTTACAAATAAAAACAATTGAAAGTAAGTATATTGGAGTTTTAGAAGACCGTCGCCAAACAATACATGCCAAAATTATTGGAACATACAAGCCGAATCGAGGTTAATACCCGAAAAACCTGTTCAGGTTCTATATTGAAAAATTTCATAAATCAATTAGAAAATGCATTTTTATTTTATCCTAACAAATTTTCAAATTTCTTAGTTTAAATTTAAAATTTAACAGTTTCATTAACCCGATATTACTGTGACTGGACTTGGTCAGACGATATACAGATTGAATCCATGTGCCATATGATTAAAGTTATTGAAACTTATTTAAACTCTTCAAAGATTTCCATTGCACCGAAACAAGAGATTGGCATCCAAATGTGATTTAAGGAACTTGCTAATAACCTTTATCATATTTATATATCTAATTGCAGCACTTTTAATGAATTAAGCATAAAAAGGATAAAAAAACATAATTGAGCATAAAAAGAATATAAAGCATATTTTAAAGGAATATGAAGCATATTTTAAAGGAATATGAAGCATATTTCAGAGCATAAAAGAATATATTTAGAGCTTATGAGAATATAAAGCATATTTCAAAGAGAATATGGTCACAACCCTAGTAATAAGCATACGAGTTTTAGAAAAGCATTTGCAAACTATGCAATGTTACAACCCTAATAATGATTTAAGTATTTTAATTAGTAGGGTTGAGACAATATGCACTGCATATTATGCAGTATATGCACATAAAAATTTAGTGCATATTCGCTTGAAATATACGTTTCATAAAATGCATATGCATTTTCTAAAACGCATATGCATTTATAAAACGCATATGCAAAATATATGCATTTATAAAACGCATATACAAAATATATGCAGAAAATAATTTTAATTAAAAAAAATTAATTATTTCAGTTAAGTAGACATTCCAGATTTCCATCTATTTCTCGAAATAGGCTGTTACTAAGAAGACCATGTATTTTTCACCAAAAATTGTTTTTTTATTAATTGTAAAAATAATAAAACACCGAGATGTAGAATGAAAGTTAATATCTATAAATTGTCAATTTTTATATATTGAAACACTTCTTATAAAGTCTGCTTCCAAGTACATTAACAAGTCATAAATATGAAGTATCTTTTATACAGGTAAAGCTCGTAAAGCGCACGATCTTTAAACGGTCACCCACTAACAAAGATCAAAATTATCCGTTCTTCTGACCATGCAAATCATACAACGGCCCCTCAAATAATATTATTTATAATTTAACAAATATTTTATTAGTTTACCTAGTATCTAGTCAAACATTGATTATATTCAGTGGTATTACAATTTAAAACCAACACTTAACTAATTGTTTCATCAGTAATTTTATCTTGTCAACCTATTCCTCCACGTTTTCTTTGATTAGAAGAGTTCTATAGAAATTAAAAAGAGGTGTAACTATTCTATATTTTATAGTAATATATTTTTCATTTATTACAAAATCAAGATAGTAAATTGGATATTTTTTGTTTTGTTTTTGGTTTAATGAAAACTCCCAATTACAATTGGCCTTATTTCAAGGAAATTAGAACATATAAATCTAACCTGAACGCATATCGTTGAGCATATAACGCTAACCTGAACGCATAAAAAGTATATTTTAAGCATAAAAGAATATATTTTTAAGGCATAAAATGCATATATATAAAGCATAAGAGCCTATTTATTAAGCTTAAAGCATAAAAGCCTAATTTTCATAAAGAATATTGTCACAACCCTAGTGATCACTTTTGAGATTGACCTGCCTCACGCCTCAATTTGCTCTATTGTTGCTGGAATTACTGAGAATGTTGAATCTATGAACGCAATATATATTTTCATTATTTCTCTGCTCTGTAGAAGTTTTTAAAGTTTCTCTAATAAATATCTGGAATATTTAGAAGCAGAGTTCAACCAAGTTCCCACCTCGTTATAACCTAATCTATGATATTTCAATTTTTGAAGTAGAATAAATATCTAGCTTTTTTTTATTCATTCACCTGATGTTTATCATTTATTTATGTAGAAGTTTATCATTTGAACATCGTTAATAAATTTATTTTAATAGGCACTTTTTATATGTATATTAAATAGAAATTCCATGGGCAAATAGAAAATGCATATGCAAAATAAAAAATGCATATGCATTTTCTATTTGCATATGGATTTTCTATTTGCATATGCATTTTAAGATTTGCATATGCTTTTTATATATGCATATGCATTTTTTCACCAATATGCAAGATATGCAAAGTCACAACCCTATTAATTAGTAGACCCTCACAATACAGCCATAAGTATTTGAAAATAAAAGCAGAAATAATGTTAATGCCTTAGCGAGAATTCATATGTAACACGTCTATTAAATGAAAAAACAAAATGCCTAAAGTGGATAAGCTGAATTTCGGTTAACATTAGCGTCAGAATTTGTTGATGGGAAATACGCTGCAGGTTTTGAAGCACACACCATCAGTGTAAAAAATGATAGCATTTTCAACTTTGCTATTTTACTAAACTAGATCTTAATTTAAAAAATAATGCAATGAATGAGAGAATTCGCCTGTTACGATTAAGAGCAAACGTTTCTAGTTCTCAACTGTTAAATGTTCATATTTAAAACCCTAATAATGGAAATGGACAATTTCAAGAAAAATAGAGATAGTTCTAAAAAAAATATATTCAGAATGATAAGAGTTATTCATTTCATTAAGAAATAATAGATTTAGTATAATAATGTAGCAAAAAACCTTATAAAATAAAATATACGCTTCTACTGTAACAGGCAGACTACTGACAAAATGAAAATCAAACCGTAAATTTTATCTTCAATACGTCAGAGATTTACTTTCAGGATATCAAGTGGGTTAGTGAAATAAATGATATTGATAATGGATTATTTAATCAAACATTCAGAAATAAACTGTAGAACATAACTATAACTTACTTCCATCAAATTTTACTATAGCAGTATAGCTTATTTAATATTTATTAAAATGATATAATCCTATAACTCATGATTTGAAAGATTAACATGGACATAAAAATTGGTTTAATTACACTATAGTTTTGATAAACTATATTGCGAGTCAAGAAAACTCTATATAAACTGCGTTAAAAGATTTAAAATAAACTAAATTAGCCACGAAGCAGCGATGACCAAAATCCAGAGTTAGATTTGTCTTTAGTGGAATTATCGGACTTGTTAGTCCTAGAAGAGGCCCGTGATAAAGTAAATCTTGATCTATTCTTGGTTGTATCAAGCGAAGTATCAGAATTCAGCGGTGAATCCATAGACTTTGATGAATTGAATTGGTCACTTGAATTTTCAGAGAGATCGTGTATAACAGCAGAATTTCTAGATTTTACAAAGCTTAGTTTATCACCGGTTGAATTTGGGGAAATATCCATTTTGAGAGGAGAAGTTCGTGAATTTGGAGATTTACCAGCTTCTCTAATAGTCACTGGAGTTGAATGGTCCATGAGTTCGTTAAGGTCAGAGTTTTCTTCGTACGTGGTGGCTAGGATCTCGAACTTCTTTGGAGACCGGAGTTTACTCTGATTGAAAAAAAAGCGTAGAGTTAAACATGGAAAATATCATTGGAGTAAATTTATCGAAATCTACTGAATTGAAAAATTAAGTTTAATTAGATTTCTTCTCTGGTATTTCATGATTCTAACTATTATATTCTAGATTAGCGATGCCTTCTCGTTACGCTGTCTACTTGGCTGATCTGAAGTTGAAGATTTTCGCTTGGAAGATTCATCGCCTCTGTTTCTCTTCCTTTCGGAAGTTTCATCTTTACTTTTCATGACATCAAAAGATTCCTCTTCTAGAGTATTTTTGGGTAAGGGAGTTATCTTAGACTTTTTCCAAGTCTCTATCGCGATATTCAATAGTTTCACCAAATAGTTCTGTAAATAGGTAAACCATATTTGAAATTACGAAATATTCACGAATAAATTTAGTTTGAGTGAAATTTTCATCAGTTTACTTATAAAATGTAGACATACCACAATGTTTTTCAAGATTGTCCAGATGGTTTGAAGCACTTTTCGTATTTTGAACACTATTCGTTCCCAAGTTTCACGAACTTTCTTTGGGAAAACAAGTTCATAGACATCCACAAAGTAGGAGTAGATCCTTTTGGCGCCAATAGTTAGATTAACCAGCTGAAGAAAAAGGCAAGTTGGGCTACAAATAACAATTCCTAAATACTTAGATCAAATATTTATAAATTTTTATCAGCATTACTCATTTACCATTTTCTCTATATCACCAGATAGCTTTCCCCACCCTTTCTCCAAGTCTTCCCACATCTGCAAAATAGTCGAATGGTTCAATTGATCTTATTTTATAAGAAAAAAAAAGTTAATCAAAATTAGTCAATTTACCTCTTTCTTCTTCCCTTGAAGATACTTGTACACTTTTCCAGCAGCATCAAATAAAGAGTCTAGCCACTGATCTAATTTGTGCCGAGTTAGCTTCACGAATTTGACTAAACCATCATAAAGTTTCAAGATATGCAAGATGTACTTTAGGCCAGTCAAAATAGGTTGAATGACTAGCATTGAGTAAATTCTGAAGATCAGCATCAGGGGTGCTAACGCTAACATTATTATACTCCATAGCCACTGAATAGCGATGTAGATAGGGTTGTTCTGAAGGAAAAACACGTTAAAAACACGGACGAGATCAAATCTTCCCATTTCAAGTTATTTCATCTGTAGTAATGTTATAATTTCAACTGCAGTAGATGCATGAAATTTAACGTAACTTACCTGGAGACTTTGGTTTAGGTCAATGTAATAATCGCACAAATCTCTAAAGCATTCGTTTTTGCTCAGAATTGGGAAGTAAGTAGTACAGAAGGGGCATATCGGGTGATGCCTGAAAAGAAATTAGCACAGGAGAAAATGAGTTTGTGGGTTGAAGACTAAGAGCGTGAATTAACAAATTTTATGGTATTTAATATTACAATGCATAAATAAAAATTTTATCTATAAGGCAACATTTCACTCTTATCCTGTAATTAAATTTTACAAGTGCGGTTGCTAAATATAACAATTTATAATGAATTAGACTAATTAAGGTGCAGTGATTTCTTTCACTTTTATTCTTTAACTTTGATTTTATATGAAAGTCAAATTCTACTCAAAAAGAAATCTACGAAAGAGTAACTAACTTACATAAATTCAATGCAAGATAACGAACGACTAGCATAATACAGCGCACTCAAAAAATCATGATTTTTTGAACAATTATTGAATGCGTGGAAAGTTAAGCCGAATTAAAAGATTTTGGAATTGTTAGTAAGTAATTGTTAAAGCTATAGTCATTCATTATTTTTGTAAATACCGATTTCAGGGTAAATTACGAATTATCGGACAATTCAGCATTTTCGATCAAAAGCAGAAATGTATTAGTTAATGGAAATTTAAATTTTATATTTATTTTCATCCATAATATCTGCAGGTATCGTGAACACAAATTATAGTTAGTTGAAATGTCGATTTTAATCAAAAATTGTTAAATTGTCCGATAATTTATAACTTTCCTATTGAAAATATACAGACTTTTCTTTACTTTAAATACTTTAATTAATTCTAATTAAATATTAATAGCAGACAGGCATAAAGTACAAACATAAAAGTTGGCTGCAAGTAAAAAATTAACTTCCCTAGCGGCGGCTGAAAACTATGGAAAATTTATAAGAGTACAGTCAACCCAGCTTTTATAACAGGACGACTTAAAGCGGAGTTGACGCAGAGCTTACTTACATCAGTTTTACCGGAAAATTATTTTTATACAATTTTATTTACTTTGAAGGAACCATACTAAATATGGTACATAATATTAGAGTTCCATGCAAGAATTTTTATTTTTGATAGAAAACAAAAATATTGCAGTAACAATGCTTAAACTTAGAGCAGGGTCTCCCCCGCTTTAAATACAAATTTCCAAGTTAATGTGAGGTACGATTTTTGACTTTGAGGAGTCTGCCTGCATGTGATTAATTACCAGAAGTTCATAAATAACCAAGAAAAAATTAAACTCGGATCAAGAACTGCCTAATGTCTGTTCAAGACATCAAAATAGAATAATTTTGAAACTGATGCCTGCTCAATTAGTAGGTATTTTTACAGTTACAGCCTACAGGTTAAAAAAAATACTTTAAACGTTAAGAACCTTCAATAAAGTCTTACTCATCTGAAAAGAATATAAAATTATTGCAAATAAAAAGATGGTAATATTATGAAGTTTTAAAACTGAAGATATTTATTAGAGCTTCTGTTTATTGGCAGAATTTATTTAGTTTATGTGCCGCAATTTACCTGCTTCCCTCTAACTACAAGTAGATCAATTTTTTTTATAACCATTCAAATGTCTGGTATTTCTATCTATGAACAATAAGAAAATGGTAATAAGAAAAAGGTTCATTACTCTCAAGTTTTAATCTGAATACAGTTAATTCATATTAGACACTAGAGTAATCAAAATGAATAAAAAGGAAGAACTTACTTCTCCTCATAAATAGAATATCGTCTAGTGGAGTCACGCCTGCCATTACCAATTCTAGGTTCACTAGAGCTAGATCTCCTAATAACGCTTCTCTCAATGGGAGGAGAACTAAGATCACTGTCATCCATGGTTACTGTATTGGGTCACTGCGAGAAGTGACTTTGATAATTATGTGATCGTTGACATGAGTTTTTATCATGCTGCTGATTTCATATTAATATGGAAATTTTGTTTTAATTTTTCAACTAGTTGTTTATTGGCCTTATTTATTGTAGAGTATTTTAAAACAGCAATTACATTATTCATTTCACCCTTGTTTTATTATGAAATGAATATTTAAAATCATAGTGCTTGAAAGCCCTACTAGATATTAAATTACATGGTTTTGATTTGATCAGGGTACAGTAACTTGAAGGGTATGGTCATGAATTAAATAGAAGGATACTCGCACTCGACAGAAATACCGACAAAGAAAAAGAAGGTGACGTCACTTGGAATACGATTTGCAGGTTCTTGTATTGTTTACTTTGAGTCTGTAGCTCAATACTAGCTTTTCTGTAGCTTAATAGTAGTTTACAGAATACAGCTATTAGCTACTTTATTCTATATAGTTCGTTTTTTTATTCATTTTGTTAATTTGTATATATTATGAACAACAATATAAAATTAGTGATCTATGATTTTCATTCATTCCTTAATTGAAGAAATCCGCCGACAAATATTAATTATATATATTTCACCATATCGATTTTATCGTGATAAATAGTTCTTATACCTACATTTTTATATTAGAAATTATTCTATATAGTTCTTCAATTTCAATCATTGTTGGAGAATACACAATCGATCGTAGTCGACTCAAATCCAATTATTATTGAATATCATCGATCTGAGCTAAATTCAATAAATGATTTCAGTATTAAGTATATATAATTATATATTAACATATACGATGCATTTAAGTATCTATTTGACCAAGTAATCAAAAGCTATTTTATGGAGATCTATTACCAAATATTTTCGATGCTAGTATTTGTATACCAGGTGACGTCATTAGTCGCTCGCGTGAAGTCACACTTTCGCGTCATTTTCAAGTGCGAGTATCCTTCTAACTATTTAATTCATGGGGTATGGTAATCAGCTCTTCGAATCTAGTTTGACGTGACCACCGGGTGACTGAAAATGGCGACTCTGACCACACTTTGACACATGGGACAACCTATTTAACTTAACACTTCCAAATTTTTTTCTTATCAATTACTAACTAGGCAATTGTTAAATTGTATTTTCATTATTTTATTCCTTAATTGTTATTCATAGAAACTACAATTTAGCTGTTAACTAGCACTAGTTTAGGCTCCCTAGGTAGAATATGTGTAAGGCCCTATTTTTATTGATAAGTAAAAGAAATAAACAATAAAAACACACCTGAATTATATCTATATATCTATATACTCAACTTTGAGGTTCAATTGCCATTTTCGTTTTTCTTTCGCACGAAACCCATGCAAATACGAGGAATTATGAACCGCTCGTTCACAAACAAGAAATGTGTTGCTTTGGTGACGTCGTATTTTTTGTCGTCTACTGTAGTTACTATACCCCAGGATACAGTAACATAGGGTATGGTAATCAGCTGATAGAATCTATAGTTTGACGTGACCACCGGATGACTGGAAATGGCGACTCTGACCACTTTTTGAAACATGGGAAAACCTACTTAAACTTAGCACTTCTATATTTCATTTTTTTCTGATCAATTACTAACTAGGCATTGGTTAAATTGTATTCCATTATTTTTTTCCTTATTTGTTATTCATAGGAACTACAATTGAGCAGTTAACTAGCACTACTTTACGCTCTTAGGTAGCATATTTTCAAGAACCTATTTTTTATAGATAAGTTAAAGAAATTAACAATAAAAACACACCTGAATTATATCTATATATTCAACTTTGAGGTTCAATCGCCATTTTCGCTTTTCTTTTGTATGAAACTCTTATAAAATGACTTCAAACTTCTCGATATTAACATGCAAATACGAGGAATTATGGGCCGCTTGGTCACAAACAAGGAATGTGTTGTTGTGGTGACGTCATATTTTTGTGTCGTCTGCTAGGTACTATACCCGATTATGTTCCTGTACCGTGCTATACCCGATATGTTCTTGTACCCTGTATTTGATTGATTGTAAGGATATCCAAATATGTGATCGTAAAGGATGGTAGAAGCAAAGAGGATATAATATCTTTGGTGCTAGTTGAGTAATATAATATTTGAGTAATTTTAATGAAAACAAGAGTTTTTCAAAGTTCTCAATCCTTCAGTAATACATAGAAAGTGAGGGTCTAGGCTGATTTTCCGAAAACGAATTGGCCGAAACCAAATTGGCCGAAAACGGATATGCCGAAATACGGATTTGCCGAAGGACAAATTTTCCGGAAGACGAATTTGTCGAAAATCAAATTTAATGTATTTAAAAATAACATTCTGTTGGACTTTGCAGTTCTCATCATTATATCTCATGCATAAAAACACATTTCTTATATGAGTTTGACATTATTATTGCTATATAAATTTGTATTCCGCTAATTCGGTATCATTTTGCTAAATTCATATATCTAACTGTATACATTAAATATTAGTATGTATATGGCATTACTAAAAAAGGGTTGATAGAAATCAATCTTTTTACCTGAAATAAATTTATTCATGCAAGTGACACTATCGTTGAAGCTAGAAGTAAATTGGGAAGACATAAACATATGTATCTAATTGTTATATTATTTATTACTAATAATTTTATATTTTAAACGCAATAAATGGAATAAATATTTATAATGTCAGCCACAAAACACCATCTGTATGGTATACTATTAACAACTGAATAAAAAATATGCAGTAAACATGGAATATTCACAAAAAATAATATACACGCCAGAAACACACAATCTAAAAACAACCAAACGCTCAAATGAAAGAAATGCAACATCCCTACAAACAACGGTCTGGTTATTCGATGGAACAATCCATCGATTCGATATTCCAGGCAATCGTAAAGAAATCGAATCGATATACGTTGTTTATAGGGATGCTCCTATAGCTGACTGACTCATTCTGACTGAATAAAGCTTGAACGTCTTTAAAATAAGAAAAGACAAAAAATCATTTAGTGGTACAAAGATCAACACAATGATTAACGAAGAGATAGAATAATGAAAGGATCGTTTAGTGTAAATAAAGGTTGTGATTTCGTTGTTTCGTTTCTTTTCTGTATCTATTGTGTATTTTTACATTCTGTTTTAAATAAGTCTTTCGGTGAATTTGTCTTTCGGCGAATATTCACTTCGGCGAATCCGTTTTCGACAAATTTGGGTTTCGGAGAATCCGGTTGGGCGAATTAGTTTTCGGAGAATTTGGTTTCGTAATATTCGTTTTCGGAAAAACCGCCGGATACCAGAAAATGAATCACTTTAAACCCTCATATCTCAAAAAGTATTATAGTTTCTACAAAAACTGTTATGATTTTTGGATTCTATGGACAATAATACATATAAAAAATGATTTAAGTAAATATGGTGGGGTCCGTCAAGCAAGATTATAATCGGATACCAATTTCATTCCCCTACTGGAAAATACGTCGGGGAGAAACGGGATCATTCTGACAGAGGAATAGCTCGGACAACTCGTTTAAACATGTTTATAAATGTTGGAACTTCTTCTTATTGCAACTGAATGTGTGCGAGGTGTTACCCGTCAGCTATTTGAAAGATCCTGTGCGGAGATGCAGAGTGTCGCCCCGAGGTGTAATTTAACTGTTTTCTTCAATATTGATGTAATTTTTCGTGATTCAATTGGATCGTGTGTGGACTATATGAATACGAAACTGATTCTCAATCTCAAAGGTATGAAAATTATATCAATATTTTATGTTATGTTTGGTGTGTTAAAAAAATAATATAAATGAAATTAGAAAAATGGTGATGTTATTAATTTTGAAGTGTCATTTGGGATGTTCGGACACTTCTGTTTAGGTTGGAACGGACGGTGTCCAAACCTTCCCTCTGTATCCGATTCAGTCCACCATTACAATTTATTGAAGTAATTCTTATTAAAAAGGACATTCTGAACTATTTTAATTTGGCATAGCATTCGTTTATAAGATTAGTTGCAACTTTTGATATTAGTGTCTTTATTTGATAGTTTGGCGATCGTATTAATGCTTTTTCATTATAAAAGGAAAACTGATAGAGTCCGTAATAAAGAAGCTATTCAAAAAACATTTGATGAATTCCAAAAAGGTTTATCTGTCAGAAAAGCTGCTGAAATTGGAGGTATAGCAAGATCTACTCTTATGGACTATACTTTAAACATTCGATGAAATATTTAAGATGTAATTTATAAATTTTGGTGAATTCCAAGAAAAAGGAAATAGTTATACCTAAAGTAAAAGGATATAGTTATACCTAAAGTAAAAGGATATAGTTATACCTAAAGTAAAAGGATATAGTTATACCATTTGTTTTTGATATTTAGCTATTAAATATAAGGATAATTTCACAGTGATTACTCATTGGCTACCTATATTTTTTTTGAAATTTTTTTCAATTATTACAATAATATTATTATAATAAAATTTCAAATACGATGAATTATTACTGTGAATAACAAGTCATTATGGTTTATTTTAATCAAATTAGTAGATCCGAATTCAATCCTATCGTTTAATTACCCAAATTTCCAATGTTTTAACCTTTTTATGGTGTCCGAATTATCCTCTCCCCTATAAACAACGGTCTATCGATTCGATATCTTCTTATGTTGAATTCAAATCTGGGACAGCGGATATCTAAATTTATTTATTAATTGTTGAATATATTGGGCTGGTTGTTTCAAGTTGCATATACGAGTAGGTATTCATTAATTGTTCGACCAGTAAGTATGCAGCTTGAGATGACTAGCCTAAACCCATGTGTTCGAATCCGTTTTTCTGGCTTCCTATTTTTTCACCAAAGGAGATGTCAGTCAATAATGTGCAGAGCCAGGCAGACTTCACACCCAACTACCACAGTGTGAACAGCTCGTTACTTCACGTCTCTACTCTAAACATGGAGAGATAAGAAGTCGAATGGGAGGGGAGAGGAGTTAACCATTGGCCGTCGTCACTGGGACCTGCACTCGACTCACGAGGGGATTCCAACCAGCCACTGAGGATTAGTTTTGACAAACCGGTAAGGCTCGTCTGTTCTAGCTCTACTTACTGGTCTTAGTTTGTTAAAATCAGTTGAAAACATTTCAACTATCCTTAAGATCTTAAAATCTGTGAATTTAAATAAAAGCAACTTTAGACAATAGCCCCTAATTTCAATTATCATAAAATTGTCTTCGGTCTGAATTAACTCTAATATTTAAATTGTTTTTATCTTTAATTCTACTAATTCGTAGAATTAAATTATAATAAAATTTACATTATATTATAAACCATTTACTTTCTAAATTGTCATTACTATATTTCCTAATTACTATATTTCCTAATTACTATATTTCCTAATTACTATATTTCCTAATTACTATATTTCCTAATTATATTCCTATATTCATTTAAGCTATCTGTTACAGCTGCTTGGGGTGATAAGCGTGGATCTAGTGCTAGGCACCTGTTTGCCGGTTCACCTTCCAACCTGATGCCATTGACAGGAGGATTCACTAAAAAGATCTAAAAATACAATCTAAATATTATTTGTCTTTAAATTAATTCCTGTTATAGCTAAAGGTTCAAATTCACTTCATGGCGACCTTGCCAGGGGTAAAGATCTTTGCTTGGTAACAGTGAATCCTCTGGTCGGTACAGGTATTTTTGGTGTCGATGTCGGCATTTTTCTCTTCTCCTTTCCTTTCCTTGTAAATTTATATTTGTATAATTTGTTGATTATTTGTATTCTATGATATAAAAGTTTATGCTTTAACCTTATCTATGCTTTTACGCTATAGTTTATGCTCTTAAGCTATTTAACTTAAATTTAGAAAATTCTCTATTACCATCATGTCCAGTTTAGATAACTTAAACAAACGCAAATGCATGCGAAAATTAGTTACTCAAACTGTGTCTAAGAAATCTGAATTCCCTAGTTTGACTAGCCTTGAAATAACTGAGTATATAGATTTGCATAATTCGTATCTATGTGACTTATCACAGTTAGATAATGAAATTCAAGATAAATTAGAAACTATTGAGGAGGCAGAGTTCAAATCCTGTCAGGAGTACAAAGATAGGTTAATCTGTTCCTTATCGCATCTCCGGACACTATTTATCTCTCATAACGCTACCTCTAATAATGAAAACGCTAAGAGTATTTTGCGTAGTCCTATTGCACCTCTTCCTAAATTTAATAGTGAAGAAAATGAAGATTTATCTAGATTTCTGGTAGAATTTGAAGACACAATTAATAAGTTTTCTTATTCTGAATACGATAAACTTCTTCTTTTGAAGCAACAACTTAGCGGTAGAGCTTTGACCCTAGTAAAATCTCTGGAAGCTGATCGGTTAGGTTATACGCACGCTAAAAAATTATTAACAGATGCATTAGCCTCTCCTGACCTTCAAAGATCTAATGTTATTAAACAATTGATTAACCTTAAATTAGATACAGATGCTGAACCCTTTGATTACATTTCTAAAGTTAGACTATTAATTGAGAGTAGTTCAAAACTAAACTTAACCACTAATCATTTTCTCCAACATTTCGTATGGAGTGGATTAAATTGTTCTTTCCAGGAACAAATAATTAATATTACTAATGATGTTAGACCTTCATTAGACAATATTGTTAACAATTTCTTCTTAGCTGCTGAGAGGTATGACAGAGCCCGAAAAACAGATTTGCTATCCAAATCTAACTCTGATGTAGGCGCTGTTGCTTCATTCGCAGCAAAAGTGGATAAAAGTCCTAATCATTTCAAATTTAAACCTTGTTCTCTTTGTGATTTACCTAGTTCTCCATCTGATCATCCAATATATAGATGTTTGAAGTTTGCTTCTCCTGAAGCTAAAATAAGTCGTTTGTTAGAGTTATGTGGATGTATAAAGTGTGGTTATTTAAATCATAAAACTGATCAATGCAGATATAGATTTAATTCATCATGTAGAAATTGCAATAAAATGCATCAAACTTTCTTGTGTGATAACAAGTCTGTTATTGATACGAAGAAAAAATCTAGAAGTTTAACCACTTCTAGTAATACCATAACGGTATTTGATTCATTCCAGGGTACAACTTACAGTAATGTGTTACTCCCTACATTCACCTGTACTATCGGGAAATCTAGTTTTGTTAGAGGTTTGAAAGACTGCGGTAGCCAGGCTAATTTCATTGATGAAAAGTTAGCTAATTCACTTAGTCTTAAAGTGTTGCGGACAGTTGACTTGACTTTAAACGGTATTAATTCAACTCAGATTTATCAAAGCAAATTAGTTCAATTTCCTATTAAGATTGATCAGTCTTTCTTTACTATAGAGGCATTGTGCATTCCTAAAATTAACATCAATTTAGAAATCGCCTGTCTAGGTGATATAGTATGTGGATTCGAATCAAAGAATTTCAAGTTAGCAGACTCATTGCTCTCTCAATCGAGCAGTAGCATTAGAGGCATAGAACTTATTATAGGTACTAAGAGTAGCTACTGCTTACCCGAAAGGGAAATAGTTTTTGGTGAAGATGGTAAGTCTGTTTATTCTGTAACTCATGCTGGTGTTTTGTTGCGAGGTGATGCTGACCAGTTGCTGGTAGATTTGCCCAGCTTAGATAGTGATAATGTCTCAGTAGAAATTAATTCACATGTCTCTTTTCTATTGAATGAAACAAGTACTCTAACTGAATATTGCGGTACATCTAATATTCTCCCTGTATCCGATGATAAATGTTTTGAGGTTGTGAGTAAGGGTAAATTAAATGAAACTAAACTCAAATTAGCTACCGATGATATTTTGGATAAATATTGCAATGAATATATTAACTGTGATAGTGAAGCTAGTGAGAGTGAAAGTACCCTGAATAGAGAACTGATTAGAGATGCTTTACAGAATACTAAGCTTGACTCTGAAAATAGGATTGTTATACCTCTATTTTGGAATAGTTCGGTATCGCATTTATTAGGTAGGAATGAAAACCTATCTAAAACTATCCTGAAATCTCTACTTAAGAAATTGAAAAATAAACCCGAATTGTTACATTTGATGGATGATAATTTCAAGCAGCAAGAGGCTTCTGGAATCATTGAAAGAATTGTGGATTTTGAAGAATTCAGTAAGAATAATCCTAATATTAGTTTCTTACCGCATATGGGAGTGTTTAAACTTGATAGGGAAACCTCTAAATGCCGGACAGTATTTCTCTCAAATTTGAATGAAAAGATTCCCGGTCAGAAATTAACTTTGAGTCACAACCAAGCTATCCATAGCGGTCCTTCCTTGAACCAGAAGCTCTCCTCTGCACTAATTCATTTGAGATTTGACAAATATTTACTTTGTTTCGATATATCTAAAGCTTTCAATTGTATTGGTTTAACAGAGGAAGACCAGAATAGATTAATGTTTTATTGGGTAAAAAATGTAGACAATGATTGGACTCTTGTTCCCTATAAACATTTGAGATTGAATTTCGGTGTAAGATGTAGCCCTACCATACTTATGTTGTCACTATATTGGTTGCTTATATTACAAGCTAAAAATGATGAGCCAAAATTGAGAGATTTGAAATCTTTAATTTATCAATTGTCCTATATGGACAATCTAGCATTCACCGCTAATACTGTAGATGATCTCCGGTGGGCTTATAGTTCATTATTTGACATATTCTCTGCGGTAGGTTTTCCTTTGCAACAATTCCTGACTAATGAAGCTCAATTGCAGAATAAAATTGATGAAGATTTCACCTCCAAAACTGACGATACAGTTAAATTGTTAGGATTACAATGGAGTAGAAATGATGACCTTTTGTCTACAAAACCTATAACTTTAGACAAGTTTGCCAAAACTAAACGTGCAATTCTATCATCAATTGCTTCACAATTTGATATCTACAACTTCAACGGTCCACTTCTAAACAGGTCTAGAATTTTATTACATAAATTACAATGTATGACTGATTTGACATGGGACGAAGTTTTGTCCAAACCATTACTGAAGGAATGGAATAATATCTGTAGACAGACTGACTCTGTACCTGTTGTTACTGTTGAGAGATTTGTAGGTACGAGAGACGGTTCGTATAGATTGCTTGCATTTTCAGATAGCAGTAAAGATATTTACGGTGTTGTCATTTACATACAAGATATTGAATCTGGTAGAATTTCCTTTCTATTTGCTAAAAATAGAATTGTAAATAGACAAATGGGAAATAAGACTATCCCATCTTTGGAATTGCAGGGTATTGTATTAGCTACCGAATGCCTTCAGGATTTGCATAGGGAGTTGTCTGATGCTGAAATTTGTTCTGTACCAATTAATATTACAGAAATTATGGTATATTCTGACAGCTTGGTATGTTTGTCATGGATACAATCTCATGTAAACAAGTTTGATAAATTGCAGAAGCGGACGGTATACGTTCAGAATCGTTTAACTAGGATAATTGATTTGTGTGCTAAATTTCCTGTAACATTTCGATTCATTTCAGGTACCGATAATCCCGCTGACTGTATGACTAGATGTCTATCATATAGACAATTAATGAAAACTAACTTCATATCAGGTCCTTTCCATGAACAAAATGACTACCTTAGTAGGGAAGACACTATAACCGTTACTGTTCCTAATCCATCTATTTCAGATTCTCAGTTTGACCATATCGAATCTGTAGTAGATTTTCAGGCTGCGGTTGAGGACGACGATTTGAATTATAATAGGAATATTAATAACCTTTCAGATTTTGAGAAACTAAGGGGTACCTATAGACTCGTTTTTGTGTTCATTAATAAGCTTAAATTGAGGTTTAATAGAAAGAATCCGGAGAAATTCAAATTTATTGTTAAACATGAATCTTATCAGTACTTCAATGAAGCTACTAATTTGTTGATCAAGCAAGATCAAAAGGAGAACTACCCGGATATATTAAGCTATTTCAACTCTAGTAGTTCTCGACAGAAAGACATTCCTAATCTAATAAATCAATTGAATGTTTATATAGACGGAGTGGGTATTCTTAGAGTTCGTAGTAAATTTAACAGATTTAAGAACGGCAAGTTGGCGATCTTTCCAGTCTTACTTTCTAAAGAGGGAAGGTTAACTACTCTAATTGTTCAGTACCATCATGGTAAACAATCTCACTCTGGGTATTACTTTGTTTTGAATGAATTGAGACGTAATTTTTGGATCCCGCATTGTTTTTCTGTAGTGAAGAAAATCATTCGTAAATGTGTTATTTGCCGGAGGTTCAAGAATAGAGCAATTAAGGTAAATCAGTCCTTACACGGAGATCCGAATTAATCCATCCAAAATACCATATCGTAACGTGTTTGTAGATTTCATGGGTCCATTTTTTGCCAAAGTGAGTGGAATCAAGAGTAAAGTGTACATACTTTGCATAACGTGCATGTTTACGAGGGCAATAAATCTTTTGTTATGTTTGGATTTGTCAGTGGGAGAATTCATAAGAGCTTTACAAATTCATAGCTTTCAATTCGGTGTTCCTACTTACGTAGTTAGTGATTTAGGATCTCAATTGGTCGCAGGATCAGATTTGATTGCTAGATTCTTGAATGACGAAGAATCTGTTGCCTACTTTGAAAGTAACAATGTAACTCCTATAAAGTTCGATCAGTATTACAAGGGTAGAAGCGAATTAGGATCTATGGTAGAAATCTGTGTCAAGCTGACAAAACGTTTGCTGTACGGATCAACAGGAAACAATGTATTGGCGGTAAGAGACTTTGATTATATAGTTCATCAAACTGTTCATCTGGTAAATAAAAGACCCATAGCCTTTGTCAATAGTCTAAGAGACTGCTCATCAGAAGAATTTCCCTGTTCAATTACTCCTGAAAATTTGTTGCATGGACATGACCTATTGTCTATTAACTTAATCCCACAATTGCAAATGAAAGAGGACTACGAAGATCCAGAATGGAGTGAGCGAAATGATTCTGCTACCGAAATAAAGAAGCTGTACAGATCTTTGAAAACTGTTCGTGGTAAGTTGATACAGATATACCACGAAGATTTTCTATGCAACCTGATTGATCAGGCAGTTTCTGTGAAAGACAGGTATAAAAAGGTTGAGCATAGATTGCTAAAGGTTGGAGATCTCGTATTACTGAAGGACCAATATACGAAGATACACCATTACCCAATGGGTATTGTAAAGTCAGTTATAACCAACATCAATGGCGAAGTAACCGGCGCTTCCGTTCTAAAAGGGAAGACAAAGGAAGTCGTAAAACGTCATGTTACATCACTGGTACCTCTACTGTCAGCAGATGAGTGCGAGGTCTCTAAATGTGATGAGACTGATACCAAAGGAGAGGGTGACTCCCCCTAGCCTTCTGATACCTTTCGGCTTAAAAGAAAGGCTGCTATTAAAAGTCGAGAACTGACTCGTCAATGTATATAATATTTATGTTTTAAAATTGTTGTGTTCTTTGTTTGTGTTAATAGTTTCTATTTTGTAGTTTATGAGATTGAGTATATAAAATTTTACCAATTTTCATTGTTTGTATATTTATATAAATATGTGTTTTATATCATTCCATGGTTCATACGGGTTCAATTTCTGAAAAGTGTTTTACAGAAATTGAATCTTTTGCCGGGGAGTGTTGAATATATTGGGCTGGTTGTTTCAAGTTGCATATACGAGTAGGTATTCATTAATTGTTCGACCAGTAAGTATGCAGCTTGAGATGACTAGCCTAAACCCATGTGTTAAAATCCGTTTTTCTGGCTTCCTATTTTTTCACCAAAGGAGATGTCAGTCAATAATGTGCAGAGCCAGGCAGACTTCACACCCAACTACCACAGTGTGAACAGCTCGTTACTTCACGTCTCTACTCTAAACATGGAGAGATAAGAAGTCGAATGGGAGGGGAGAGGAGTTAACCGTTGGCCGTCGTCACTGGGACCTGCACTCGACTCACGAGGGGATTCCAACCAGCCACTGAGGATTAGTTTTGACAAACCGGTAAGGCTCGTCTGTTCTAGCTCTACTTACTGGTCTTAGTTTGTTAAAATCAGTTGAAAACATTTCAACTATCCTTAAGATCTTAAAATCTGTGAATTTAAATAAAAGCAACTTTAGACAATAGCCCCTAATTTCAATTATCATAAAATTGTCTTCGGTCTGAATTAACTCTAATATTTAAATTGTTTTTATCTTTAATTCTACTAATTCGTAGAATTAAATTATAATCAAATTTACATTATATTATAAACAATTTACTTTCTAAATTGTCATTACTATATTTCCTAATTACTATATTTCCTAATTACTATATTTCCTAATTACTATATTTCCTAATTACTATATTTCCTAATTACTATATTTCCTAATTACTATATTTCCTAATTACTATATTTCCTAATTACTATATTTCCTAATTACTATATTTCCTAATTATATTCCTATATTCATTTAAGCTATCTGTTACAGCTGCTTGGGGTGATAAGCGTGGATCTAGTGCTAGGCACCTGTTTGCCGGTTCACCTTCCAACCTGATGCCATTGACAGGAGGATTCACTAAAAAGATCTAAAAATACAATCTAAATATTATTTGTCTTTAAATTAATTCCTGTTATAGCTAAAGGTTCAAATTCACTTCATTAATTTTAATCGAATCGATATATGAAAACCTTGAAATCGACATAAATCTCCTTGTATTTTAGATGTCGAATCAATATATAATTTAATTCATAGAAAAATAGTAACGAAATCGATAGATAGATTTTTTTCTATGAAAAAGATGCATCAATCTAGATATAAAAACGATGTGTATTAGATGCGTGTAAAAAGTTATAGAAAAGCTGTTATGAGTCTCATATTTTCTGTCGTCTGTTATAGTCTTATAAAAATACAGTGAAACTCCTGAGTTATTAAATTTTTGTTTCTTCATAACTCAGAGCCACTTCATAGCTCAGGGACGCTGATTCTTTTCTATGATTCAAATCTTGGAGAAAATTACGGTCTTTGAGTGAGAACTAGAACGAAATTCATGACCAATGTCCAATGAGGTATATTTGCAGAGGTCTCCTTTGCTGTCAGGTCTGCAGTCTTCTTCCTGCAACACAGATTCATGATCCATTCATTCGTCCGCTTCCATCATCCTACCTCTTCATTCCTCCACGTTCATCATCCTCTCACTCGCTTTCCACATCCTCAGCACTATTCCTCTCCTCTCCGCTTCACTTTGTATTCCAAACAGAAAACATCCCATCACCTCCTCTCTATCCATCACTCTTGGTCTCTGAAGCTCCACTGCCTCTCTCCTAACTTCCTCCAGCCTGTCACAATCAAGCACAAAGTGCTGCTGGTCCTCCAATTCAAAGCCACACAGCCTGCACTCCCTACTCTCTCCCCACCTTCTGTCGCCAAGTCTCATGCAGTTGGTTCTAGCAGTGAACCAAATTCTTGCCTCCAAGCACCCACCATAGTCCTCCTCTCTCATCTCCAGCTTAAATCTCCTGTAGATCCTCAGACTACTCTTAGATTCCATCTCTATCCTCCATTCATAATGTTTTCTATAATTGAAACAAATTTGAAAATACTTCATAACTCCGCGGTGCATTTCATAACTCAGGTCCTTCATTACTCGAGTGAACTAATTACTCACCTATATATACTGAGTGAGAGTTAATCTATGGTCAAATTTTAATTTATTCATTGAAATTTCATCACAGAGCTTTCATCTTTATTTAGCTAAGTCGTGGCCTCAAAACATTTTCTTTAATTTGAACTCATAGAGAATGAAATTTTTAGGAGTTACAATTTTATAAAAATTTGACCATCTTATTATGCACAATTTGTAATAAGAATAAGTTGTGATTTTGGTTATAAAAGCGGTGTTTGTCTATATAGTAATATTCACTTAAAAGTATCTCCAAGTCGCTTAATATGAATATTTTTTGGTAAAATACATCCACCCCAACAAACATATGAATGTCGATTCGATGCCGTTTGCTGCCGAATTCGTAGCGCTAACGGTGTGTATCGACTTAGCAACCATTTCGACTCATAGTAGATATCGGAATGTCTGTTTCTAAATGATATCTGAATTTACACTTCGAGTAGAAACATGAAAATCGATACATGGTTTTAACAGCATCATCTTGACGTCGGCATGTCTGTTTCCAAACGATATCTGAATTTATACTTCGACCAGAAGTGCGAAAACAAATACGTAGTTTTAAAAAAATCGTTTCAAATTTGGAAATTCATTTTCTAGCCTTCCTGTTTTATAATACGTATAGAAATGTAGGAATTATTTCTATTCAATTGGATTGTACCTTTCTATATAACTTACGCAGTTCTCCCTTTTAACTATTCCCAATAATTAATACACTTATAGGGGACTACGGCAGTTGTAAAGGTACGATCAAGCATTGGCACGCTAGTGCGATTGTGAACTGGATCAACGAAAAGTAAGCGATACTGGAACATCGGTTGTTGAACAATGTTCCTCCAGTACCGTGAAAACGAAATGGATAACCAATCAAGTGATTTTTCGATGGCCAGTACATTTATTGTTATGAATCTATTCTAAACTGTTTATTGTAAATAAGCCCTGAGGGGTTCCTGAAGCTGTTTTTGGTGAATAGAAGAGAAGTGGGTGGCGTCCCTTGGGTCCCAAACTGTTGTAATTTGGATTATGTATTGTCTATTTCATGTTTACCATGTTTATAGTATTTCTAACTCTCCATGCAGTTTTAGAGGATAGCGCTAGGGTTATGCTCTACAATTACGAGGTCTTAGATTTTGTGTTAGATAAGCTCGTAGATTTCATTTACTATCACCTCTTCATTTCCCTCTTCCATCCTTGAGTGCAGCCACCGGTGCTTGTGACTATTTTTGTCACATTCCTCGGTAGGTGACAGCATTCACGGAGTAGCTTTTCAGCATTCATGAGCGTCGTGACTTCGTCCATGGAGCCACTTTCCTTTCTCACTGCTTCTTCCAGTCCCTTGTATTTCATTTCCTTTTGACGTCAGCGACATGGCCTATGGTTCCGAAGCAGACGTTAAACCTCTACTAAACGTAAATAATTGATGGGCTATTTAACATGTTTCATTTTAGAGTAAATTCTGTGTTATCAAACGGTTTCACATTTTTCGAATATGTAAGAAATAAATATAATAATTATCATTATTCAATTCTTACTGAAATTGGCATCCATGATACCAGTACTTAAGATACAAGTTTAGAATTAAAATTTATTACATAAATAATTTTTCCACATAAAATTAGGAGCTCCATATCCGATAACTTGAGCTTTCACCTAGTGCCAAAAGCTGTGCAAATGAGACGATTAAAATTCAGTGATTCACATTATAGATAATTAAACTTAAAATGGTAATCAGACTCAATAAATCTATATTTAATCATTATTTAACTTTTACTTCAATTCGTTTCATACCTTCAGCTATTTTGTTACTAATTAAATAGTAGTTAAATAATAATTAATTATTATATTTTCCTTTATCACGTGTTCGAAAATATAGACCCTATTAATAACTTGGAACATATACCTTACTGCTAAAAATATTTCACAGAACACAAAATTCCTGTTTGTTCAATGAAACACAATAATTATAAAAATCTAATTATCTATTAATTTCTTCTAAGTCGTGGCCTCAAAACATTTTCTTTAATTTGAACTCAGAAGGAACGAAAATTTTAAGGAGTTACAATTATATAAAAATTTGACCAACTCTTCACTATTTGTAATAAGAATAAGTTATAATTTTGGTTAAAAAAAGCGGTGCTTACCTGTATTGTTCTATTCACTTTAATATATCTTTAAGTATCTCCGGGTCGTTTAATTTCAAATTTTTTTTTTAGTCTAATACATCCACGGTGGCAATGTGACAGAGGTACAGGCACGAGGACGGAGGGGCCCACGATCGATACCAGGACACATCACTTCATTTCTTCCCATTTAATTACACATAACATTATGTAACAATAATCAAATTGATATGCATCTAAATGTACAGTACGTTATATCAATGAAGTAAGAGTTTTCAATTTTAATTTATTTATTTATTGGATGCAAGTGGATATCGTTTCGAAACATATTAGATATATAAATTAGGCGTCTGTTCGATGGAGAATCCCTATGTATGTTGGATGTCGTAATTTCTATTTCTATTCAACGCTGTTAAAACGGTATCGCTTCGATGCCAAATATACTTGATATGATGCGGTTTAGCGGTGCAAACGGATATCTGATTGATGTCTACTTGATGTCACCATGTCTAATTTGTTATTGGTATTCGATGTCGGAAGAGAGGTTATACAGAGTCGTTTAGACATCGAATAGATGCATTCATGTTTGCTGGGACGGTGGCACAGTGCCAAGGTGCTATACCTGACCGCAAGATATCTGCATGAATGCAGTTTCGATACCCGGTCAAGTCACTTTATTTCTTCCCATTTGATTTGTATGTAACATTATTTAAATTAATATGTAGGTACTCAACCTAAGTAAACTATATGCAATAAAGTTAAAGATTCAATTTTATTTTTTGAATTTATTAGCTTATTGGATATCGATCGGATATCGTTTCGAAGCATATTAGATATATAATCGGGCGTCAGTTCGATACAGATTCCCTATGGCAGTAGCAAAGATTTGCTTCTTTTTATTAACGTCTATTCGACACATAATTTGTTACTCTTCATCTCAAAATACACGTATTGTTGATGCCGTCTAGTGGTGCACGGCATCTTCGAATCGAAGCCAAAACGATGTCAGATAGCGGTTTCTATCTCTTTTTTCGAACTCATTTCGAGAAAAGTCTTGTATCCAGATGATGTCATCCTATGCCGCATTGTTTACTGGGTCAGCTTGTCCGAAGTCTCCCTCTAGGAAGGAGCATTCGGACACTCGAACCTCTCTTACCTTTTGTCTTATAACTTTCGAATGAAGGTTTGAACTGTAAAACAGTCTTAATAATATTGAAGTAAAATGATTTATCTACATACAGAAATATTTATATAGTTAAATTCGAATTAGTTTACGAATTATTCATTTTTCCCCAAAAGTGCTCCCGGTTCTCCCCTATACAGAATGTCTCAAAAAGAGGTTAACCCATTTTTTAATTGTTATAACTTTTTAATGAGTAGATCGATTTTGATTCTGTTTGATCCATACGACGTAGTATTTAATTTTGAAATGATACTGAAATATCACCCACGTCACTTCATTGAATGTGCAAAGAATTGAAAATGTGTCCATACATAACGGATGGAAATCAAACAAAAACTTACTGAAATTGACTTGAAACATTTGCGGAGAGCCAGAACATTTCTCAAACAAAATTATTATTCGAGAAGAGGCAGCTTTCTGTATCGGTGGATTAGTCAACAGACAGATTCACAGACATTGGGATCAAAATCACGATCCATCACGAAATCATACTTACGAGAAGAATTATCCCGAATTATTATAAAAAGAAATTATCAGTTTATATGAATGTGTAGCATTAAGGGGCGTTTACACGGGTACACAAGTGTGCCACTGTTGTGTTTAGGGCTCTCGGCACACACTTTTTGAGTGTGGCACACAAAAAGAGCTATCGCTCCGAGAGCGAATGCACGTATTCCACTGCTGTGTGACGAAACAATATAAATTGCGTATAATTGAGTTACCGTTGGAATAGATTGGTAGTTTTGATAGGTTAAATAAATAAAGTATTTACCAATAAAAAAAATATATTCACGAGATAGTTAATAAAATTGAATATGTTAGTGGCAAAATAAAGCCAGTAAAACAACAGTAATTAAGGAAATTAATTCTACAGAAAAGTAGATATAACATAAACTAAGCAAAACCTAATTACAATATGACTTTTATTAAAATGGTAGGAGTATTTAATTCAATGATCATATTACAGAGTTTTAATACAGTGAAACTCCTGAGTTATGAAGAATTGGTTCCTTCCTAACTATTCCAACTCATCACGTATATCATTTTCTATAATTTAAACATAGAAAATACTTCAGGTGCATCATTTATACTCGAGTGCTTCATAACTAGGGTTGTGACAATATGCGTTTAAAATAATAGATCTTAAGAATATCATAGACGAAACGAAATAGTATCTAATATAATAATATTATATATTGCTGGTTTAGAACGATTGAATAGTCTTTAATTTAATCCGTCAGTAATATTTTCAGGATCTAAGATTTTAAACGCATATTGTCACAACCCTATTCATAACTCAGGAGTTTCACTGTATAAGTAATATATTATAAAATCAAATATTTGAACAATATTTATAACATCTACGATAAGATATTAGTCACTAACACGTACCGAAACTGAAACACAGGCAACTGCATGAGTGACACTGAGCAGTGCGAGCACAAACTATACGTGTGAACAGGTTACTTGAAATAAAACGATCCACCCTATTGTACAGGTTTAACACTAATACCTATGTTATATCAAACTGCTTGAGATATTAATTTCGATATAAAAAACTGAGTTTTCACAAATTATTTGTAATTTTAATTTATCTAAAATTTTATTTCATCAAATGTTGCGTTGAATATTAATAGGAAAAAAATACGATTTTTTCCATAAATACAAAGAAAGTATTTAACTATTTTTTTCTGTATTGTAGATTAACACCCAGCAAACATGTCCGAATCTATTCGATATCGGGTTGTGTCTAATTCGTTGCGCTGGTAGCGCATGCCGGTAATAGATATGGAATACACTTAAATTAGATATCTAACTGAATGTATCTAAATTATTTGACTGTTTAGGAATCTAATTTGTTTCTACCATCAGTATCCAAAAATCTTCACTCAAGTCCACATCGTTTATTTTTTAATCAGAAATCGTTTAATGCATATCGAAACAACACCAGTAAATATATATCTATTGTATTATTGAATTCCGTTTTAGAATAGATACCTAAAATTTCGTATAATTTATGATCAATTCCGATATCTACCTAAATAAATCGAAATAACACCAGCAAATAGATATATATTATATTACAGAATTCCGTTTTACAATAGATACCTAAAATTTCATTCCAATTATGATCAGAATAGTGTTGAATCGCCAACCGAAAATGTATTTGAAAGATCAGATTTTTATTTATCGTTACTATTTAGAAACAATAAGTGAAATATCATTTAGAAAGAGTACTGCATACTGTATATCGGTATCAATATAAATATCTGTATCAGTTAATAAATCTTTTTAATTTAGATGTATGTGCATTTGATATCGATATGGTGTCTATTGCAGTACTAAAACGATTTCGTTTATATATCTTTTTTATTTATTTGAGTGTTGCATCTCTAATCTAAATATGTATCTAAACGATGCTATGTCTCTTTTGGGTTACTATTTTAGAAATGAAA
Organism: Caprella mutica; assembly: GCA_947561585.1. Classification (NCBI taxonomy): domain Eukaryota; kingdom Metazoa; phylum Arthropoda; class Malacostraca; order Amphipoda; family Caprellidae; genus Caprella; species Caprella mutica. Next base: position 185,093 of record CANNZV010000084.1, on the reverse strand, counting down.
AATGAAGATTATATGCGTCATTTAGAAAGAGTTCTGACACAGTATAATGGTATCAACAATCCATCGAAACAGTTTCCAAAAATCTTTAAATTAGATATGATTTTTTGTCTCGCATTTGGTGTCTATTCCATTACTAAAACGCTTTCGTTTATATCTCTTTTTTATTTATTTTTATTTAGCCTATTATTAAACAGTGTTTCAGTGTTTGTGACTGTGATGAAAGTTTAAGGTTGTGAATTTATGAAAGGTTTTAAAATCCATCCATAGATAACTCTCACTCAGTATAGGTTAGTAATAAATAGATACCTACTTTGATTTCTAAATTATTGTGTTACATTGAACAAACAGACATTTTATGCTCAATTAAATATTTTAAGTAGTAGAGTACTAAGTTCCAAGTTATTGGTTGGTTTTACAATTTCGGACAGAAAATAAATTATTATAATTATTATTTAACTTCTATTCTAATTGGTATCATGGATACCAATTGAAAATAAAAGTTAAATACAGTTAATTCAACGGGACATGTTGAATTTCTGAACCATATGCTTCTAATAACCTAATTGATGCCTGAAATAATCACGAAAAACTTGTCTCCATTTTCTATGTCTACGAACGGTAATCATTTCGAGATATATCTCAAAATAATTACCACTTTTAATAAAGCTTAGGCCTGAGTGTATATAATTTTTTCTTTATTCAAATGTATCCAGATTGGCAGAGTGGTGGCGATCCAGAGCTCAGAACTGCATGGACCTGGTTCGATACCCAGACACATCACTTCATTTCTCCTAATTATTTGTAAGTATAACATTAATAAAATTGATATGCCCCCAAATGTAAATTGCAATCTATGTAATAAAGTAGATGAAGGTAAGAAATACAGTTCGATATTTTACCTTTCTTCGGAAAATGTATCTTCAATATAGATATATATTTGACATCGAATTTGCTGTCTATTTCGTTACTAAAACGCTTTCGTTTCTATGCGTCATTTAGGAAGAGTATTGATACAGTATAATGGTATCAACAATCCATCGAAACAGTTTCCAAATATCTTCAATTCAGATATGTTTTTTTATCGCATTTGGTGTCTTCTCCATTACTAAAAAGATTTCGTTTTATCTCTTTTTTTTATTTATTTGAGTGTTGCATCGCTAATCTAAAAATGTATCTAAACGATGCAGAGGGATCGATTTGTTTCTTTTTTCTACATCGAAAGTGTAGAGCACATTGTATCGTTTAGAAATATAATTGACATGACTTTGTTTGCTGGGCAGTGATACGAAACCAACAATTAATAAGTTCCTACTAGGGTTTTCATATTGGCCACTTTTGCTTGTCCCGGGATAAAAATAGTGTTCATCCCGGGATAAATTTTGTGCTCTAATATAGTATAGTTATATACATATATTCTGATTTTGAAGATTGTTTTTAATGTTCTAACCACAAAGGGTTCTGTGAATGGCTTGTAAGGAACAATTGTGAGGATCGGTACCTCAAATAAAGCTATAAGAACCACTGTTATAATCTAATATTTTAGCTATTAATTACCAATTAGGTAAAGGTCAAATAATAGCTTGAATTTACATCTAATTTGATCTCTCTATTCTTCCATTGCACCTAAATAATTTGTTCAATTTCTTCAACAATATACTTTTTTGGGGTCTTTCCCTTTTGACGAATCCCACCAGATTTAATTCAAATTACTTTTTTTATATGTATTTTAGTCCATAGAATCCGAAAATCAAAACTGTTTTTTTGTAGAAACTAATAGTTTTTGAGATATGAGGGATTAAAGTTATTTATTTCCTATGTATTACTGAAGGATTGAGAACTTTGAAAAAACTCGTGATTTCACGCTTTTTGGCCAATTTTGGTCAAAGATAGCGTATTGTAGTTTGTTGTACTGCACACTTCATGATAGTTTAATAACCTGGCAGGAGGGTATGGGGGGCGGCACACCCCCCATTACACATATATCAGCATTGAAGTAATAAATTGAAAATATCACGGAAACTGGAAATATATCTCATATATGTATTTCGGAGGGCGTGCCGCCCCCCTGCCAGGTCATTAATCAATCATGAAATGTGTCGTACAACAAACTAGCGGATACAACAAACTACATTACTTTTTCCTGTAAAAAATCTATATTGTTTAAATAATTTCAATGAAAACACCAGTTTTTTCAAAGTTCTCAATCCTTCAGTAATACATAGGAAATAAATAACTTTAAACCCTCATATCTCAAAAACTATTAGTTTCTACAAAAAAACTAATTTGATTTTCAGATTCTATGGACAAAAATACATATAGATTTTTTATTTAAATTAAATCTCGTCAAATGGGAAAGACCCCTTTTTTGATGATCCGATCACCTCTTAGGCAAAGTTCATTTTCAATCATATTACAAAATGTATGTTCTTATACTTTAACATTTGAACTTATTATTTCAAAGCATGAATTTCAAATTTACCAATACGTATAAACAATCCAACGAGAGAATTCTATAAATGAAAATAAACACTGGGAAAAATCCGTCTGAGAAAATTTCTTGAACCCAAATATCATGGTACAAACTGCAAATATGATTTCGAAATATCATAGCAAGTTATTGCAACAATTTGATTCAAAAGAGTTGTTATAGTTATTCTACTCATTAACCATACTATTTGCTTAACTTCAGTTTTCGGAAATAACCTAATGTATTTTAAAGGTAATAGATAACTAATTAAAATTATTTTTGTTACAGATGTGAAGAGAAATTTTTTCCGATTACCAGTTTGATAAAAATTAGGGGTGCTTCGTGGCTAAATAATAATTTAAAATAATGCAATTCATATCATTCTCGTTTATTTTTACATTCAAATAACTTATCAGAAAGTGTATACAATTTCTATGTATTTCGAAACAAAATACTGGAAAATAATCAAGTATTTATCACGGGATAAAAAGGACCGGGATCCGGGAAGAGAAACCCTAGTTCCTACTCAGTAGACAATAAGTATCATATCGATATTAATTGAAGGAAAATTGAAACAAATTCACAGATATTGAAGGAGAAATATTTTCCAACAAAAATCACATAAGAATCAGTCCATAGTTAGGAAATTTAAGTATTTTCAATGAAGTAAAGATTTTGTTTGAAATAATATAAAAATTGGATATATAATATTAAATCAAAATAAAAATGACTACATTGCTTGAACGATAAGAGTAATTTTTAAATTTAATTGGAATAAAAATCCCATAGACCAAATAAAGTTGTAGATTGACGTCATGTATATTAGAAAACCAATACAAGATATAAAAGAATATTCATTTATCAGCTAATCATCCCTGTTTGATTAAGATAATGAAATTATCTTACCAGAAATGTTAGCCAGACACAACTCATAAATGTATAGAACAATAATAAGATGGAATAATATCTAAATAACATATTATAGTTACATTATATTGCCAACAAATAAATCATTAAGATAGCTAATTAGTTAATAAGACTGGATGGTAAGACGTTGCTACCTAGTCTCATTCATCAGACAGTTCTTTGACTTTTTCGGTTACTTTAGTCCTAATTTTGCTGTATCTTTTCCCTTGAGGTTTGGTAGGTGGTTGATGCTCTACATCATCCTGTGACTGAGAGGAATTGGGAGTATCAGCCATATCACCTTGGTGGCTAGAAACAAACTTTCTATTGGTGAAAGACCTTCCGCCACCTCGCCCACCGTATGTTCTTCTTTCTGCATTATTGCGACTATAACCACTAGGCTTGCTTGTAGAAGATTCTTTGGTTGAACCATGATCATTTTTACAGTTGTCAGTGCGAGGATGGTCTTTGGTTGATGCGTATTCGTTCTTCTTAAAATCAACCCTCGTTCCATGGTTGGGACGTTTGGTTTGATCTTTCTGTGCAGTTGGTCTGACATTGGTTATTTTTTCTCTGTTTGATTCTGTTTTAGCTTTGCAGACTTCCTCTGAATCTCTGACAGTCTTTTTGACCACATTTTTCTCCTGTGATTCACCAAAGGTTGGACTGGGTGTTGAAGGGGTGGAGGAGGAATCATTTTCACCGGATGTCGACTTATTCACCTTATCGTCGTCTTGTTTCGAGTTGAGGCGACTGAGACGAGATTGTCCAGGACGATATATTTGAAGGGATGGACGATCCTGCGAAAAGAAAAAGTGTTACAAATAAATGCTTATTTTACAAAATTTCTATGAAGTAAAGCACACATTAGTAGTACTTAAATTAAATACTGCAAGAATATACTAGTTAACTATTTTAAGAAATAAAAAAATCCTACCTTGTTTCGTATTTTCCGTTCAAGTCTTGGATCATTCCTGCTAGATTTCTTCTCTTCATTTCCTTCTTTTGTCTTAACATCAGATTCTTTCTCTTCATTTCCTTCCTTTGTCTTAACATCAGATTCCTTTTCCTCAGTTCTTTCCTTTGTCTGAACATCCAATTCTCTTTCTTTTGCCTTTGTTTCTTCTTTCAAAACTGCAACTTCTTCGTTGCTAGCATCTTCGGGATTTTCTTTGTTGTCTTTTTCACTTGCATTTTCTTTCAGTTTATTTCCACCATTATTATCAGCAGTGTCTTGTATATCAGTCATAGAGTCCACATTTGCATATTGGGTAATATTACTATCTAAGTTTGTATTATCAGTTAAAGTGTTTTCAGGAATATTTTTTTCAGATTTATCTCTAGTTAAATCTCGAGTCTCCCTTTCATATTCGAATTCCTCATCCAATTCCATATCATCATCGAAATCCTCATCTTCAATTTCTACCTTGGCACTCTCTTTATACTCTTTAGCTCCTCTGTTCAACATTCTTTTATTAACGAAAACCAATCTCTCATTCTCAAAGTCGAATTCCTTAGTGGCATCAATTTTTTTCTCATCTTGAGAGGAGAACTCCTCTTCTCTTTTGAGGGGTACATCCTTATCCTCCTCCTGAGTGTTTTTCTTGAGGTTACTCCTCTTCAACACACTGTACCTCTTGCTCCTCTTCTCCTCAACAGGAGGAGGGGACTGTGCCTCTCTCTCCTCTTTATGAGGTTTGCCCACCTCCACAACAGGTCTGCCCCTCTTGAATTTCTCACCTTTATCCTCTCTGTTTGACCTGTATGGAGCGAAGGGAATTAAGATACAATCAAATGATAGATGATTTACATTCAATATACATAAATAGTTCAGAAGAATTGATATTTTCAATAATTTTCTTCTAAAACTCCCTTGCCAGAAGAATCACACCTGGCATTTGTTCTTAGCAATCTCAACTAACTCTTACTTTACTTTAAATAATCACTAACTCTTTCCAATTACTCACCTCTCCATTTCTTTCCTCTTCTCATCTCTCTCCAATGCTCTTCTTAGAGACCTTCTCTCCCTCTTATCGTAGTAATGCTCTTCAATTCTCTTGTAATATTTAGCGTGTGCTCTCTTCATGTACTGAAATGGTAAACATTTACTGAAATCAATGAGCATTTTAACAGATTACAAAATACAGAAACTGAATATATCTTATGCTTCAAAATAAGAATTTTGCTCAGAACAGAAACATTTGTATCATTTACTAGTTTATGAGATGAACCTTAGACTAGAAATCTCTAAAATAATTAAATTCAAACCACCTAAATAAATTGTTCAATAAGGTTACAATATAGCTACGACCATTAGATTCGACTTGAATTGCTTACTTCGGGTAAATCGTCTTGCGGTTCCTTCTCTTCCTTCCTAATTATTCCTCTCCTCTTCTCGTCTCTCAATTTACGAGCTTCATCTCTCTTCGCTTGTCTCTCCAATTTTAGTTGTCGCCTGGTGATAATAATATAAAGTAAAAATCAGATGCTTTAGGAAGATCTTAGTTTAACAGCCAAGCAACATTAACACAAATCAAACTAAAACATCAAATAATTTTCCCAATTACCAATGAGACTTTGTATCAAGCAAACAAACACAAATTAATTTAGGAAAGAGCTCCTGACGATGTTAGCAGATAGGACTCCTATTCAAGTAGATACATAGTTATATACAGTAAAACTCCCGAGTTAGGAAACTCTGCGTTATGAAGCACTAGAGTAATGAAGGACCTGAGTTATGAAATGCACCAGAAATATGAAGAATTTTCTATGCATAAATTATAGAAAACTATCAGTGGCTCTGAGTTATGAAGTGGCTCTGAGTTATGAAGAAACCAATACTGCATAACTCAGGAGTTTCACTGTAACTAGAAACGAGAATTTTATGCTTTAAGAGTTGCAATTTTTTATTACTGAAACAATAGTCATAAAATTACGTTAGGTTCTTCACAAATTCAATTACTAGTCGATACTGAATAGTTGAATAGCTTCAGAGAAATTGAAAAACTCATTTGTTGTTTTAATAACACACAAAAAGGATTTTGATGATAGTAGCTGTTTGGCAAATTAGTAATAACTAACAGCTTTGGACAATAAATTAGCAATAACTAACAGCTTTGGACAATAAATTAGCAATAACTAACAGCATAGGGCAATAAAATTAGCAATAACTAACAGCTTTGGGCCATAGAATTAGCAATAACTAACAGCTTTGGGCAATTAAATTAGCAATAACTAACACACACCTGCATTCTTTGCGCTGCATTCTCTCACTGATGTACTCCACAGGCCTCTTCCTCTCACTCCTTCTCTCCTCAAGGTACTCCATCAGGGGCGTCTTGGATGATTCTTTGGCTGTGAGGGAGGGGAGAAAAAATTCATATCTAAAAACAATATACAATATCTAAAACATTAGTTACTGAAATACAATTGAATGAGATTGAAGATATTGCTAACAATTTAGGAATAAATTTACTGGTTTCAAATAAATAGGGAGTAGCTATATTTTCTCTTGTACACCTTGCTTTTCGCTTTGAATACCACCATTTATAAAGTAGCAACGATTAGAAAGCAGAGAAGGGATGACGTTGATATAAACTATATCAATGCAGAGGGAAAAAAATCTAGGAACCAGAGTAGATAAAGATTTTTGAGTCTGATAACCTAGTTTCACTCAAAACTAAAGAGTGCCTAGCTACTAAAATAATTACAGCTACATAAAATAGTTGAATAAAATGAGCAAGAAATATACCCACCCTTGAGTAGAATTTCCAATCTGCTGATTTCCTCAAGCATCTTATCTGTTCCAAGGACTGAGACTGGCTCCGGATTTTCAAGAGAGTGAAGAAATTTGATGTATTCCTCATCCTCGAGAATGGTGCCGCACTTTTTGTCAATCTGTTTAGCCGCATCTTTCTGGGATACCTTTTGGAAAGGAGCATATTCAACCAGAGCTGTGCCTTCATTGCCTGAAATATGACAAAGTTATAGCTATAAAAACGTGAGAATAGTAAAATACCAATAGTTATACATAGGTACCACCTAGCTACTTAACCTTAGTTGTAAACTTGTAACAGATAAATTAATCATCAGAATTAGGAAGAGAAGTATTAGAAAGCTAGTCAAGCTTTATCTTCAATTATTATCATTTCAAAATCAGAAAATAGTCTAGATTAAATTAAATAATATAGCTATATTAGCCAGTTACCATTTTTAACAAATTATATTTTATAGCAAACATCAATTTATTTGAAAAAAAATCTATTAACGGAAGTAGCTAAAATAATATTATGGCAAATAATTTCAAGAAAAATTTGTCTTAAGTAGCTAGCTTCAAGCGGACTATTAATATAGTCTATTCTAGCCAAATTAATAATTCATTACCTTCTTGATCAACAAAAACATAGCCATCAAACTGGTCTCTGAAAGTATAAATATCTGCAGGATTCTTGAAATTGATGTATGCTCTGCTGTGGCAGTGACCTAAAATACTTTTCTCAGCTGCACAAAAACTAAAGTAGTTGTGATCAGGTAAGGGAGAGACCACTTCCAAAAACTCTGCCTGGGTAAGGTTTGGGGGCAAGTGACGGATCACAATCTGAAATGACAAGAAGTTGATTAACAGCTCTTCAAATTTCCTCAAATTAGAGTACCTACTTTATTCTCAATAGCTAGATAATCTATAAAAAACATGAGAGTAGCTAACTGAAAGTGGGATATTAAGAGTAAAAACACATTTTCTATCATCCGAAGAAAGATACAATATCTAGGTACCAACAATAACAAGCTAGTTACTCAACAACTAGCTATTGATTATAGTAAATAAACAACATATCAATAATTATTCAGCTATTCATTTTCTTCTATTCAGTCTTTTTCACAAGGGTGACTTAACCAGATTCAAGGTTGAATGATTAAATTATAAGTTATATTGCTTGAAAAAAAAAATAATTGCAGCAAAGAAATCAAATGTCAAATAACAATTTGACTGTAGCTAATTACGATATTTTTTATAATTTAAGCAATATTTTTATAAAGCTACTGATTGAAATAGCTTAAGAAGGATAAGTCTAAAAATAAAAAAATAGCAGTAGCTAGCTATACTCCAATGTAGGTAGATCAGTATAGAAATGATGCTTTTGCAGGTTAAATAATTAAATTCAAGAGAACAATCTGAATTAAACAATAGTTCATTTTAACTTTCAATATATATATATAAGTTTTAAGATATATACTTACTTTTGTAGGTGGTCCAGCAGTTTTAACTTTCTTTGTCTTTTCATCTTTCTTTGTATCAATCATTTTGCTTTGAATTGATATGCGGGTGGTCAATTTGATGTACAATAATGCAGTGAAATACTGCTCTGCTAATCAAAATATGAATGAAATAAGAAGTGTAGTCTGAACAGCTCTCTGTAGCTACATCGAAGTTAAACTATACAGATATAGTTAAATAAATAGATAAACTACAATATAATCTCTATAAGGAAAAAAGATTCAAATGGTTAGGTGGCAGAGGAATATTACAACAACTAAGAAATATAGCATCTCTGGTTCATCGTTTTACACTATTTTTTTAATAAGCTAGCTACCTTCCATGTGTTAGTTTTACTGTGAAATTTCAAATCTTTCAGAAAAATTAGAGCCATGATAAGAAGTGACAGTATGGGAATCCCAGTCAATTAATTGGTCAGGATTTTGGTAAACTCGTAAACTTGGTTAACATCAGCAGATTCAGCACTGATGCTAAATAGGAACCTGGTAAATTGCATAGTTCCTTGTTAGCATCAGCACTTGGAAGACTGATGTTAACTAGGTTCTAGGAACCTAGTACATTAGAGAATTTATTTCACTTCCAACATCAACTTCAGCACAAGTCTGAAAAGAATGTCTCCTAAGGGCACAGACACAGGATTTTTTTTACAGAAAGTGGGATTTGGGTCCAGCAAATAACATGGGAAAATAGGAATAAATCAGGACATAGGTATAATCCTCAAAACAGTCATACTTTTCAGACTGGTTTCTGCATACTTCGAGTCAGAATCATAGCTGTTCCTCACTAACTTCCTTCAGAGATGTAGCTATCCTATAATCCTCTCCTCAACGGTGGTCTCAGAATTATAAATGACCTCTAAACATCAATGATCCTTATGTAGCTTACTGTATCCACTAGTTTTTTGTACTGCACTGAGGAGTTCGGGAGTACATTGACGTTAATTGTTGTATATTTAGGGGTAAATTATTGAAAAGTGTTGGTGCTATAGCTATATAATGTCCAAACGTGTTGAAATTACCAATGTTAAATATCATTTTATAACTATTAATGATGTTATCCACTTTTAATAAATAAACTACACATTTTAGTGCTCATAATTTCAACCTTTTCTATTATTGTTCTTCAATAACACCATTATAAACTGAGACTGAGTTTTACGAGACCGAATTCTCCAAGACTGAAATTTCCTAGAACCCTCAACACCAAGCAAATAAAGCATGTCTTTTTCTACCATTTTATTGGTGAGATAATGACACCTAATATCTAATTTTTTTCTAAGGTTACTAGTAGCTACAATGTAATTTTGGAGAGAATTTATGATAATTTGTTCATTATGGCAAAATTGATCTTTTTTTAGAGATAGTTGGAGAGAGTGACAAATGGAGATTTTATGGGTCATACTAATTTATTAGGCTCAACAACTACTCAAGTAAAATGGTATGGCTCACAAACTCTCCATTTATCTCTAGCAAAAGAAGCTAAATTTCTCTCCAAAAGTTTCAAATTATCATGAACTCTCTCCAATATAACATAAGAGAAAATTAGATATTTCTATCCATTTGAAATTGTAGGTCCCAAAATATCTGTCATTAGGCTTACCCTTTACAACCAGAATTAATTTGAAAAATTCAACCTTCCAGCCCCTAACGCAGAGCAGAGACCCCATTCTCCAGTCCTTAACCTCTACCTAATGGCAACCTCATATCCTCCCTAGTCAACAACCCCCTCTCCCTCCACGCATTCTCCAGAAAACTCCACACCATATCAAGATTTTTCTCTCCAAAGTTCATCACTCTGCTCATACTAACCACCCCATATCTCTACCTCAACTCCACCAGAAAAGGGTATTCCAAAAGGAAGCGATCTAAAGTCTTCTCCTCCACAACACACATCCTAAACCCCAATTCTCCTCCCCAAAAACTAGCCCTCCATCCAAACCTAAGAGATTCGTCCTCACCCTGAACAACAGACATGCACCCCATCTATTTTCGTACCACTCGCCCCCTATTTTCTCTTTCTCTCTGCACCATACAAATGTACTTCTGCTTCCACCTTCTCTATCTACTCTCCTCTCATCTATCAACTGTTCTTCATATTTCCTTTCCATCCATCACTCTCAAAGCTTCCCAGTCCAAAATCAGCTACACCATATACTCCTTCATCTCACTCATCCATTAGCTACCTCTCCAGCCATCTTCCTCACTCTCCTAATCATATCCCTCAGTACCTCATTTCCAGTGTTCCTCAAAAACCCATCAAACCTAACCTTCATCTTCATATCTCTTGCCATTGCTGAAGAGCATCCCACATTTCCCTGCAAACCTCCTCCTCCTCCTCCATACTCTAATCACTGCAATTTTTCAATCTTCGTCTCTTTCCACACCATAATCTCCCCCGCATGCAGTACCCCCGGCAACCCACACTCTTCCAGAATGTTTTCCCTAATAGTAACCTGTCACAGGACTTTTTGCCAGTCACCACTGAGTAGGTCACATTCACGATTCTCTCCACACTCTTTTTTTTTCCTTCTTATTAAACATCTCTTGTCCCACCAATCTATCCTTAATCATACCTATGAACAATTTGTACCCTACATTTGTTAGAGCCACAGGTCTAAGCTGCATAACCTGTGGCTTTCTTACTTTGAGAATCATTATTGTCATTGACCTCTTCAATTCCTCCCCAACAACACTTCTCTCCAGCACTCCATTGTACACCACAACCATACCTGCCAAACATATCTCACTCCTACTCATAGCCTTATGTAGTTCCCCCTTAATACCATCAGGACTTGTGTTAAAAGTATATTAGTATGGTAAAAAGTTTAATATTTCATTTGTATTTTACTTTAAAGAGTTACAGTAATTAATTGAATTAATTTTAACTATCAACTGAAACAATTAATTAAACAGATTAATTGTATTTCATGAATATACTGTATATGTATTCCATATCCATAATACCTGTGAAACATTAGGCCATCTGTTAAACTTGATTAAAATTGGTGTCTGTTTTTGTACAAATACGGCTTAGCACACACTCTTTATTCATTCTCTGAAAGATCAACTCCTATGAGACTACAAAAAACTAGCTAGAAACTAGAAAGGGGAATAGTACGATAATAAACTGACCAAGTTTATTTTGTTTGTTAGACAGTTATGAGAAAGACGTGTGCATTAACAAGAGCCTGAAATTAGTAAATACATTTCTTGTAAGATTTGATTTTAGTTAAAAACAATCTAGACACGATTTTTCTTAGATTTCCAAATTCCTTCACCTAAGAAAATCAGTGAAAGTGTCCTTATAAAAGGAGTAAGATCTTTACAGAGGGGGTTCAGTAAATTGTAAGATTCGACCGTATCCTGTATGTCGTTACTCTGTGCGCCTAGAAATTATTAACATTCTGTAAAGGGGCCTTTACACGAGCACTGGTCAGTGCCACTATTCACCACACTTTTTTCACCACACTGCCCACCAATTAGCTCAGCGCCTTTACACGAGCAGAATGTGCTTTGGTGGGCACTGACACTTTAGTATCGTGGTTAGCATCTAATATGCTATTAAACACTAACGCTGTTAGTGTTTTATCTTTATAATATTTTGATTTTATTTTCCATAGGCATGGGTGCTCTTCAACTAGGCCAATGAAAGGGGTTGTTGATTGTCTGACAATCGCTACTGACAGACAGTGGCACTTTGTGGTGAGCGTTCGCTCTCAGAGCGATAGCTTGGTCACCACCAAGTTTGGCCAAAAAGGGTGGGGCAAGTAGCAAAGTGGGCGTGGCATAGAGCAGTGTCACCACAAAGTGGCACTGAGCACTTACCGTGTAAAGGCCCCTTAACTCTTAACAACTTTCATAGTGAATATAAGTGTTGTATTGAAAGTGATTTTCATTTACCTTGTTGATAAGCAATTATAGAGAGATCTAACATTCAACCAACATTAACGATAAAGTAAATTCTATAAAAAAAGTAGTAAATAAATTGAACCTAAGGAGATAAACCTTGAGAATCAAACATTGACTAGTAAACTCATACTTATCTCAATATTAACTAGTAGTATCAAAGTTATTACAATTATGATATAAACCAGTTAATATATCTGAAACCTCCGGCGGGACCTTTATTGTGAAAAAGTACTCTATAATACTTCCAACAAAGTATAATATTTAACATTTCTAGGCGCACAGAGTAACGACATACAGGATACGGTCAAATCTTACAATTTACTGAAAGATCTTACTCCTTTTATAAGAACACTTTCAACAATTTTCTTAGGTGAGGGAATTTGGAAATCTAAGAGAAATCGTGTCGAGGTTGTTTTAAACTAAAATGAAATCTTACAAAAAATGTATTTACTAATTTCAGGCTCTTGTTAATGCGCACGTCTTTCTCACAACTGTCAAACAGACAAAATAAACTTGGTCAGTTTATTATCGTATCATTCCCCTTTCTAGTTTCATATCAAGCACTGCATCAGTTTCACTCACCTAGACTTGTATCACCTCAACGATGGCACCCCAAACACCTTTGCCCTAACGGCATTGGCTTCCTCACTAAGCTGTTCAACTTTTCCCTTGCCTCCGCTGACATTTCGGCCATCTGGAAGACCGCTCATGTTTCAAAGTGTGGCAGGAAAGTCGCCAGTTTGGTGAGAAAACGGATCAAAGTCGCCACATTCAAGATACTTTGAAGAAGAAATAGGACTTCCTAGTGAAGATTTTACACTTTAAACATTCTTATGCATCATGTCTGATGCATGTGTATTACTTGAGACTATCTATGAGTGACTTACTTGTTATTTACAGGTTTCTAAACTTATTTCATCTCTCAAAAGTCACCAGTATACTGGCGACTTTGTCTATACTTTGAAACATGGAAGACCACGGTTGTTCTCCCCATCCCAAAACCTGGGAAACCGCTCCACTTGGGAACTTCCTACCAACCTATCAGCTTGCTGTCACCCATTGTCAAAGTCCTCGAGAGATTGCTGCTCCCACAGCTCATAGACCACCTCCCAACATCAGACTCCCAGCAAACATGGTTTCCGTGTGTGCTGCGCAAGTTAATTTTATTTTGCATTCACGAAACACTCGTTTTTAAAAGTTGTGTTCGGAGATCAATTTTATATTTTTAGTTCTCTTTCATACTGCGCTGCCGGCACACGCCTGTTCCAAGGACAAATTATAGTCGTAAGTTGGTTCAGCCATGTTCCTGTTTTTAATTCCTTTATAAGTTTTAGAAATTGTTTTAATAATAAAGTTTTAATCTAGGTAACCTTTTTTATAACATTTTATGGATTAGAATTTTTATACTGGAATCTTTTCCAGAAAACTAACGAAATATATGCGGACAGAAGACAGACTTTTCCTGCCCTCATATTAGCTGCTAGTCGCAGCTACAGTTTTGACTTAGCTTCCCCATATGTGTGTGCCTGTCAGCCCATGAAAGAGTTCCCATCATCCCTCTGTAAGTTACCTGTAACTTTATCTTGGTTAGCCTAGTTGGCGTCATACAGCTGATTTATACGGACTTATCCTCATAACATAAATGATCCCAGTTTCTATATGGTGGCATAGCTTGCCAATGTTAGTTCCGGATTAGTGTTTGTGAAGTGAATTTATGCCTTTGGAATTTTAGATTTGCGACTGGTTTCACTTTGATAGTTAAAAAAAAAAAAAAAAATTATACTCATTGAGGTTATTGCATTTACATCAATTAATTCTGAAAATAAGTATTTTTCATGCTGGTGACCCATGTTTGAAATCCTGGCATAGCTTGCCAATAAAAGATTGGGTTTCCAGCTGACTATTTTGCAGTTTAGTGACTGTGCAGTGAATTAGTTTGTTTAAAATAGGTTTTATAGAGAAATCGTTCAAAGTTTTGAATTCTGGTATAGCTTGCCAAGTTTGCAACTGATTATTGGTTATTTAGATAAACACTTGTGTAGTGAACACTTGCACAGTTTAGGCTTTCAGTTCACTTGTGATTGTGAGTAGGAAATTTGAGTCTAAGGATGGAAGACAACACAGGCAGTGATGGTCTTCCTGTGACCCTAAGGACCTCCTTTGGTAGAAATATTGCGAGGCCTGCCCATTTAGCAATTGATGACCTCTTTGAGTTGGGGAGTAAGTTGGAGGCACTTTTGAGCGTTGATGCCAAAGAGATATCTGACGCTGATATTAGAACCATGCAATCTATGCGTAGACAACACCTCAGGGAAGCCAATGAGTTATGTGACAGACTTCAGAAAGTTGGCTCCAAGCAAGAATCTGATGAAATACATTCACACAAGGTACTCATGCAATGCGAATGTTTTAGGAAAATCAGCAAGATTAATAGAGTAAGGGAAGACATGAATGAGGACTTACTCTCTAATACCACCCCTGACAACATGTCTCTTTTCTCTGAGAGTGCAGGAATTGGAAATAAACTGCGCGGATACACCTCATTTGTGATGGCGGTGACTGAGACGGAGCAGGTTTCATCGTCTGAGGCAGTGCCCCATTTGACCCGTGGAGCTGAAGCGCTTGGGGAGATTGTGTGTTCTCTTCCATCAACCTGGGGCAATACGGGCAACCTAGCTGTTGCAGTATCTGAGCCTCCTCGTGGGATGGTGAACTGGAGTACGCTCTTTCCGAGGGTAACCCACAGTGTTTCTTCCCGGGACGTCCCTCTCCAAGGTGCCCCTCTCCAGAGTGCCCCTCTCCAGAGTGCCCCTCTCCACAGTGCCCCTCTCCACAGTGCCCCTCTTCACAGTGCCCCTCTCCACAGTGCCCCTCTCCACAGTGCCCCTCTCCACAGTGCCCCTCTCCACAGTGCCCCTCTTCACAGTGCCCCTCTTCACAGTGCCCCTCTCCACAGTGCCCCTCTCCACAGTGCCCCTCTCCACAGTGCCCCTCTCCACAGTGCCCCTCTCCACAGTGCCCCTCTCCACAGTGCCCCTCTCCACAGTGCCCCTCTCCACAGTGCCCCTCTCCACAGTGCCCCTCTCCACAGTGCCCCTCTTCACAGTGCCCCTCTCCACAGTGCCCCTCTCCACAGTGCCCCTCTCCACAGTGCCCCTCTCCACAGTGCCCCTCTCCACAGTGCCCCTCTCCACAGTGCCCCTCTCCACAGTGCCCCTCTCCACAGTGCCCCTCTCCACAGTGCCCCTCTCCACAGTGCCCCTCTTCACAGTGCCCCTCTCAACAGTGCCCCCTTCCACAGAGCCCGCCCTCGACAGTTTAGCGAAGCTATGGTAGGGAGTGGAATGGTACAGTTGGGCCAGCCAGATGTAGCTGCTAACTATTTGCTTAAACAGCAGCTCTTCCATATCCCCAAATCGCCATATTCGGGAAGTGCAGACAACTATAAAACTTGGAGCAGTTTGTTGAAGACCCGTATGCAGGATGTGGTTCTTTCCCCCTTTGAGAAGCTCCAGATTATGATGTGCCACACATCGGGGGCTCCACACAGCATCATTCAAGATTATGTCGAGGCCTCCTCATATGATATCAGCGATGCGACTGTCGATTTGGTGTGGAATATATTGAATGAGCGTTATGGGTCAGCAGTTCTAAGTTCTCGCTACATAGATAGGAGAGTGGAGGATCTTGCCCCTCTGCGAGATTCAGAGCAGAGGGAAGAACTCGGCAGATTGATTGATCTCTGTAGATTGATCCATCTCAAAGTGCAGCACTATCCAGAGCTTGCCAAATATAATGAGTCTGAGGGTATGCAGAGATTATGGATGAAGTTGCCTGAAAAACTCAGACTCAGGTGGCGCTCTTATGGAATAAAATCGAAGATTAACAATGGTGGGAGAAACCCCTCTCTTGGAGTTTTTGTCGGGTTTCTTCAGGAGGTATACTCGGAGATCAGTGATGACTTCTTCGGTGAAACCATTGTGGATCATAAGATTAGGAGATCCGTTAAAGTGCTGCATTCACAAGTAGCAGAGAGCATGCAGGAGTCTTCCCGGTCTTCTGTTTCCGGTCGCGAGCTTGAAGGTCATGTCCCGCGGCCTCCTATTGAATTCTCTTTATGCCCTTTACACGAATCTGGAAAGCATAAACTTTCATCATGTAGAAAGTTTATTAGCATGTCATCTCAAGAAAGGAAAAATCTCATTTGGAGTCATGGATTGTGCTTCAGGTGTCTTGGTGATCACGTCGCCAGGAACTGTCCCTCCCACAACAAGTGCGATGAGTGTGGCAACAATCATCTGACCATTCTACATGATGACAACTCAAACAAGAGAAACAAATCTGGGCAATTGAAAGCCCTCTGCTCACAGGTGCGTCGTGTTGCTGACAAAATATGCTCGAAGACTGTGTTAGTATACATCAAGCACCCGACCTCCGACAAAATTGTAACCGGATACGCCATTCTAGATGAGCAGAGTAGCACTTCATTTATTGATCCTAGTGTGCTTGATCTTTTGGATTTGCAAGGAATTCCTCAAACCTACTCATTGAGAACTTTGAGTGGATTGGAGACTGATGTGCCGGGAGTAAGTATCGACGAGCTTCATGTCTGTGGTATACATCGGAGCGTGTGGTACAAGATTCCGAGGGTCTTCACGAATCCCTTCATTCCGGACTCGAGAGATGAAGTTGCGACATCAGACATCGTTGGAATGCACCCACATCTCGTACAGTTCAAAGGCAAATTTCCGGATTGTGCAAGGGCTGCGCCAGTTCTCCTATTGATCGGAGCGGACTCCGGGGAGATAATGAGAACCAGGTGCTATGGTACGCATCCTCCTTTTGTTCATGAAACTCCTTTGGGTTGGGCACTTGTGGGTTCAGCCTCTGTGAGCGACTCTTCGAACTCAAGCATGAAGGTACTACGTACGAAGATTTGTAGCCCGCAAGCTGATGTATTCAAGGAATATGGTGACGATGAGAATGTGGATCTGTCTCAGGATGAGAAGTTGTTCATGGAGACCATGAGAGAACACGTCAGGGTAGTTGATGGTCATCTGGTCATGCCACTTCCATTTAGGCGTGCCAACGTCACTATGCCCGACAACAGAATACCAGTGTTTCACCGGACTAAATTGGCCTTGGAGCGGCTGAAGAGATCCCCGGAGAAGCTTGATCAGTGCTTGAATAGCATGAAGCAAAATCTGGAGAAGCAGCATATTGAACGCATTCCTGATTCCGAAGTCATTCCAAGGGAATGTGGAAAGGCCTGGTATCTTCCCCTTTTTCCGGTAACACAGGCTAAGAAGAAAAAAACAAGATTGGTCTTCGACGCTGCTGCCTGCTTCAAGGGGACTTGTTTGAACAAGGAGCTCATGACTGGCCCGCACATGACGAACCAGTTGAGAGCAGTGCTACTACGATTTCGAAGGGGGTTGATTGGCCTCACTTGTGATGTGGAGCACATGTTTTATAACTTTTACCTGGACGAAAGCATGAAGGACTATTTAAGATTTTTTTGGTTCGATAGTAATGACCCTGATAAAATTTTGGTCCCCTACCGTGCGCGAGTGCACATATTCGGCGCGAGCTCCTCGCCTGCAGTTGCATCTTTTGGGTTGCGGTACGCAGCATTGAATTCTTCATTACCCGACGTCGAGAAGGCTGTTGAGTTCGTTCTGCATTCTTTCTACGTTGATGACGGAGTGACCAGTGTAGATGCAGTTGAGGATGGAGTAAAGTTGTTGATGTCGACTAAGAGGTTGTTGACTGAGTTCGGGATCAATGTCCATAAGTTCTCTGCATCTGACAGCAGAGTACTACGCTCTTTTTCACCTGACGACGTGGCCAATAATCGGAAGCAAATGGATTTTGACGATTCTCTACCTCAGAGAACCCTCGGTGTCGTGTGGGACTTAGCATCTGATTCTTTCGTTGCAATAGCAGATGTTCCTGAAGCGCCATTCACTCGAAGGGGAGTTCTCTCTGTTGTGAATTCTTATTTCGACCCTATCGGTGTGGCGGCCCCGGTGATCTTGACTGGACGTTTGATTCAGAGGAGGGCCTTTCTCTCCATGGATGTTGCTGGTGGATGTTCACGTAGAGTCGACTATGACTGTCCCCTTCCTTCTGCGTATCTTCCGCTGTGGAATGATTGGAGATTGTCACTCAAGCAAGCTCACCTTCTTTCTATTCCTAGATGCTTTGTATCTGCAGATTTTGGCGAAGTAGTTCAGAGAACTCTACATGTATTTACGGATGCCTCAATAGAAGCCATAGGTGCGGTTATATACTTGGTTTCGTTCAATATTCTGCGAGAAACTAAGGTGGCTTTCGTGACCTCCATGTCTCGAGTTGCACCCCGAGCTGCAACGTCGGTCCCTCGCCTGGAACTGTGCGCCGCTCTTCAGGGATCGATCTTAGCTTGCGACGTCATCAGAGAGAAGAACTTCGAATTGGAGAGCGTGACTTATCACACAGACAGTAAAGTTGTTCTTGGGTATCTGAATAACTCTACCAGACGATTTTCTCGATATGTAACTCGCAGAGTGGAATCCATCAACAAGGTTGCCCCAGCAGCTCTATGGCAATATGTTCCCAGTGAAGACAATCCCGCGGATATTGCCACCCGACCTTCAGACCCATTGTCGTTGTCTAGGAGTCGCTGGTTTGTGGGTCCAGAGTTCATAAAGTGCTCCGAGCCACGAAGCTTTGAATGTGGAGTCTTCTCGGAAATGGAGCTGCCCGAGGAGGTGAAGGAGAAGGTATCTCTGCGAACGGCCGCGTTGGCTAGTGAAAGATCGCCTTTGACGGACGCTGCAGAAAGAACTAGCAGTTGGCTATTCTTGGTGAAAGTGACCAACCTTATAATGAGCTTCATTGAGAGATGTTTTAGGAATATTGATAGGAATCCGATATCCATTGAAATTAACCCAATTGACCGTTTATTGATTGTTGCGCAAAGAGAGAGTTATCCGGAAGCCTTTGATTTACTAGTAAACGGCTCTTTTATACCTGATAATCATTGCATTGGTAATCTGTCTCCCTTTCTTGATTCCATAGGTCTCATCAGAGTGGGTGGACGACTTAAGAACGCCACTCCCTTCGATGTCGCACATCCCGTGTTCGTTCCTGCCAAACACCCCATAAGCTCTCTTTTGATAAGGCACCTACACCACTCCATTGGCCATCAAGGGCGCCACGTGACCCATGGGTGCATACGTGAGAAGGGGTATCACCTTGAAAATGGACGTAGGATCTTAAGAGAGCTGTTGAAGGATTGTGTGACTTGCAGACGTTTGAGAGGTAAACCATGCGAGCAATTGATGGCTGATCTGCCATGTGATCGGTTGGAAAGGACTCCCCCATTCACCAACGTGGGTTTGGACGTCTTTGGTCCTCTACTAGTACACGACGGAGTAAATACCCGCAGACGGAGCGCAACCAAGAAGATGTATGTGTTGCTGCTTACGTGCCTCGTTACTAGAGGCGTTCACTTAGAACCGTTGTCGTCCATGGACACCCCTTCATTTGTTAACGGCCTCAGAAGGTTCTTTGCATTGCGTGGCACCTGCAAGAGAATACGAAGTGACCATGGAAGTAATTTCATAGGAGCTATTAATCAGGCTCAGACTCATGTGGACTTTGGCGTGGTCCGTTCAGTTGCGGCTTCTCATCAGTGTGAGTGGTTACTGAATCCTCCCGCCTCCAGTCACTTTGGAGGCGCTTGGGAGCGTAAAATTGGCTCAGTAAGAAGGGTTTTGGAGGGTACTTTGCAGCAGACGAGAGGCAGTTCTCTTTCGAGAGATGAAATGGTTACTCTCCTTCAAGAAGCTGCTGCGATAGTCAACTCTACTCCGTTGTACTGTGTTTCTCCTGACCCAAATGATGGCGCTCCAATCACCCCAAATTGTCTGATGACCCTTAAAGACGACCCTAACCCGCCACCTCTAGAGAAGTTTACGGAAGAGGATATACTTCAGTATGGCAGGAGGAGGTGGCGTCGCGTGCAATACTTGGCTGACCAGTTTTGGATCAGGTGGCGGTCCCAGTATCTTCAGACTCTATCACAGAGAAGAAAATGGAAGAAACCAAAACGTAACATTGAGCAGGGAGATATCGTACTTCTGCGTGTCAAGAACACTCCTCGCAATAGATGGCCCACAGGCATTGTGAGCGAGGTCAAGCTCAGTGAGGACAAGATGGTGAGGAGCGTCAAGCTGAGAATCGGTGACAAGATATATGAAAGACCGATTCATGAACTCGTCCTGCTGATAGGCATTGATTAGAGATTGACCAGAGTATTTTGTCCATTAGAGGTCATTTATGTATGAGTTTGGTTGTGTAAAATTAATAATGGCTACTGTTTTTAGTTTTTTCCCATTGGTAGCTTGTCCTATGAACGATTTAATTAGGTTTTGATTTTAGTATAGGTTGTCTATGTTCTGATTTTTACTAGTAAATTTTGAATTACTGATAATGTGACTCTCAGTTTAGAGAGTCAGGTAGGGAGTGTGCTGCGCAAGTTAATTTTATTTTGCATTCACGAAACACTCGTTTTTAAAAGTTGTGTTCGGAGATCAATTTTATATTTTTAGTTCTCTTTCATACTGCGCTGCCGGCACACGCCTGTTCCAAGGACAAATTATAGTCGTAAGTTGGTTCAGCCATGTTCCTGTTTTTAATTCCTTTATAAGTTTTAGAAATTGTTTTAATAATAAAGTTTTAATCTAGGTAACCTTTTTTATAACATTTTATGGATTAGAATTTTTATACTGGAATCTTTTCCAGAAAACTAACGAAATATATGCGGACAGAAGACAGACTTTTCCTGCCCTCATATTAGCTGCTAGTCGCAGCTACACCGTGAACTCTGGTCCACCACCTCAGTCCTTCTGCCCTCACGCAGAGCATCGTGAGAGGCTTCAACAGCAATAGACCTCTCCAAAGCTTTAGACTCAATCCACACTGACACCCTCATACGCATGATAGCCTCCTTGTCCCTCCGGGCCAATATGGTGAGCCAAGACCCAAGTAGTAAAGCATGTCCAAACTCGCCATTTTAATGGCGAGTCACCAAAAATCACCAAATTTCTTATCGAAATGATTAAATTATCACCAAAATGAAAATAACATTGTAGCATAGGAGAAAATTAGATATTTCTCACCATTTGTAATTGAAGGGCTCAAAATAACTGTCACAATCTCGCCATTTTAATGGCGAGTTTGGACATGCTTCACTGTCTGGTATTATGAGCCCTTCAATTAGTCAATTACAAATGGTGAGTTTTATCTATTTTTTTCCTATGCTACAATGTTATTTTGGAGATAATTAATGATAATTTGATCATTTTGGAGAGAATTTGTAGAATTTTGGAGAGACAAATGGCAAGTTTAAAAGACATACTATTTTATCCAGTCTGCAGAATATGGAACATTTTTCCAAGACTCTCTGAGGGAGTTTTTGATTGAATTTTAGAAATTGGAGATCTCTGCGGGATATCTTGAATTAATTCCTATGTTACCATTAATTTAGCTGCGGGAGATTTTAGAATTAATTTCTATGCTACCATTAATTTAGCTGCGGGAGATTCTAAATCTGCTGCTGAGAGTCAGAGAGCAGCTCTCTCTCAAGACTCAATTTAAAGTCTCTGCGGGAGAAGAGACTCATTCTGCAGACTGGTATTTTACTTGGACGGTGAGATGGCTTGCCACCTACTTGAGGGTCCGGCCAGCTGTCAGCAACAACCTACCAGAACTGTAGAACAGTGCACCCTTTCAGGGCACCGGCCATGTTTTAAAGTATGGACAAAGTTGCCAGTATATTGGCTTTGTTTGAGGGGTTAAATAAGTTAGAAAACCTCTAAATAACAAGTAAATCACTCCTAAAATAGTCTCAAGAGATACACATGCATCAGGCATGAAGCCAGACTGCAGGAACTGGTAAAGTGTTCTCCAAGAAATCCTTGATTTTGGCTTCTGTTCTCAGTAAAATACATGTAAATATAGGAGAAAATTAAGGATTGTTCGCACAGAAATCTGCAGACTGGGCCAGTCTGAAAAGTACTGCAGGATTTGTGGATTAATCCTGCGCCCAAGTCTTATTTAATTCTTATGTTCTCATGTTATTTGATGCGCCCAAATTCCAATTTCTGCAAAAAATCCTGGGTCTCTGGAGACCTACTTTTCAGACTGGAGACTGGGTATGAAGCATAAGGATGTTCCCTAGTGTAAAATCTTCACTAGGAAGCCAAATTTGTCCTTTAAAGTATCTTAAATGTGGCGACCTGGATCCATTTTTTCATTAAACTGGCGACTTCCCTGTCACACTTTAAAGCATGAGGCACCGGCATGTTGGGGCCGGTGTCCCGAAGGGTTCAGTCATCTCCCCTGTCCACTTCAACTTTTTCGTAACCGGCAGCCCTAACACCCTGCATCCTGTCCAGTCTGGAAAAATATGTGCTTTCTGATGAACTAATTACTCTGTTGGAGTTTTACAGACTTCAAAAATTAATGGTAAATTGCTAAAAATTATATAATCCGCAGCATTTAGCATATAGTGTTCATCTGTTAGCCTAAGCAGTTTTCCAGACTGGCCTAAGATCTTTGGAGACTATTTTTGAGGGAAAATTCATCAAAACAAGATCTTGGTGACTATTTTCCACAGTACATAGATTCTATGTACTGTGCTATTTTCTCATTAATTCCTATGTTTACATGTTATTATTGGAGACATCTGTCATTTTGAAGAAATTTGGTCATTTTGGAGACAAATTTGAAATATTTTGGAGACTAGGTAATTGTCCTGAAATATGAAATCTTGTTGACAGATTTGACACACTTTGCAGACTGGTAACAGACCAACAGTACCTAGTATACTAGTATAACCCAAGTTTTCATTTCGAAAACAATTTGTATCCAAAGATTTCCAAATCTGTTTCCTAAATGATCAAAATTGTCTCAATTAATTCATATAAATCTACGAATTAATTAGGAAATAGTCTCAGACTCCAGGATCTTGCAAGAATATAACAACTCTTTCGGATTTAGTTTCAGCATAACTTTTTTCGTTTGGTGATACCACAGTACAGAGAATATATAGTATCCCAGAGCTATAGGGAGGATATAACGCGTGTCCCGGTAGGCTGTGACGTCACATGTCAACAATGGTGCGTACGTTTGTACGTACAGTATAAACAGAAAAGATGGCTGCAACACACCCAACTTTTTTTAAATAACGTTTTCGGTGATATTTTTTTAAATTCCACGGACGAAATTAAAAAATGACTGTTGATGAAATTGCTACTGGTCTTTTTACACCCAAAATAGTAACAAATTTTTAGTCTTGAAGAAGACGATTTATTCAAGATAATTAGATCATTAGTCAGATCGGTCGCCATCTTAATTCTCTATTCCACGTGACCCACAGCAATTCTGTTTACTATGACGTGACCTCTTGTTTACATACATGACGTCACAGCCTACCCAGAATAAATTTGAATAATACATGTAACTGGGGTACTATACTATTCTGTTTACTATGGTGATACTGTATTTCTACATTTTAATCGGGATACAGGAACATAAACGGGTATAATAACTCGTAGACCACAGAACATTGAATAGAAGAAGAAGTGAAGATCCCATTATATTACTCTTGAGTGCCGTTTACAGTGACGTCACTTCAACTAGAGCCACTCAGCCAATCAGAGGCTTCGTTTCACCAGTTCTGTTTGAGTCTGTATTTTGAATGCGTATTACAACCGAAATGGTGTCAGTTTGTGTTTGTTGCAAAATAGATTAGTTTATTATTGCTTAGTAGCTGGGCTATAGAATATAGATAGATAATCGTGTACATAATTTGGTAAGAAGATATGACTCCCAGCAAAGATAATGATCTGAGGTAGAATGCACGCTCAAACTGTTTTCGAGAGAGTGTTTATAGTGACGTCAGCGATCAATGCACGTGATTGGTTGAAATTTTACGTCTGTGTACACCATGTGTACACGTTCGATCTGAGCAGGATACAGTATACCTTGGATCTTATACCTTGGATCTGAGCTTCTTCTTATTCAATATTCTGTGTAGTAGACGACGCAAAAATATGACGTCACCACAACAACACATTCCTTGTTTGTGACCGAGCGACTCATAATTCCTGGTATTTGCATGTTAATATCGAGAAGTTTAAAGTCATTTAATTTATAAGGGTTTCGTGCAGAAGAAAAGCAAAAATGGTGATAGAACCTCAAAGTTGAATAAATAGATATAATTCAGGTGAGTTCATTTCTTTAAAGGTCCCCTCCAAGCAAATATTTTTATTGCCTTAATCAACGAGGCTAATGTTTCTTATCATTTTGCTGCAAACTGCATCGAATTGGGTAGCATATCTTTAATTTAATATGCTTTTAAAGATTTTTATAATTGAACTTACTAATAATTACTAATAAGATTTTTATAATTGAACTTACTAATTTTCCGCCTAGGAAAATTAGTAAGTCGGATGTAAAATAGGTTTTGTAGAGTTTTGAATATAAAAATCTTTAAAAGCATATAAAATTAAAAATATGCTACCAAATTCGATGCGGTTTACAGCAAAATGATAAGAAACAATAGCTTAGTTGAATAAGACAATAAAAATATTTGCTTGGAGGGGACCTTTAAAAGAAGGCCAAAAACGCATTGTTTGTTTAAAAATCTAAATTTGAAATCAAAACAAAGAGTGTACAATCTTCTTTCTCAGCGTCAGGTTGGAGATTCCCTCGATTGCTGTTCACATAGTATTAAAAAACTTTAAAGGTCCCCTCCAAGTATTTTTTTTATTGCTTAAATCAACTTGGCTAATGTTTCTTATCATTTTACTGCAAACCCCATAAAATTTTATGTCATATTTTTAATTTTATATGCTTTTAAAGATTTTTATAATCCAAACGCTACAAAACCTACTTTATTTCCGACTTTCTAATTTTCAGTCTGAAGAAGAAGAATGTACACCATTTGTTTTGATTGTCAACTAAGTATTTGGTTTAATAAATCTATTTATTATTTGTTTATATGTTTAAATTTGGATAAACTTATTTTAGAAACGTTTATATACTTTTAGAAACAATTAATATCTTAAAAGAAGGCCAACAACGCATTGTTTGTTTAAAAATCTAAATTTGAAATCAAAACAAAAGAGTGTACAATCTTCTTTCTCAGCGTCAGGTTGGAAATTCGCTTGTTTGTTGCTCACAGAGTATTAAAAACTTTAAAAGCAAATAATATAATATATACTGAACCAAATTGTTATGCGGTTTGCGGAATAATGATCGTAGACCTTAGTTCTATAATATTATGTAATAAACTCATTTTTTCCCCGGAGCCTGGAGAGGACCTTTAACTTATCTATAAAAAATAGGGTCTTGAAAATATGCTACCTGGGAACCTAAAGTAGTGTTTGATAACTGCTAAATTGTACGTACCTACCCTACAAACAACGGTCTGTCGATTCGATGAAACAATCCATCGATTAGAGATCCCAGGCAATCGAAAAGAAATCGAATCGATTTACGTTGTTTATAGGGTAGTTCCTATGAATAACAATTGGAAAAAAAGAATGGAAATACAATTTAACCAATACCATGGTTAGTTATGGATAACAAAAAAATTAAATTTAAAAGTGACTACCCCTGATAACCAATATGCTCTTAAAATTATAGATCACTAAAATATTATAGACTGAGAGAATTAAAAAGTATTGAACCGTTCTAAACCAGCTGTATATAGTATTCGATACCATTTCGTTTCGTTTCGTCTATGGTATTTTTGAGATCTATAGTTTTAAGAGCATATTGTCCCAGCCCTACTGATAACATTGTACTATCGGGCCAACTTCGGTAAACGTTGGCAAAGTAAAGGCACGATCAGGTATTGGCACGCCAATATGCTATTGCACACTGGGCCAATGTATGGTAAACAACATTGGGACAACAAATGTCAAACAACGTACACTGGCCCAATGAAGGGAAACATTAGTTAACTAATCCAGTGATTTTTTGATGTACCAGTATATTCATTATACCTACTTGTCTACCGGTTCTATTTGGCAGTTATCACCAGACAATCAGAGGAAATAGGTGCAAACGATCTATCTTAACATTAATCACACCAAATAACCAAATTAATACCTCAATTAAGTATATATTTGGAGTTGTAGCCGTTTCTGGCAATTTGGTAAACAAGGAACGTCCCTATAAACAACGGCTATAAATAAATAAACGGCTCATTGATACATCGAATCTCTTGTCAGAAGGGTCTCTCCTTTGAATTAAGAAATAGTACGCAATTTTCAAACTATGTGCTTGAAACTTTCACAAATGTAACTGTCGTTTTCGATGTTACACAAGTAAGCTCTCAACCAAAGATGTGACATATTTCCAACATTAAAGGGGAAAGGACAGTAGTTCAAATATAGAAGTCAGTCAGAAAAAAGGCGGTGCTGATTGTTATTAAGAAAGAAGATTTTTTTAAGAATGAGAGCAATAAAGAACAATTCATTAAATTGCTTCTAGAAGACTTCAATAGCAATGACATGAAGACACTTTAGGCAACGGATGACGCGGATTTTCTAATTGTATTTACAACTCTGATCCATCACGTGAATGTCACTTCTCCTCGTTTACATGACATCATACTGATATCGGACGAAAGTTTCATGTAAGATATGAAACATCAAGCATGCAATCGTAATCGGAGCACTTGGACTAAACATTGTCAAACTGATATTGCCAATACATGCACTTCTAGGATGCGATACAACCTCTAGGGTACATTCCATTGGGAAGGAAGCAGCACTGAAAAATTGAAGAACTGATTCTAATTTCAAAAAGATATGATGCGTTTTCTCAGCAGTATACCTCAAAAAGATGATATATCTCATGCATGCTGGAGAGAGATTGCTTTTACTATTACATGGAGGAACAAAATCATCGAATCTCGATCACCATCGATTATGGGGGTATATCAATAAAGTGTGTACTGGGATTAAACCTCTCCAGCCTGAGATGCTCTGCCCAACATTCCATTCAGTAAGAGTATTCCATCAGGTTCAAGCAAGGATAGGGAATGATTTGAATCCTCTTGAAATTAGGTGGAGAATTGAAAATGAAAGGCTGATGCCAATTTTCACTTTCAAATCCCCTGCTCCATATTCCCTATTGAAAATGATCAGATGCAACTGTAAAGGGGATTGTATTACCAAAAGTTGTTCCTGATTCAGATATTTCCATGCGATGCTCTAATATTTGTGGTCATTGCAGAGGAGTGTCCTACCATAATTGTATGGAATATGACTTAAATGATAGTAGCTACTGTGTAGACTTATTAGTAAAATATAAATAAAATGCGTTTCATTAGCCGGAATTAGCAAAGGAATGACATTTATAACCAGAAAGGTGCTTCAAATAAACTCCACGGATATTGAAACACTGTTTTTAAACCTTCAAAATGAATTTCTTCAATAACTTTGAAATCCAATGACAAAGTGGTAAACTTTTTTTTCTGTGATAAAACAACACCAATAAAGAAACATATGTAGAAATTAACTTTCTAATATTTTTTTTCCTATTTTTCTCTAGTTTGACCGGACTATAGGTGGTCCCGTGGACCACCTTTCCGTTTGGTCCACGAAAGGGACCCCTAGCAAGGGGTCCCGCGCTATAAGCAGTGACACTAAGGCTGGAATTGGATAGTTTTGATAGTATCAATTTTGTGTTTAATTAATAAAATGAATTATATATGTGTTATTTCATATTTTTGTTTTTTATAAATTTATCCCATTTTAAATTGTTTTGATTTGTTTAAAGGTCCCCTCAACTCTATTTTTTTTATTTCTCTAATCATTAGAACTAAGGTTACTGATTAGAAAACTGCAAACCCTTTCAAATTTGGTTCTATAGTTTTATTATAATATGTAATTAAGATTTTTTCCGTTCTTTCTACTACACTTCTGAATTTCAAGCAAAGAAAAAGCCCCTTGTGCGATAGGCTTACTAGATCCGACAAATTAAAAACAATAACAAAGCTGATTCCATGATAGTGGATCCATATAAAGAATCCAAGTACCTAATTGAGTATTTCTTACTAATAGTTTTCATATATAATAACATTTTTCCTATTTTTCCTATCTTTTAGCACTTTTTAACTCTGGAAGGTCCACAGAACAGAGTGAAAGGGGTTTGTTCTCGATTGGAAGTTCCTCCAGTAGGAAATTTGGGCCAGTTAGCCAATTTGAGTCCAACAAAGTCCGAATGGACTGAGGGCGTGATGCCAAATCACCAACATTCACCAGACCTGCGATATGGTGCCACTGTGACTTATCAGTAACGTTTAGAATTTCATCGACCCTTCGTGATACGTATCTTACAAAACGTTTAGTGGAATTATTGATGAATCCAAGAACTATTTCGCTGTCGGTACAAAACTGGCAGGAACTGATGGAGACGTTCAATTCCATCATGATTTTAGTTGCAGCCTTTGACGCCTCAGTCGCGGCACAAAGTTCCAGTCTTGGAATTGTACCCGCTGCTCGTGGAGCTACCTTTGAAGTTGCGAAAAGAAAGCCTACACATATGTCGTGATTCCTGTTAATTTGTCACAGATACATCACGTATCCGATTGCTTCATCCGATGCGTCACAAAAACAGTGAATTTCCGACTGCAATACTTCACCGAAGTTAGGTGGCTTGTAGCACCGTCGCATTTGAAGGTTAACGGTTTCTTTTAGGTCATCCATCCACAACTTCCACTCGGTAAGATATCTTTCAGGCAATGGATCATCCCAGTCACAAGCTGCCACATCTGGTATAAGTTGGTGTTTTGCTGGAATAAATTTCCGTTGTAGTAACCTTCCTCTCAATGTAATGGGACTAACGAGTCCCTACGGGTCATATACTGAACTGGTGACTGCAAGAATTCCTCTTTTCGTAAAGGGTCTGTCTGGTATGTTCGGAGATAATGATAGAGTATCTTGACCGGGAGACCACACAATACCTAGGGTCTTATTCAAGGGTTCGCTCGATGAAAGCTTCAACTCAGGCGACGTATCAGCTAGTTCCGATTCAGGGAAGGCTTGCAAGACCTCTTCATGGGACGACATAATTTTATGCAGTCGAATAATGTACTTTGAAAGAGTTTCAGTTGCTAGGCGTAATATTTTTATAGCTTTGGGAACAGAGTCCGTGCTATAAAGAGCATCGTCCACATAGAAATGGTTAGAAATGAAGTCGCTCACATCTGACACATCCTTGATTCCTGAAGAAAGTGTAGTGTATCTGAGGGCAAAACTTGCTATAGCAGGCGATGGGTTGTTTCCGAATATATGTACTAATGCTCGGTAAGGAACAATATCTTCCTGAGGGTTGTTATTACGGAACCAATAGAACCTTAACTTATCTATATGCTTTGGGTCGACATAAAACGCATGGAACATTTTTTCGATATCTGCGTTCACTGCTACTTCGCCCAGGCGGAACCTGAGAAGTACTCCCAACAATGAGTTGTTCAGATCAGGACCTTGCATCAGGGCCTGGTTGAGACTTACTCCCTTGTACTTGGCGGACGAATCAAAAACCAATCGTGTTTTTTGCTTCGCTTCATTAAATATTGGGAATATAGGAATGTAATAAAGATTTAAAGAAGCGTTTCCGGGTGGTACTTGTTCAACATGACCGGCAGATAAGTACTCTCCCATCACTCTCAACGAAGCTTCCAGCTTAACAGTAGAGCGAGTGAGACGATCAAGGGTATTTCTAGTTCTATGAGAAACAGCTGCTTGGTTATTTGATAACACTACGTCCTCCCTTAACGGCAAGGGAAGTTGAAGGTTCCCCTTCTCGTTGACGGATATTTCTCGTTCCATCAATTGTTTGAACTTCCTGTCTTCCTGTGAATCCCCCAGAAGATCATCATCAAGTTTTATTGTAAACGGTGAATCTAAAATATCTCGTTGGGTACAGCTATCAGGGGAGAAAATGAATTTCAAAGTGGAGTGCTCACAAGGAATAACAGAAGTTCGTATAGCGGTAAATTCGACGGGAGTCCCTGAGTTTTCAGAGCTGGTACAACAAACAGGACCAACTAAAGCGAAACCTATAGGGGTTTGGTGAACAAATGGTGCGTGGGATCCATGGGTCTTTGTGCGCATAAATTCGCCTGCATCGGCACCAAGCAGCATGAGTACTTCATCAGCATCTAGTATTTGAGGAAAACGTTTGGAGAACCTTTCAATGTGTGGATGGGACGACACAATTCTAGGAGTAGCTACCTCATGTCTGTAATTGGGGAGGTCAGGATGAGTGATGCGCTTTGGAAGTTTGAGCCAGTGTTCTTCCTGGACTCCTCTGACAAGCAAATTGGACACGAGCAGAGATGGGCGGGAAAGTACTTCCCAAGTACCAAGTAAAAGTACTAAGTAACAAGTAAGTACTTCAAGTACTACTTGAAGTACTGTCTAAAAAGTACTTTGAATAATTACTTAGAAGTACTTTTTACAAGTACTTGTTACTTTCCAAGTAAAAAGTACTTTGCAAAGTACATTTTTTCCTTTCAGTCAAGAGATTTTAAAAGATTATTTCTAAAATCTCTACAAAATTAATTCATTTTCTCATCAAAACTGTATTTACAGCAACTGGATAAAAACTAGAGTTTGAAGAGGTCCAACATGTTGGAAAATTGTTTGTCAAGCAGTATAATTGAAAACTTTGTCAAACAGTAGAATCGAAAACTAAGACTGTAAGACATATTGTACACTTTTGTGTGACGGTGAATATTTATATATTCTGACATACAATCATGTATAGAGACTATGAGTTATATTAACCAATTTAAGTACATTGAATATAATTATTTTGTGATACCTAGATATCACAACCAATATTTACCAAATACAATGACAAATTATAAGCGTGTGGACGTGTACAGAGACTATGATGATGTACTATCAGAGAAAAAAGTCACTGAGAAGATGTACTATCAGAGAAAAGAATCACTGTGATGATGTACTATGAGAGAAAATAGTCACTGTGATGATGTACTATCAGAGAAAAGAGTCACTGTGATAATGTACTATCAGAGAAAAGAGTCACTGTGATGATGTACTATTAGAGAAAAGAGTCACTGTGATGATGTACTATCAGAGAAAAGAGTCACTGTGATGATGTACTATCAGAGAAAAGAGTCACTGTGATGATGTACTATCAGAGAAAAGAGTCACTGTGATGATGTACTATCAGAGAAAAGAATCACTGTGACGATGTACTATCAGAGAAAATAGTCACTGTGATGATGTACTATCAGAGAAAAGAGTCACTGTGATGATGTACTATCAGAGAAAAGAGTCACTGTGATGATGTACTATCAGAGAAAAGAGTCACTGTGATGATGTACTGTCAGAGAAAAGAGTCTCTGTGATTATGTACTATCAGAGAAAAGAGTTACTGTGATGATGTACTATAAGAGAAAAGAGTCATTGTGATGATGTACTATCAGAGAAAAGAGTCATTGTGATGATGTACTATCAGAGAAAAGAGTCATTGTGATGATGTACTATCTGAGAAAAGAGTCATTGTGATGATGTACTATCAGAGAAAAGAGTCACTGTGATGATTTACTATCAGAAAAAAGAGTCACTGTGATGATGTACTATCAGAGAAAAAAGTAACTGAGAAGATGTACTATCAGATTTAACAGTATAAATTATTAGTTTTTAAATTGTATTGTAAATGTACTTGGTACTTGAAAGTACTTTAAAAATACTTGGTACTTGTACTTTGAAAGTACTTTTTTATTTGAGTACTTGGGCAACTACTTCAAGTACATTGATTTACGAGTACTTGTACTTAGTACTTAAGTACTTTCGATGTACTTTTCGCCCATCTCTGGACACGAGTGAGCCAGTCAAAGTTTGTTTGCCAGGCAATGTTGATAGGATATAATCGATTTCTTCAGGGACAGCATTGAAGAACGACGCTATCCTCGGATCACAAAATGATGCATTGCTCTGCTCATCGAGGATACACAAGCATCGCATAGTTTGAGACTGACCACTCACAGCTATTTCAACAGGGACCGTTTTTGTACATATTTTGAATAGGCTCTCAGAGCCACACAACAAGGTACAAGAGTTCCTAGCAATAAATGAACCTTTGTGTTCATCAGTTTCATGGGGAGAGACATCGTAGGTAGAATTATAAGTTCTTTCACCAATCGATCTACCATATTTATCATTATGCATTGCAGTAACGTGAGCTTGTTTGCATCTTCCACACTCGAGCTCGTCTCTGTTCGTACATACCTTGGCAAGGTGCTTTTCAAGGCACAGATAACACAACCCATTTCTGAAGACGAACTGTTTACGGTCAGCATAAGCAAGTCTAGTGAAGGCTTTACATTCCGCAATAGAGTGTCCTTGTGAGTTATGGAAGTCGCAAAAGATGATGGGTTTCTCCTTCTCTTGAAGAACTTCGTTGGCGGTGATCAATGTTTTAATACTCTTATTATAGGAGGGTTTGGTATTATGTAAGAAAGAGGGGTGACAAACATCCCTCAAAAATCTCCCAAAGAACTCAATGAATAGTCCAAAATCCGGTGAGATACATGTCTGCTCTTCATGTTCCAGAAAACGTGAACGCCATTTTTACTGGAACCCCTCAGGTAACCTTTCCCACACTGACTTCATCCCGTGACTCAAATTATATATACCCAACTCAGGACAATTCAATAAATTATCTTGCATAGGTCCATCAAATCTTCCAGTTTATGTGTTTCGTAACTGTTTCTAATGGGTGGAATGTTGTTCAATCTGCGGATGAGTTCGTCTGCGATGCGGTTGGGTGTAGCGAACCTTCTCTCCAAATTTTACCATATATCGTGCAGAGTTGTGTCGGGATCAGCTATCCCAGCAGAAATGAAGTTTTGTACCATAGTTTTGGGGCGACTTTCAGTATTAGTAAGGATGATTTGAATGGCATCCATACTGTCTGCTTCGCACTCATACAGTCTTCTTCGCAAATTGTTGCTCCATGAAAGAAACTGTTGTGCATTACCTTCAAATTTGGAGGAGCTACCACGCAAAAGGTCCTGCTTTACGAGATGTCGGTTACTAGCATCTAGTCTTTCAAGGTTTTGCATTGTAGGTTGGTGATCGGTGGTTCGAGATTGGTCACCACGAGAAAACATGGGACGTGATATGTTACGATTTGGTTGTGTCAGATGAACAGGAAATTGGTAGCTTGGGTTTACGCCGTTATGAGGACGTAAGTGTTGGTATTCCTCATCAATTGTACATAGAGAATTAGGGATATTGGGAACCGGAATCGCTGGAATTTGGGGTAAATGGGGAACTTAACCTGCTAGAGCATGTGGAGGTGTATGGGAAAGGAAGATTGGGGCAATCAAACGCATCCTTGAGTATTGTTTACTTACAGCGGGTAAATCTACACTCTCCAGAGACGAGCTAAACACCTATCTACAGGAATGTGCCTCCATAGTCAATAATACTCCTCTATGGGAGTGTTCCTCTATGCCGGATGACCCTGCACCTATATCACCAGCCCATCTCCTGACACTCAGAGATTCACCAAATCCAGCCTCCCCAGAAATGTTCACCAAGGATGATCTTTCACGATACGGTACTAATAGATGGCGTAGAATTGGGTATTTGTGTGACGAATTTTGGCGAAGATGGAGGCAGCATTACATCACTAATTTGCTAAAGAAACCCCAAT
Source organism: Caprella mutica (assembly GCA_947561585.1). Lineage (NCBI taxonomy): Eukaryota > Metazoa > Arthropoda > Malacostraca > Amphipoda > Caprellidae > Caprella > Caprella mutica. The sequence goes on along the minus strand of CANNZV010000084.1, from coordinate 150,772 downwards.
GGAAAACTATAAATTCAGATGTTAAATTGGGTGATATTGTACTGGTGAGAAACCAGAATAAAAGGAATGACTGGCCCGTAGGTCGGGTTTTCAAACTGCGAAGAAGTAAAGATGACCTTGTTCGGTCTGTCGTGATCAAATTGGCCGCAAAATCTGGCCAAAGTCGGTATCTCGAACGTTGTATCAGAGATACTATATTACTTATGCCTGCTTCGACTGATCCTCATTCTTAGAGCTACACTTAGTCACTTTCTGAGAGGGAGTGTCGCGAGGAAAAAGTTTTTCTCCCTATTATATTCCCTAGTTCATTATAGATTTCTAAACGATCCCTATTAAAATTACCCTATAAATTTAGTTCTCTTTCAACTCTGTTCAGATAAACACGGTTACTCTCTATGTCATAAGACCTCCCAAATTCCCGTAAGTTACTTACCTTTGATCAACGTAGGAAACTATGGATAAAATGTTATGGAATTGTTTATTTAATAGTGCTAGGTGCAGGGATAATAACACAGTTGATAATAACTTCACAATTTATTATAACTGTCGAACAAGCGAGTTGCCGCGTGTAAGAGTGACACAACCTCACTCGAACACTTACTGGACAAGACTGGCTGGAATGCAGAAGGCAAACCTCAAATGTTTATCACACATGTTTCAATATAAAACTAAACGCGTCTGATTTCACAGAACATGTATTTAACTAATGTGACAAATACTTAGATGAAACTTTCAACAACTATAATACCGTCATCCCAGTGTTTAAAGTTATTAAAAATATATTGTCAAACTTCATTTAGTAGTCTTAACTGGATTATACATACTGCATATTCTCAATTCGTATATTTACTAAGCTCGGTTATTAGGTGCATTCCCCTTAGGCATAATTTTCAGTAGTTTAATTTTCAGTAGTTAAATTTCGCGTTGTATTCAAGCCAAATGTGTTCTTTTAATATCCAATAGTCCTTATATTTAATAAAACGTAACTTAACTTAATCTAGGTCCCCAAATTTCTTCCGATAATTGTTTGTTAATTAAATCTATTTTATTTTCTCATGAAGGCTGTACTTACAGCAGCGTAAACAAAAAACTGTCACGTACGATTAGTTATATAATATTTTGTCTCGTTATATTTTAGTTCTTACACATATCTAGATGTTAAATTTATTTGTATAAAGTACGCAATCACATAAGAACCAACTAGGTTCATTCATAAAGACCTGACCAGTAATAATTTAAAACGTAACCTTGTCTTTCCCAGACCCATTTGTTTCTTCTCAGAAGTCCATTGTATTAAGAATTTGTTTCGTAGTTTGTTGTGTTTTAATCTAGTTTTTCGATTTTGTTTCTAGCATACGTTTCCTTTGTCCTCAGGTTATGTCACTGTCATTCGAGGAATAAAAGAGAGAATTTTACGTTTTTTCCATCACCACGTCAATAACGGGAATCACGACATATGTGTTGGCTTTCTTTTCGCAGCCTCAAAGGTAGCTCCACGAGCAGCGGGTACAATTCCAAGACTGGAACTTTGTGCCGCGACTGAGGCGTCAAAGGCTGCAACTAAAATCATGATAGAATTGAACGTCTCCATCAGTTCCTGCCAGTTTTATACCGACAGCGAAATAGTTCTTGGATTCATCAATAATTCCACTAAACGTTTTGTAAGATACGTATCACGAAGGGTCGATGAAATTCTAAACGTTACTGATAAGTCACAGTGGCACCATATCGCAGGTCTGGTGAATGTTGGTGATTTGGCGTCACGCCCTCAGTCCATTCGGACTTTGTTGGACTCAAATTGGCTAACTGGTCCAAATTTCCTACTGGAGTAACTTCCAATCGAGAACAAACCCCTTTCACTCTGTTTTGTGGACCTTCCAGAGTTAAAAAGTAACAAAACTGAAAAGAAACCTGTGATTGAGCACGATCTCTCCATCGAAGAGTTTTTGTGCTCACGTACCAACTCTTGGTATAGAGTACGTAGGATTTTTGCAATAGTTCTGAAATTCGCTCACCTTTTGAGGTTATGTGAGAAGCAATCTGAACAATGTGCAACGTGCGAACTAGATATGGATAAAGTCACATGGCGCCTTATAAGGTTCGCACAATCAGTCTTCGCAGCAGAGAAGGCGAAACTTGGTCAATTCCAGACGCTGTCTGACAAGGACCCCCTCTCAAGTCTGAATCCATTCATGGACGATGAAGGTATCCTCAGAGTTGGAGGACGTTTACGAAACAGTCGTTTTCCAGCAGATGTAAGACACCCTATTCTCCTTCCCTCAAAACATGTCATTACTGCAATGATAATAGAAGATGCGCACGATCAAGTCAAACACCAATGAGGCAATCTGACCCTTGGGAATTTGCGTCAAAATGGATGTCACGTTCTGAAGGCGAATACGGTGGTGAGGAAAAACATCAGTGATTGTGTCATTTGCCGTAGACTCAGAGGTCAATTTCGAGGTCAACTTATGGCTGATCTCCCAGCTGACAGACTCGAAGAAACGCCACCCTTCACTAGTGTGGGTCTCGACGTATTTGGACCGTATAATGTTCACGATGGCAAGAGTACCCGAAGTCACAACTCTACAAAAAAAGCGTGGGGATTAATAATCACATGTCTAGTAAGTCGTGCTGTTCATATCGAACTGCTGCCGTACATGGATACTTCAAGTATGCAGCTAGCCTTAAGACGTGTTTTTGCCGTACGGGGAACTTGCAAAATAATCAGGAGTGACCAAGGAACAAATCTTACTGGTACCTGAAATCAATTATTGGATATGAACCAGCTCCAGATCGGAGCTCTGAAACACGGTATTAAATGGGAAATGATCCCGCCTGGTGCAAGCAGTTGGGGAGGTGTATGGGAAAGGAAGATTGGGGCAATCAAACGCATCCTTGAGTATTGTTTACTTACAGCGGGTAAATCTACACTCTCCAGAGACGAGCTAAACACCTATCTACAGGAATGTGCCTCCATAGTCAATAATACTCCTCTATGGGAGTGTTCCTCTATGCCGGATGACCCTGCACCTATATCACCAGCCCATCTCCTGACACTCAGAGATTCACCAAATCCAGCCTCCCCAGAAATGTTCACCAAGGATGATCTTTCACGATACGGTGCTAATAGATGGCGTAGAATTGGGTATTTGTGTGACGAATTTTGGCGAAGATGGAGGCAGCATTACATCACTAATTTGCTAAAGAGACCCCAATGGAAAACTTTAAATTCAGATGTTAAATTGGGTGATATTGTACTGGTGAGAAACCAGAATAAAAGGAATGACTGGCCCGTAGGTCGGGTTTTCAAACTGCGAAGAAGTAAAGATGACCTTGTTCGGTCTGTCGTGATCAAATTGGCCGCAAAATCTGGCCAAAGTCGGTATCTCGAACGTTGTATCAGAGATACTATATTACTTATGCCTGCTTCGACTGATCCTCATTCTTAGAGCTACACTAAGTCACTTTCTGAGGGGGAGTGTCGCGAGAAAAAAGTTTCTCCCTATTTTATTCCCTAGTTCATTATAGATTTCTAAACGATCCCTATTAAAATTACCCTATAAATTTAGTTCTCTTTCAACTCTGATCAGATAAACACGGTTAATCTCTATGTCATAAGACCTCCCAAATTCCCGTAAGTTACTTACCTTTGATCAACGTAGGAAACTATAATACCGTCATCCCAGTGTTTAAAGTTATTAAAAATATATTGTCAAACTTCATTTAGTAGTCTTAACTGGATTATACATACTGCATATTCTCAATTCGTTTATTTACTAAGCTCGGTAATTAGGTGCATTCCCCTTAGGCATAATTTTCAGTAGTTCAATTTCGCGTTGTATTCAAGCCAAATGTGTTCTTTTAATATCCAATAGTCCTTATATTTAATAAAACGTAACTTAACTTAATCTAGGTCCCCAAATTTCTTCCGATAATTGTTTGTTAATTAAATCTATTTTATTTTCTCATGAAGGCTGTACTTACAGCAGCGTAAACAAAAAACTGTCACGTACGATTAGTTATATAATATTTTGTCTCGTTATATTTTAGTTCCTACACATATCTAGATGTTAAATTTATTTGTATAAAGTACGCAATCACATAAGAACCAACTAGGTTCATTCATAAAGACCTGACCAGTAATAATTTAAAACGTAACCTTGTCTTTCCCAGACCCATTTGTTTCTTCTCAGAAGTCCATTGTATTAAGAATTTGTTTCGTAGTTTGTTGTGTTTTGTTCTAGTTTTTCGATTTTGTTTCTAGCATACGTTTCCTTTGTCCTCAGGTTATGTCACTGTCATTCGAGGAATAAAAGAGAGAATTTTACGTTTTTTCCATCACCACGTCACTGTTCATTCTAAAACACTTGTCACGGAACTATTTTAGGGCTGAATAGAACCATGTGAAACTGTTGTAAGTTTTTATTCTTCACTGATAGACGTGGCTGCAAAGACACAAATATACCTAAATTAGCTTAACAAATCAAAAAATATAGTTACAAAATTACAATGAAAAAAATGGTGAGTAAGTATATAAAGTACAAGGGACTTAATTGAAGAAGTAAGACAGGAAAGTAGCAACAGATTTCCAGTTAGAAAGATAATCAACATGGATACTGCAAATCACATGAAATTAGTTCCGGCCTAACTAAACCTCCAATGGTACAATATACAAGGACTAAAATGGTACACCTAGCTACTAATATGAGAGTATATAAAGTTTCAACTTGTGTTGCTATAAAACATGGATCAGGCAGAAGAAATTTAGCGTTAGAAAGATAAGACTACATAGCTTTAAACATTTGTAAAGGAATACCAAGGTATTTAATATAATAGGACAAGACTAATAGGGAGAGTCTCATTTCATAGTAAAAGGATTAGCAATTAGAAACAGATATAGATAGCGTTATATCAGTCACAGGGGTCTTTCCCGAAATACCGATCAGGTACAAGATATTGATACCTAACACTAAACTATAAATACTAAACTAACAAACAATACGCAACACAGATTAAATAATATTGATCAGAAACTTCACTCACTCGATATGGGGCATCCAAGTTACTATATACACAATTAGATTAGCAAGGAAAATATGGGATTTGTAGAGTAAGCCGTCACTATTGCCTAAGAACTGTATGTGATGCTAGCTGGAATTAAACTGACGCTGTTAGGATTGGAGAGTATTTGAAGTGAGGTTTGCAGTTAAATATTGCGTTGTCAGATGCGCAGTTCAGTTAAATATATGAATTAATGAAATAATATTTATGTACTAATGAGAGAAAAACTGGACTGCCGTCACACTCCCCCCTGACTTGTAACCCAGTTAAAGTCACAGACAAGACAACCTCAATAACTATAGTACTGCCAGGAATTGAGAGAACAGTATCATGAAAAAAAGATATTTCTACCTACACAGGTTTATAATTATTACCAGTAAATCATTCAAAGAGTAGCCAACTTTTCCAATTAATTCACCTCTACTCTACCTTCTTAGAGTCTACTATAATTGAAAATGGACGCAAGTAGTTTGTTTTTATATTTTAAGAGGATTATGTTGCCACTTGCAACACGCTAAGAGTGTTAACATGATTTCCTTTCCATCTTGTCCAGAATTAGTTTGGAAAGTAATAAACACGTGCCTTCTACGCTTGTCGTAGCCAACTATGCAGTCATTTGAGAGCTCTTCCATAGGCGGGGATGAGAGAGCTCTTCATGGGTCAAGAGCGTTGAATGTGTAACTGAATTGATTCATCCCTCATCTCAGTCTTCAAAACCTTGACATTTCCTCCCCTGAGCGGAGGGAATCTGAACAATGGGATGCTGAATTCGTCAACCAACCTGCGAAGAAACTCCACGAAGTTGCTGAATTGGGGTTCGTACTCTGTGGCATGTTTGAAGTCGTACCACGTCTTGCGCCATCTCTGTTGCAGATTGTCAGGAAGTTTTTCCCAGGTCTTCTTCATCCCACAGGATAGGTTCATCTGTTGTAGCTCTGTAGAATTAGGGATATTGGAGTTTATTATCCGACACAGGTCAAGTAAGTCTTCTAGTAGATGCACCTGTTCTGTCGACTGTATCACGGGGAAGGCAGAGACTTTAGCTAGCAGGTCTTCAGCTAGTTTGTACGAAGTACCGAATCTGGATATCAAAGTATCCCATATTGTCTCTAGGGTAATCTCAGGTATACCGAGAGAGGAAGCAAGCGGATTGTCTACTACACTACGTGGTCTATTTACGGTGTGCACCTGAATGACGTAGATGGGGTCTGTCACAGACAGTTGAGAGTTTGCCATGTCTCTTCGTAGCCTGTCTCTCCATGTCCAAAACGTGTGTGGCTCACCGCCGTAGAGGTTACGGGGATTGTATAGAAGATCTTCCCTGAGTCTCATTGATGCGTAAGAAACTTCTAGCTGCTCCAGAGGCTGACGGGATTGCTCCAGAGGCTGACGGGATTGCTCCAGAGGCTGACGGGATTGCTCCAGAGGCTGACGGGATTGCTCCAGAGGCTGACGGGATTGCTCCAGAGGCTGACGGGATTGCTCCAGAGGCTGACGGGATTGCTCCAGAGGCTGACGGGATTGCTCCAGAGGCTGACGGGATTGCTCCAGAGGCTGACGAGGCTGCTCCAGAGGCTGACGAGGCTGCTCCAGAGGCTGACGAGGCTGCTCCAGAGGCTGACGAGGCTGCTCCAGAGGCTGACGAGGCTGCTCCAGAGGCTGACGAGGCTGCTCCAGAGGCTGACGAGGCTGCTCCAGAGGCTGACGAGGCTGCTCCAGAGGCTGACGAGGCTGCTCCAGAGGCTGACGAGGCTGCTCCAGAGGCTGACGAGGCTGCTCCAGAGGCTGACGAGGCTGCTCCAGAGGCTGACGAGGCTGCTCCAGAGGCTGACGAGGCTGCTCCAGAGGCTGCTCCAGAGGCTGACGGGATTGCTCCAGAGGCTGACGGGATTGCTCCAGAGGCTGACGAGGCTGCTCCAGAGGCTGACGAGGCTGCTCCAGAGGCTGACGAGGCTGCTCCAGAGGCTGACGAGGCTGCTCCAGAGGCTGACGAGGCTGCTCCAGAGGCTGACGAGGCTGCTCCAGAGGCTGACTGTCTATGTAGGACTGAACGTCGTGTGGAGGTAACTTTGCATCTTGGAAAGGTTCATCCTTAAGAGAGATAGAAGAAATGCTTTTGACGCTCATGGCTTCAGAGTTAGTTACCCCGTCTACTCCTAATATTGAGAGCATGGAGTTAATTTCGCCTATAACCTCTTTGCATTCTCTCATTAGGTCATATCTCATGTCTCTCACTTCTCGGGCTTCAGCAACGCAGCCCTTGTTGGATAGTTTAGTACTCAGGTTCCTGCTGACTTCGAGGAAGTTAGACTTTGCACATTTAATATCGCGAGCTATTGAGTAAAGCTCTGAAGAATTAGTGCTGTCAGCGCTATTACTTCTTTGCAATTCACTGTGGAGTCTGTCCCGGTAATTTTCCTCAGTTGCTCTCAATTCTCCAATTGGTATGGCCCATTGTCTCTCTTCTTGTTTTGCCATTTTAGTCCACTTTAGGTGTAACTCCCATTCACCGTTAGCTCAATCTGAATTGTGTTCTTAGTTGTACCAGCCCTCATCGACCACTGTCACGGAACTATTTTAGGACTGAATAGAACCATGTGAAACTGTTGTAAGTTTTTATTCTTCACTGATAGACGTGGCTGCAAAGACACAAATATACCTAAATTAGCTTAACAAATCAAAAAATATAGTTACAAAATTACAATGAAAAAAATGGTGAGTAAGTATATAAAGTACAAGGGACTTAATTGAAGAAGTAAGACAGGAAAGTAGCAACAGATTTCCAGTTAGAAAGATAATCAACATGGATACTGCAAATCACATGAAATTAGTTCCGGCCTAACTAAACCTCCAATGGTACAATATACAAGGACTAAAATGGTACACCTAGCTACTAATATGAGAGTATATAAAGTTTCAACTTGTGTTGCTATAAAACATGGATCAGGCAGAAGAAATTTAGCGTTAGAAAGATAAGACTACATAGCTTTAAACATTTGTAAAGGAATACCAAGGTATTTAATATAATAGGACAAGACTAATAGGGAGAGTCTCATTTCATAGTAAAAGGATTAGCAATTAGAAACAGATATAGATAGCGTTATATCAGTCACAGGGGTCTTTCCCGAAATACCGATCAGGTACAAGATATTGATACCTAACACTAAACTATAAATACTAAACTAACAAACAATACGCAACACAGATTAAATAATATTGATCAGAAACTTCACTCACTCGATATGGGGCATCCAAGTTACTATATACACAATTAGATTAGCAAGGAAAATATGGGATTTGTAGAGTAAGCCGTCACTATTGCCTAAGAACTGTATGTGATGCTAGCTGGAATTAAACTGACGCTGTTAGGATTGGAGAGTATTTGAAGTGAGGTTTGCAGTTAAATATTGCGTTGTCAGATGCGCAATTCAGTTAAATATATGAATTAATGAAATAATATTTATGTACTAATGAGAGAAAAACTGGACTGCCGTCACAACACTGTATTTGAATAGGTATGTACTATGTATATACGAACGAACATACCTACTCAACTATGGGGCCTTTATCTTCTTATGAATCTCAGAATGAAAAAAAGTGAAATGTGAATATTTCTTATATAATTAATTGTGAACAGAATACCTGATCGATTTAAAGGGGCAGTTCATTCAAAATCAAACTATCGCTAAATTGGTCCTAAATCGATTTAGTATATTTATTTATGTAACATTAGAATATTCGCTGATTTTAGAAATGTTTATATAGAAAGTATATTGTAAATTAGTGGCGCCATCTGTGGACTGTGGTGGACCGCGTAGCTAATCATTGTAGTACGTAAACAAAATGATAACCAGTCCCAGACTTGAATCGGTTATTAACTTATGAAAATGGTGAAAAGAATTTGTGAAATTGAAAACTGTCCTTCGAGTCAATTAGATTTAGTTTTGAAAAGAAAACCATCTCTTCATAAGTTACCAGTTAATACTGTTGATAGAAAAATTGTTCACATGTTATCAGCTGTAAAATGTAAACAAATAGTACAGAGTGGTGGCACCATCTGTAGGAAGACGCAGGAACTAAATCGAATTTATAAAATATGATATACAGTAGCGAGCATAAGTTAAGGGACAGTAAAAAAAGTTCAACATTTTCGTTTATTGCAAAAGAACTAGACAACTAAAATACGTGAAACTTAACAACAATAAAGGTACACATACTGTGGGTATGTGGTAGAAATATTAGCAAAATCAAACAAATATTTACCAAAATATTTAACTATTGCCATCAGAGGACGAAAAAGACACCGAGCACAGTTATTAATAAACGGGTATAAAATGAATAATCTTTGTTTGAAAGACTGTTTCTATATATTAAATTGTTACTAAAGGTCATCAAATTATTGGAACAAAACTATCGCCGCTATTACACCTGCTACTCGGAAAAAGTATCTCTCTGTGAAAAACCCCTATTTTTTACCATCACAAAGATGAAAAGTCACTTTCAGAAATTGCAAGCATCATATAAAGATCTAAGAGTGTTGTGCATCACAATGTTAATCCTTTTTAAAGAGTTTGCTTCAATTATTACAAAACGAGAATCAGGAAGACCATCAAAAACTACCCCCAGAAAGGATCGTGCCATGGTGAGACTGTGCATAAAGGACTGTTTCAAGACTACTGCAGGTATTTTTTGCAAAATGAGTGAAACGCATAATCTCAATGTGCTCAGATTCAAAGTTAATAGAAGTTTGAACAGAGTAGGATTAAAAGCCTGGATGCTGTATCGAAGCCTGTGATATTGAAAAAGAACCAAACTGTAAGGTTGCAGTTTGCCAAGGAGCATGTCGTTTTGTCGAAGGAGCAGTGGTCCATGGTTGATTTCAGCAACGAATCTGTGATTGGAAGTAACAGCAGAAAGCACGTTCGAGGTAATGTTGGTGAAGACCTGTACCTCGAGTTCGTTGAGCAAACTGTGAAATTTAAAGACGACAGCATGATGGTCTGGGGCATCATCTCTGCAGCGGGAACAGGTGCAATTGTTCGTGTGCATAGAGTGGTCAATGCTGCAGTGTATACGCAACTTCTCATCCACCATTGCATTCCATATTCGCAATCATTTGATACTCAACCACGCATTTTGATGCAAGAAAATTCTCCTTGTCACACGGCTAAATCTGTGAAAGCATACATAGAAAGTAAATGAGTTTCTCTTATAAGCTGGCCTGCTCAGAGCCCTGAATTGAACCCAATTGAAAACATTTGGAAGGTAATTGGTGATGGTGCTCAAGAACGCAATCCCAAAAAAATAGGATTAACTGTGGTGATTCATGAAAGAAGAGTGACAGAAGATAACTCCATAATTCTGCTAAAAATTTGTTGATTCCTGTAATGATCGATGCAACGAGGTCATCAAAAATAAAAGACTTTTTACAAAATAGTAATTTTGTATATCTAATTAGCCAACGGTTATTGCAATAACAACTGTTCCTTAACTTTTGCTCGGTGTTCTTTTTGGTCTCTGATGGCAATTGTTGAATATTTAGGTGAATATTTGTTCCATTTTGTTAATATTTCTAGCAAAAACTCACAGTATGTGTAACTTTATTGTTGTTAAGTTTCGCGTATTTTCGTTCACTAGTTTCTTTGCAATAAACAAAATTGTTCAACTTTTTTCACTGTCCCTTAACTTATGCTCGCTACTGTATATCGCTTATTATATTTTTTTCAACCGTTTAATTCAACAAGAATGCTTTATTCTTGCTAAGTGATCGTTCAACATTAATATAATGAAAACCAAATTTGACTGAACTGCCCCTTTAAATTCTGCTTACTGTTATATGTTATATAACCTTAGTTCTACATATTTAAAGCAATTCCAGAATTTTTTTAATTCAGAGTGGAGAGGACTTTTAACTTCTGACGTAACAGAGGAAGGGTGTGTCTATGTCTATTTTTATAATTTTGGCGGTATATGATACATATATTTTGTAAACTATATAAATGGGCTTTGCTGATGTGATACCATTATAACTTTAGGGTAACCAATTTTTTGTCATAATCCCACTAACTGTATTCTCTCTGACGACTCCCAATTATGATGTTTTAAAATCTATCAAAAAATAACGCTCCAGTTGCTAACTACATTGCAACCAATTGCTATGTATTACAATTCTATGAATAAAAGCAATAGTAAATCCAGTAAAAGTATTCCTAAATTTAGTGTTAGAGCTTTCGAGTAGTATTAAAATATTTATATAGTTTTTATTTTATTTATCTTTTATTAGTAGTAATTACTAATTACCAAGTGTTATATATATTTATTTATAATACATTTGTAGTTAAAATATTCCACCTACAAACTTTTTAAATTGAATGATTAGTTTGATAAAATATCCAAAGTACATGGGCTAAATTATCATTTTATCTCAGGTGTCCACAGCTAAAATTGTTTTCTATGCAGAGGTCAAGAAGAATATGCTATAGGGAACCGCTGCTCTGCAGGGTACGGAGAAAGTCCCCGATAATATAAAAATGTTAATTTAATAAACCCATTTAACAGTTCTACCAATTATTTTTCAATATGACCACCATTGGCGGCGATTACACTCTCGAGTCTACCTCTGAAGCTCTTTACTGCGGCACGGAACGTTTCTTATGGGAATTTTGGCCCATTGTCGCTCGAGGGACTTCTTCAGAGTTTCCGTACTATCATAATCTGTAGCGCACGCTTCCTTCTCCAAGATGGACCACACGCTAAAGTCCAGAGGGTTCAGGTCCGGCGATGAAGGAGAGACGCTCACACCAATCCTGAGTTTGGTTCGCTGAGTGCGAGGGCGCAACGTCCTGTTGAAAGGTAAAAGGCCTGTCCTTGATGTGCCTCTTCATCTCGACTTGTTCTGAATTCAAAATATCCTCAATATACGATTTTGCGTTAACTTTAGCGCCTTCTTTGACGAAAATGAGAGGAGATCTCCAACTCTCAAAGATGTCAGCCCAAACCATCACAGAGACAGGCTTTTGGCGACGGAAAACAATCTTTACGGATGGAGGGATACTTCCAGCACTTTTGCCAAAATTCTGTCGTTCTGGAGTTGAATTTGGCCTCCACAGTGAAAATTTTCTCACCCGAAAAGGCGATCTCACCAGCCTGCGTGCCATCTTTCATTGCATTCAAAAGAATCTTTGATCTGTCCAGCCTCTTCTGTTTCTGCAAGTCCGTGAGCTGTTGCATGTTGGTCATTTTGAAGGGGGACAACTTGAGGTCTTTTTTGACGATGGTTCTCACTCTTTTTCGTCTATATCCAGAGATGGGCGGGAAAGTACTTCCCAAGTACCAAGTAAAAGTACTAAGTAACAAGTAAGTACTTCAAGTACTACTTGAAGTACTTTCTAAAAAGTACTTTGAATAATTACTTAGAAGTACTTTTTACAAGTACTTGTTACTTTCCAAGTAAAAAGTACTTTGCAAAGTACATTTTTCCTTTCAGTCAAGAGATTTTAAAAGATTAGTTCTAAAATCTCTACAAAATTAATTCTTTTTCTCATCAAAACTGTATTTACAGCAACTGGATAAAAACTAGAGTTTGAAGAGGTCCAACATGTTGGAAAATTGTTTGTCAAGCAGTAAAATTGAAAACTTTGTCAAACAGTAGAATCGAAAACTAAGACTGTAAGACATTGTATACTTTTATGTGACGGTGAATATTTATATATTCAGACATACAATCATGTATAGAGACTATGAGATAATATTGACCAATTTAAATACATTGAATATAATTATTTTGTGATACCTAGATATCACAACCAATATTTACCAAACACATTGACGAATTATAAGCGTGTGGACGTGTACATTGAGTCACTGTGATGATGTACTATCAGAGAAAAAAGTCACTGTGGTGATGTACCATCAGAAAAAAGGGTCATTGTGATGATGTACTATCAGAGAAAAGAGTCATTGTGATGATGTACTATCAGAGAAAAGAGTCATTGTGATGATATACTATTAGAGAAAAGAGTCACTGTGATGATGTACTATCAGAGAAAAGAGTCAGTGTGATGATGTGCTATCAGAGAAAAGAGTCACTGTGATGATGTACTATCAGAGAAAAAAGTCACTGTGATGATGTACTATCAGAGAAAAGAGTCACTATGATGATGTACTGTCAGAGAAAAGAGTCAGTGTGATGATGTGCTATCAGAGAAAAGAGTCACTATGATGATGTACTATCAGAGAAAAAAGTCACTGTGATGATGTACTATCAGAGAAAAAAGTCACTGAGAAGATGTACTATCAGAGAAAAAAGTCACTGAGAAGATGTACTATCAGAGAAGAAAGTCACTGAGAAGATGTACTATCAGAGAAAAGAGTCACTGCGATGATGTACTATCAGAGAAAAGAGTCACTATGATGATGTATTATCAGAGAAAAAAGTCACTGAGAAGATGTACTATCAGAGAAAAAAGTCACTGTGATGATGTACTATCAGAGAAAAAAGTCACTGAGAAGATGTACTATAAGAGTTAACAGCATAAATTATTAGTTTTTAAATTGTATAGTAAATGTAGTTGGTACTTGAAAGTACTTTAAAAAGTACTTGGTACTTGTACTTTGAAAGTACTCTTTTATTTGAGTACTTGGGCAACTACTTCAAGTACATTGATTTACGAGTACTTGTACTTAAGTACTTTCGATTTACTTTTCGCCCATCTCTGTCTATATCCATACTCTTAGCCATCTTTCTCATTCTTCGCTTGGGGTTCCTCCTTATCCGCTCCCTAATGGCTTTGATTTTGGTTAGAGTGCATGCAGTGCGAGGTTGTCCACACCTGGGTTGATCACCTGTTGTCTCCAGTTTTTGGTAGCGTTTAACTGCATCCCTAACAGTCGATTTCGGTGCTTTTAACAGCTTAACCATCTCTGGGTTTGTCTTCCCCGCGCAGTGTAGCTGAATAATAGCCTCACGTTGAATCATTTTTACAAAAGTCAATTTAAATTTATCAAAATTTACACCTGGAACATTAAAGTATATGATTATAGGAAGAGAATGAGATATAAATGGATAAATTTAGTAAATAAATAACTTCTTCAATTTAAAAAATAAAATTTGATCGGGGACTTTCTCCGCACCCTGTACATGAAGAGTTGTCGGACACTTTTCAATCTTTAATAATATAATAATAATATAGTATATGAAATTAAACCCTTTAAAGTGAGTATTTATAGATTTAGTTTATTATTATTTAGAGTGAAAATTTAGTTTGATTGATTTAGAGGTAGATGACTTGATGATTTAATAGTTTTGCTTTATCACTTTTAGTTTAATTTATAGCTTAATATTTTACCAACCAAGGTTAAAGAAACACACACAAGGACTAAATATTTAAATATTGAAATGATGCCTACCTATATAAGAAAATGATACACTTAATAGTATAAATGATAAATTCTAATATAAATGATACATCCTAATATAAATAATGAGCTATTAAGAACTAAGTAATTTGATTGTAATTGCGATTTGGCAATGCTTGGAGGTAGGTAGGTAGGTTAGCCAGTAAATTGTAGGCTAGGCTGAGTAGGTAAGAAGGTAGGTGCCAGACTAAAACCTGCAATATAAATTTCATCTTTGCAAATCCATATATACAGTAATATTAATTGTTCCTACTCTATACATATATCAATCAGGTATACTTATTAAACTCTAAACACAACTTACCCTATTAAGGGAATATAAACTTTAGTAAGATAGCTCTGTAGTTTGGTGTTGATGCAGGAGCTGACAAGTATTGCACGTAATTAACTGAGTTATTGTGAGTGAAAGAGGACGCTACAAATGCTAGGCTACTTATATACCCTGTCACTAATGACTACCTGGCAACTTTCGTATACCAGTTATTCTATTTATTTTGAATTTAATCTATTATTTTTACTGAAACTATAAACTAAAAATTATTATAGAACTAAACATAAACATCAAAGGAAACTACTTAAATATTGAAAAATTAAAAGTACCTTATACTAACTAAAAATATAATTTAACATAGTACAGACAATACCAGACATGTTCCGAACAGAGGGAACAAAGAAACATTCTAGAAGAAATTACAATATTATGGAAACTTATAATTAGAACATAAACAGTGCCAAAATAATATATATGGTGTCACCACACCTTCTTACACTATGAAAATTAATTAGGAATAATTTTTTTTCGTTAAAACAGCTGATCATAAATTTTGCAAAGATAATTTTGTCTTTTGATAAAAATTGATTTTACGATGTTCCAATTCCAATGTTTACCTAGTTAGGTGGGCTTCATATTAAACTGCATTGTAATAACGATATAAATCAAAATTAGAATACAGTAACATTTCCTGTACCTTGATGTAAATAATCAAATGAGAAATACAATTCACGATTTTAATGTATGTCCGAGATCTGTATTTATATGAAATATTAGATTACAGATCTGGGATGCAAGTGTCTGGTATCATATTATGTAAATCTACATCGGAACATTTTCATATATTTCTTGTATTGCGGACATACTTTAAAAAATTAAAACCAAATCAGTACACTCAGAAATGTCTGTTGAGAGCTATTGCCGAAATATATGATGGGAAGTCTTACCGTGAAGCTTTAAATTTCGTCAACAGAATTTCGTTGATTGTTAAATAGATATTGTGTGACCGAAAAAAATGTTATGTCATCTCTCCCCAAAGAAATTTATCGACAACAAACCGAATTTGTGTAGAGGGTCTATTGATTTAAAAAGATACTTTTAAAGATACTTTTCTGAAGAATGTAGGCTCTCATCAGAGGGTAATGTTATAGGAAGTATTTATTTTTCAATGGTTCATGAATTAATTTTAGACAATTTTCTTGTAGAGAAGCATAACATAAAAGTTAATGAATTTTTCCACTGTACAATATGCCAGTTGTGTTTTCAATTTAGATGTAAGTGATTTTCTCTTACAAAGCACCAACAGGAAGATGAAAGTAATCACTGAAAAAGGATGAAAAAATGTGTATAGAAAAACATCTGAGACTCTACCTTGTGTGTCAACGGCAGATATATTCTACAATCTATTCGTTAATTTCCTGGGAAAAAGACAACCAAGCTATAATTTCAGTTGAGTTGGATGAATCTGAATTTTATGTTGGCAGAATTTTGTCGTATACAAACACGTAAAAAAACATAGTTAACAGTGCTGAAGTTAGCAAAGAGGTAGAAAATTCACTGATTGAAAATGTTCCAATCCAGAATATAAGTTTAGTTGAGGAAGAACTTACAAATATTGTTATGATGAATAATGATTAATGATTTATACGAATCTTCTGCATTTGCACATTTACGGATCAGTGTAAATTCATCGCAGGTAAATTCATCGCATGGTAAATTCATCGCATGGTAAATTCATTGCGGTAAATTCATCGCATGGTAAATTCATCGCGTAGTAAATTCATTGCAGGGTAAATTCATCGCGTAGTAAATTCATTGCAGGGTAAATTCATCGCGTAGTAAATTCATTGCAGGGTAAATTCATCACGTAGTAAATTCATTGCAGGGTAAATTCATCGCATGGTAAATTCAATGCAGGGTAAATTCATCGCATGGTAAATTCATTGCAGGGTAAATTCATCGCATGGTAAATTCACCGCATAGTAAATTCATCGCATGGTAATTTTATCGCATAGTAAATTCATCACATGGTAATTTCATCGCAGATAAATTCATCGCATAATAAATCATCTGTGACATATAACAGGAAGGTAGATAATACAAATAATAGAGAGGTAAAAAAAGATGATTTTTTTTAAAGACATTGTAACGTTACAAACAATATGGTGCACTGACAATTGGGCCCAGGACAATTGGGCCCCAAAACAACTGAGCCCAGAAAAAATTGAGCAGAAGACACAATTAAGAAGTGTTGCTTTTTATTACTAGGGTAGTGACAATAATATCTTTGAAATATATCTAATATTCTCAAAAATATGTTTATAACTTTTTAATTTGTTTGATATACTTGATAGGGTATATATTAGCAAGACCATTAAATCACATTTGGATACTAATCTAATGTTTCGGTGTAATAAAAATCTTTGAAGAATTTAAATATTTCTTATTAACTTGAATCATGTTATGTGAATTTTAAAGATTTTCGTTACATTGAACTAAGAAAAATTGAACAGTTGTAGGGATAAAATGAGATTGTGAAAATACATTTTGTAATACTAATTTATAAAACTCTTCTATAATGATTACTAAACAGTGAACAGGTTTAAACAAATTCACATTAACTTTAATTCGACTTGTATGTTCCAATGATTTCAGCATGTCTTGGTGGGCCAGGGCCTTCTTTAAATACCCACATTCTTATTTTCTATTGTCTCTTCATCTAAAATAGCTACATTCTTATTTTCTTTTGGCTACACCCTAACTCATTCATTTCACAGGAGTTCACTATATAAACTCATAGAGGTACTGTAGCTAGGAAATATATTGCTTACAGCCTTACATGACCTATCTCAGAACAGAAAATTTTAGTAGTTTAAAAGAATAATAATATTTATTCATGAAATATATATGATCTAATAAAAAAGAAATATATTTTTCATAACAAGAATGTTTTTTTTTTCATATTAGGAATATTCTTTATTTTAACTATGCTCAAAACTATATTTTTAAGCAAAACGCATATTGTCACATCCATAGTTATTACGGTAGCAATGGTCTTTAATTAAGTTGATACAGTAGACTCTGAAAAAATGAGCAAATAATATAATGGTCATTGGGCCCAATTGTCGTGGGACCAATAGTCTTGTGCCCAATTGTCGGCGAACCCAATTGTCGGTCCACGAAATAATATATGGATATGTTGCCAAAGCAAATCGTTAATATAATAAATTAAATTCTATCGTTACAACTAACTGCACAAAAAATAATTCTAAATTACTTTTAGAAAGATAAATTGTAATCAATACCTTTTAAATAAATAGAAAACCTGGTTCTCATTTACTGAGGTAATTATGCTTTGCTGATAATATTTTCAAAGAGGTGTAGCATTTACAGTTATGTTGTTGTTCAAACTATGAGAAGCTAAAGAATCTCATGAGAGGGCCGCAATTAAAAATTGAAGTGCCGCAATTTACCTGCGTGACCCTATTATGCTAGCTATATAAATATTATGTTTCAAAGTGTAGACATATTCACCAGGGTGACCGGACGTTTCGTTCCTGAACGTTTCGTATTCGGACGTTTCGTACCCGGACGTTTCGTTACTAGGACGTTTTGTTACCAGGACGTTTTTTTACCAGGACGATTCGTTACCAGGACGATTCGTTACCATTTTTTTATGAAATGGAAACTATTTTTTATCAGACAATTTTATTTTAGACTACAATTTTATATCAATCCCATGCATTTTAAATTTTTACTACTTTAAAAATAATGTCTACTTTTTAAACATATTTTTTATTCGTTTAGTTATACACTGATTTTAATCAGACGTATTAAAATTAATAATCATTACTTAATTTCTTTGATTAGAAAAGCTGGAAGTGAAAATATCATGGATACCAATCGATAGAGAAGTTAAATAACAATAATTCTATTTTTTTTTGTCCTCATATGATCGAAAATGTGGTTCAGTCCGAGAACCCGGAGCTTACCTACATTGGGAAAATCTTTTGTTTTTTCATATTTTGGAAATTGTTTTATCGTTAGTGTTAAATTGCAATTACCAGATGTTACAAGTTACCGAATGAAAATAACTTAATGAAAAGAAACATAACCTTCCGCATTTTTGCGAAAGTAATAATTATTTTCGATCATATAAGAAAAGACTATATAATTTAACATTTCAACTCTTTATTCTTATTCTTATATACTATTTTCTATTATGTTCGAAAACTTCTAGTAATTGGTTCACATAGGGAAAAATATTCACAGATTTAAAAACTAGTTGTGTAGTAATTGTGAATCTTCTTTATCAATTTATTTTATCAACAGAAATCTACATTGGATAAGATCTCTGGGGCACACACAATGGAGACAACAAGGATGATTATGAAGAGGTTGTTCTCGCCATCTTTGGCTATGAGTTTTTCGCTCACTGGTCTTGGGGAGAAGAGAGTCAAGTCCAAGAATAGCTTCAAGGATCATCCTATAGCGACTCCAATAATTGGTACTATTTTATACATAGACGCATCGTATCAAACTAATTGAAAATTTTAGCTAAATCTTGGAGCATAACAGAGACTCTATCCTGAAGAGTGATTTTCATTCATTTACAATTCTTGACAAGATTTATATTGTATTATACAGAACTATCCTTCACATAAAGATTAATTGAATTTGCCTTCAGTAATGAGGGTAAAAATAGTGGATAACAATTTTTTTCGCAGCTCGTTGAATATCACCATAAAATTTTTCCAATCCCCGTATTTATTAAAGAAAGTTTACCTTTCTTATTTTCACAGATTCAATACTGAAGAAACAGGATTGCTCGAGAGCAGAGGTGCTCTCCTGTGCCAGAGATATTCTAAAAGGCGCGAGGGACTGGGAAGGAGGTAGGAGACGAAAACCTAAAGTTCCATCCTCTGTTCCATCTCCATCACCATCGGTTCAATCCCCTCCACCCTCAGTTCAACTCCCTCAACCCTCAGTTCAACTCCCTTAACCCTCAGTTCAACTCCCTCCACCCTCGGTTCAACTTCCTCCACCCTCGGTTCAAATCCCTCCACCCTCGGTTCAACTCCCTCCACCCTCGGTTCAACTCCCTCCACCCTCGGTTCAACTCCCTCCACCCTCGGTTCAACTCCCTCCACCCTCTGTTCAACTCCCTCCACCCTCGGTTCAACTCCCTCCACCCTCTGTTCAACTTCCTCCACCCTCGGTTCAAATCCCTCCACCCTCGGTTCAACTCCCTCCACCCTCGGTTCAACTTCCTCCACCCTCGGTTCAACTTCCTCCACCCTCGGTTCAAATCCCTCCACCCTCGGTTCAACTCCCTCCACCCTCGGTTCAACTCCCTCCACCCTCGGTTCAACTCCCTCCACCCTCGGTTCAACTCCCTCCACCCTCTGTTCAACTCCCTCCACCCTCGGTTCAACTCCCTCCACCCTCAGTTCAACTCCCTCCACCCTCTGTTCAACTCCCTCCACCCTCTGTTTAATCCATTCTACCCTCAATTCAATCACTCCTCTCCCTCTCTTCCTCAGTTCAATCCCCTCCACCCTCAATTCAATCCAATATCTTTTTAGTATTGATTGTGTATTCGTAGAAGTTCTATGTATTTTCTTATTAAAGAATGAGTTAAGATAAACCAATATTTCACTGTCCTTTGTACTTCATTTAATAATGCTGGGCTCTGATATTTAAATATGTTGATAAGGCTTTAAAATAGTTATGTTTAGCTGTTAGTAAATGACGTGGTTATTTGAAACAGTTTGTTCCAGATGATCATGAATTTTGTTTTTATCGTAAATAATAATTGAATTTTTATTTTCTCAAATGTTATAACAAATAAAAACCGTTCATAACAAATAATAGATGTTGGTTTGACCAAGAAATTGTCATCTGTGGTTATGGTCTTTCATCGGATAATTACGATGATCTTCAGAGGTGAATCCTTTGATATATGATAGATTATAGGTAGGAAATTATATCAAAACTTCCTTCAAATCAACTCCTATAATCATGGGTGAAGTTATCAGATATTATGTTGGAAGCTATATCCGTTAGTTTCTTCGGATAATAACGGAGATCTTCGGGGGTAAACCCTTTTATATATGGTAGATTATAGGATGCAAATTATCTGAAAACTCCATATGTATAATATACTATGATCTTCTTTAATTATAGGTGAGATAATCAGATATTATGGGAGATACCCCCCTTTAATTATAAGAGTGAAGCACCCCCAATTCTCTTCTATGATTATGGTAGAAATACCCCTTTAATCTCTCAAAATCTTCCATGATTATGGGTGAAATCATCTGATAGTATAGGAGATTCCCCCCTTTAATTATAGGAGTGAACATGGTAGAAAACTTGGACATAAGCACCTCCAATTCTCTTCTATGATTATGGTAGAAAGACTCTTTTAATCTCCCAAAATCTTCCATGATTATGAGTGAAATCATCTGATAGTATAGGAGATTCCCCCTTTAATTATAGGAGTGAACATGGTAGAAAACTGGGACATAAACACCCCCAATTCTATTCTATGATTATGGTAGAAAGATTCTTTTAATTTCCCAAAATCTTCCATGATTATGAGTGAAATCATCTGATAGTATAAGAGATTCCCCCTTTAATTATAGGAGTGAACATGGTAGAAAACTTGGACATAAGCACCCCCAATTCTCTTCTATGATTATGGTAGAAAGACTCCTTTAATCTCCCAAAATCTTCTATGTCCCCCCTATAGTTTTCCCCCTGGGTAGGTGAGTCCGTCCGGGTTATGATTTCTTTGATTCGTTCTATTTCTGTGACTTTTGTGTACTTTTATATTTTTTGCCAAATACGTCTTTCGGCAAATTTGTCTTTCGGAAAATCCTCACTTCGGCGAGTCTGTTTTCGGCAAATTTGTGTTTCGGCAAATTCGTGTTCGGTGAATGCGTTTCGGCGAATAAGGACTTTGCGAATTAGTTTTCGGTGAATTTGGTTTCGGCAAATTCGTTTTCTGCCAATCAGCCGGATACCAGAAAATCTACCAAGGAAAACAATATTGATGTACCACAACCTACCTATTCGTTTTTATTAGAAAATTCATAAAATTCATATTTCTTTAAAGTTTAAATATCTTCATTACATAAGCTGTGTAACATATCTATAGTTAAAACTTTATCTAAATTACTATTCAATAATTAAGAAATAGTTTTACACCGCGCATTTTCTGTAACTGTTTAGTACTTTTATCACACACTTTACATATCAAATTTCAATTTTGAACCTCCTCTTCTGTCATTTGATCCAAATCTCCGTTGAATAGCTTCTGTGGAACCAACAAACGCAGCTATCACATCCACACCATATTTTCGTCCTTCTTGTCAATCCTCATCTCCGAAATATCATTGGCCCTTTTTTAACTCCATATGTATATCTCATATCAGTAGAATCACGTGTTAGATTATCTCCTGATAAACATTGCGGAAGGTGCAACCGAATAAACGAATGTTTTAAACGCGCAATTCTTACTAATAAAACCAAAATATTTATTTCTTGTTATTGTTTGCACGAATCCAGCTACTGGAAAAGCAAATGAAGGTCCAAATTTTTGCTTACTAAGTCAAATCATCAATTGGATGATTTGACAGATATTAAAGGACTGGATGATCTGGTAACTGTCAATGTGACAGCAGACGATGTTACTAGTCTATTTTACAGTCACGGGCGAAGCGAACAGTTTGTTAATTTTAGATGAATCAGATGATTGATTATCTAACAATTGTCAAAGAACCTACAGTCAAAGAAAAGCAATATATATTTAACGGTAAATCATCTAAACATTGAGATACTTCAAAAACAGAAGATGCTGGTACAGAAATAACCGGAGGACCTGATTATACTTCATAAAGTGAGGACACAGAAACTGTTTTATTTGACTCATCACAAACATCAGTAAATTTGGGTATCCGGTAAATTCATCGCATGGTAAATTCATCGCGTGGTAAACTCATCGCATATTTAATTCATCGCATGGTAAATTTATCGCTGGTACATAATAAAATTAAATTGATAAACTTAAATAAACTTTTTGCAAATAATTGCACCGACCTTACTTTATTTATTTTTTCGCTGGATTAGTTTAACTTGTTTATACGAATCTGTGATGTTAGTTTATTTCTATTGATTGTATTTTAGTTATAGAATGTCATATAATATTCACATGTATATCATTCAATTACTAAAAAAAATATATGTGAGCAAATTTGCATTAATTTATTATTTTATAGTTATGCATATTTTTCTTTAATCTTAATTTATACTAACAAGACCCGTGGAAATTCCACGGGATGAGAACTAACAAAAATGTTTTAATAGAACTGATTAAAAAATGACAGAAAGCATATGAAATGCAGCAAATGTGTTTATTAACATGCTTCTTAAAATAATATCCTTTGTATTTAATATTCTTGGTCGCATCACATACTCGATTTACACCAACTTTAAGGGGTGATATTGATCGAATGTCTGTTTAACCCTTTTTATGACGGACAGACCGACTGACACGGTTCATTTTATAATAGTATATATAGATTATCCCTTATAAATATTCCATTGGAGACATTAAATTGATTTACACTAACCTTATGAGGTACTATTTATAGAGTGTCTGTTTAACGTATTTTGTTTATAGCACCATATAACATTTTTTCTAAAGTAAGTTATATTTTAGATCAACAGTTCCTCCCCCACCTTCCTTTACTTCCCCCCCCCCTTTCACCCCCCTCTTCACTTCCCCATGTTACATTTCCCCCACATTCACTTCCTCCACTTACATTTCCACCACATTCACTTCCTCCACTTACATTTCCACCACATACACTTCCACCATCAACACTTCCACCATCAACACTTCCACAATCAACACTTCCACAATCAACACTTCCACCATCAACACTTCCACCACCTACTCTTCCACCATCTACACTTCCCCCACCTTTATTTATCCCACCTTCATTTCCCCCACATTCAATTGCCTCACCTTATATCTAAATATAATAAAATTGAAGCACAAAAAGAAAATAGAGGAACAATTAATTATAATAGACAATAAGAGGTTTAGTTTGTAGTATCATGCACACTGAATTTGCTTATATCTAATTAATGAAAGCGTATAGACGTTTAACCCCATAGTAAAAGTCAATTTATTGTTCAGTGGGGTGGTATATACCGGGGTTGAATATACCTAGAACCATATCACTTGCATGGATAAATTTGTTTGAGTTAGAAACATTGATTTCTATCAACCCTTTTAATAACAATGCCATATACATATTAATATTTAATAAATACAGTTTTATATAGGAAATTAGCGAAGTCATATACGGAATTAGCGGAAAACAAACTTATAATAGTAATGTCAAATTCATATAAAAAATGTGTTCTTTTTTTGAAATATAATGATAAAAACTACAAAGTTCCACAGAATGTTCTTTTTAATTAAATTAAATTAAATTTTAATCTGTTTTCACCAAATTTGGGAATCGGCAAATACATATTCGTAGAAACAAATTCGTTTTCAGAAAATCATCCTAGACCCAGATTTTAAGTTATCGTATAAACCAATAAAATTAATATTGTTGTATAATTGAATCGAAATTTACATTTTCAAAAATTCCATATATACCTAGCGGTACACATAGCTTCAGTACCTACTTTGAATTTAAATTAAATACAAAATTGCTATACCTTTTCATTTCAGTTTATTATAGGCGAAATAATTGCCTGACGAATCATAAGAGATATTCTTAAGTGTACGGTATTTGTATAAGTTACGTCTCTACTTTCCTGAACCCTAAATATATAGTTTAATGTTTCCGAGATCTTTATAAAATTGGGATTTTTTGTCTATTAAAGGGACGTACTAAAGTCAAAATCAAACATTTGCCAAATTGGTTTTAAATCTATTCAGAATATTTAATTATGTAATAGTAGAATGTTCGTAAATTTTAAAATGTTCATATAAGAAGTTTATTATAAAATTAGTGACACCTAGCGGAAGCACTTACAGTCGTTAGTAAGTAGGTACGTGAGTATGTTTGTTGTTTTATATTAATTTTGTATAATCAAGATTTGTTTGCGTAAAATTTGTGAAAAGAGTATGTGAATTTGAGTACAAGAAGGCATAGTTTTCAAAAATAAAACCATCTCTTCACTTGCTACCTCTTAATATAGTTATATGGTTTTATCAGCTGTATTTAGTATACAAAGGACACTGATTGTGGCGCCATCTACCGTTAGAACTTGGTGACTCTGTCGTTTTTAATTGAACAATATTCCTGTACCAGACTTATCATGAACATGTAAAGTATAAACCCAATTACACGTTTATGCAATAATTCAGAAATTTTCTTTAGGTTGAAGGATTTGGCAGTATTAATTTGATGACTCAAAATTTAAAACAGGAAATGACTGTACTGACCTTTTAATTTCCTTTCATTTTGATAGAAAATTAGTGTTAACACATTTATGTCTCTTTCATATTCAGGTAATATAACATTTTTATATACCTCAAAAAATTATTAGGCGTGTTTACTTGAGAGAATAATGCAAACATTGGAGCATGTCTTTAGTGTCCGTGAACTGCACGATTACCCCATTCTAAAAAGACGTAGATATAATCCATTGACCGCTGACTAAGACTAAGATAGAAAAAACAAGAGTATATGCCCACTTTATTCCAACTTTATTTCAAATCCTTCTTTTATTTTATTTTAACATAATGCATATTTATGTTTGAATTATATCCTTTTTAAATAATGAAACATTATCTCTATTATCCTTATCTTTTCTATCTCCACTTCAGTGGAATTCTAATTATGCAGCCCGAAAAATAATTATATAAGGTTAATTATCAGGTCAGCGGTTCGGATGGGAATTAACGCTGTTTTACAGATCGAAAAAACCATTGATCAAGATTAAAATACCCTGACTATAGTGACCATTGACCGGAGGTATAATTTCCTGACCGCTGACCCAGAGCAAAAAGACCTGACCATTAACCGACGCAATAATTTCCCGACCGCCGATCTAGATGCGAAAACACTGACCAGTGACCATTGACCAAGGGAATAATTTTCTGACCATTTCTATTCTGTACATTGCGAAATTATACCCATGGTGCATTTCGAGTAGTGGTCAGGAAAAAAAATTTCACTTCCAACATATTTTGAAGTGGACATATGGGTTTTTCTTCATCTTGTTCTGAATTTAGTTGTTACAAAACGTTATTTTCATATTCTTCTTAGAAAATTCGAAAAAAAATTAAAAAAACAAGTAAAATGTTTAGGTATATATTTTCGTATATTTTTCACATATTGACAAATTTGTAAAATCGTTGGTAAATTTATATGATTCTGAAATTCTGAAGATTAAATAAACCCTTTACGTGTCTCTAGCTCAATTATACGAGTTGATTCATTTTGCCGTCCATTTGTTTTCAGATGATCAAATTTGGAACAAACTGTGAAAAGCATTTCTTAATAATTTTGAGCTCTTATATTTGCTATGGGGCGTCACTTTATGTAAATAATTTTTTTTCAGATTTTAGTGCATCATTTATGAATGCAAAAAAAAAAAGATTTTTTAAATTTTGAGGAAAGAGTCCCCTTAAACAAAATCCCTTACTATTTTAAAAAACTTTCAACATTGAATTAAAATTACCTCTCGAAATTATAAACCTTTTATATGGCTTCTTCCGTTATGGATGACGTCACTTCTCACTTGAATAGGTAATCGATACAGATTTAATGAATGGATATTAAGGAAGCCGAGACATGCTTATATCTTTAATTCATGGGTCCAATCCTAACACAGCCAAAAGAAAGTCCGATTGTTAGATGTCTAATCTGAAGAGAAGAGATCCGTACTTTAGTTTGTCATGATGGTGAGCTGTAAAAGTCCTCAGGTGTGACGGCTATTAATTATGTAAGAGGAGATCATATCCAACGGATAAGAAGGAGTATCTTAACAATAACGGTGCTTTCTACCGATGATGATATGCTTCAATGCAATAATTACCCAACTAAAATGTCAGACGCTAGAAAGAAAGGATATATTTTGATACATATGATATATGATAGGAGTAAAGTATATATGTTCCGCATAATTTACCGAATTGCAGAATCTCGAGAATGTGATGCGCGATTTTAACCCTGTAACAGGTTTATTAGTTTAACCCTGTAAGAGGTTTGTTCCGTTTGGAATA
This sequence comes from Caprella mutica, assembly GCA_947561585.1. Lineage (NCBI taxonomy): Eukaryota > Metazoa > Arthropoda > Malacostraca > Amphipoda > Caprellidae > Caprella > Caprella mutica. Next base: position 123,761 of record CANNZV010000084.1, on the reverse strand, counting down.
TGGATTTGTACTTAGAAAACAGGACTGCAGTTGCTGAAAATAAGGAATTTATTTGTCTAAGATGCTTTTATGTGAAATCAACAAAAATAATGCAATTTATTTAGTTTTTATTTAATTTATTACATTTTATTACCATGCTAAAATCAATAGCTCGGGTGAAATGCATTCGCTGTGGCGTCATATTTTAATTCACACCACAAAACAAAATAACTAATATTCATTTAGTGATGTTTTTAGTGTGACGCAAAATGTGACACATGAGAAGTTGTATATCACCAGGACCCAGAGGTCCACCTGATCAAAATTGATATAAAACTAAATCTTTGAAAACCTGTTGCATAATTTTCACTGAAATTTATTTATACGATAATAAATACGTCATAGACAATGAAAGTCACGGAGTTTCAGAAATTCAAGTCAATTAATTTTAAAAGGTATATATTTTTCTATATGCTTTTAAAGTTTTTAATAATTTTAGTGCAACAATTGTACGAAACACTAACCTGACGCTAAAGAAAAAGATTGTACACTCTTTGTTTTCATTTCCAATTTGAATTTTATAAACAAACAATGCATATTCGGCCATTTTTTAGATTTAAATTGTTTCCTGAAGTATAAAAATGTTTCTATAGTAAGTTTTTCAATTTTTATACCTTTATAGAAATATTTAATATTGAATTGATGATACCCACCTAGTTGGCATTCAAAACAAATGGTGTACATTCTTTTTCTTCAGACTGAAAATTAGCAAGTCGGAAGTAAAAGGGGTTTTGTAGAGTTTTGATTATAAAAGTCTTTAAAAAACAAATAAAATTAGAAATATGCGATCAACTATTATGGGATTTGCAGAAAAATGATGATAAACATTAGCCTAATTGATTTAAATAATGAAAAATTTGCTTGGAGGAGACCTTTGAATTGTGTATCAATATTTATACTCTGGGCGTTCCAGGGTTAAAAACGCTCAGCACACTTTAAAGATTGCGCAATTCGGTGAATTGCGCCTAACATATACTTCGAACAAATGAGTTACGAGTTTAAAATGGTATTTTTTCTCTCCCTATTATCGTAAAGATTTATATCATCAAATTATCTGGTGAAATTTATCTAAAGTTACCTCAAGTAGCATTGAAATGTCGAACTGACGATTGAGGTCCCTTTTTGTTTCAGCAACAAAAGGGCTAACTCTTTGCTCGATATCAGCCCGCAAATGGTCCCAGATTGTAAAAGAATTAGCATCATATGTGGAATCCTACAATTAGGAACAAATGCAATAATAATTAATGTTATATTAATTGGAAACCGACGGAATGTATATCTTCAATAGTTCAATACTACAAGAACAATAATGGCCTAATACATATATCAATTACACAGCTGTCATCACGTAGTTCTACCACTAGCTGCCGAATCTTATCCGATGCTAATGCTCACCAATCCTGCAATGCAGTCCACTCTTGATTGGTAACTCAGAGGTTGTTAAATAAAAATTCTACTCTGTTGTAATATTTGATAATTATTTAAAGCTGACAGACTAAAGTGAAACTAACTAAGAAGAAGACTTATTGTTCTTATTACTGTTGCATCAATTAAACACATCAAAAATATCTACAGGGTAAGTACAACTCTAACTCTCTATTCAGAGTGTAAGTACAACTCTAACTCTCTATTCAGAGTGTAAGTACAAGTCTAACTCTCTATTCAGAGTGTAAGTACAACTCTAACTCTCTATTCAGAGGGTAAGTACAACTCTAACTCTCTATTCAGAGGGTAAGTACAACTCTAACTCTCTATTCAGAGGGTAAGTACAACTCTAACTCTCTATTCAGAGGGTAAGTACAACTCTAACTCTCTATTCAGAGGGTAAGTACAATCTAACTCTCTATTCAGAAGGTAAGTAAAATCTAACTCTCTATTCAGAGGGTAAGTACAACTCTAACTCTCTATTCAGAGAGTAAGTACAATCTAACTCTCTATTCAGAGGGCAAGTACAACTCTAACTCTCTATTCAGAGGGTAAGTACAATCTAACTCTCTATTCAGAGAGTAAGTACAATCTAACTCTCTATTCAGAGGGTAAGTACAACTCTAACTCTCTATTCAGAGGGTGAGTACAACTCTAACTCTATTCAGAGGGTGAGTACAACTCTAACTCACTATTCAGAGGGTGAGTACAACTGTAACTCACTATTCAGAGGCTGAGTACAACTCTCACTCTCATTCGAAAGTACTCCACAATATAGAGTGTCATGCTGAGACAGATAAGCATGACTGACCACTCTATAGTTTCACGCTATTTGTCTTAGAAAACTAACACTAGCATGTTCATTCACTTGGGGAAATTAATGTGTCACTATTATATTGGGGATTCATGTATAACCCTCTGCATAAAACAAATACAGAATAACTATAATCTAATTTAATAAATACGTTATCTAACAACTTCAATAAACTTTTTGATTGTTTCTATTTCATGGTAATTCATTTAAAGAACAATGATCAATTTTATGTTGCATTAACTCTTTAAAGGATGAACTCATTGAATTTATCTAGATTTTTAGTATGTTATTATCTAACCCTTTTCAAGATATTTTTATTCCTGTGTATTTTTTCATGGATTATTTGAAAGACAACGATGTCTGCTATTTCCTGTGATGTGTAAATAGAGTATAACTGAAACTGAACATTTATCCAAAATAATGAATAAAAAATTGAGATTCCCGCTAAAGGGTTAAATTCAATTTATTGATACGAAAAATCGATGTAATTTAATTAAAATATTCAGAGGTATATTTTATAAATTTATTTACTATTACAAAGGCAATATTATTAGTAATGATTATCAACCTTAAATTAACTATCAAGAAATGCAAATATTTCAATCAGAAATTTTTGTCCTTTTTAATTCATAATGAAATCTTTTGATTAATATTCAAACTGTTAATTTCTTAAATGAAAATAATCTATGATTCATTAAATTGATTGTAATATATATTCTATGAATAAATTTAAATAGGATTTTCATTTTTTGAAATACAAATTACTGAAATATTGAAAGAGAGTAGTTGTTACAATATTTCTTGTGGTTTATAATAACCTTTAATATATTTTCAGGAACAACCGTATACTGTATTCATTTTACCAGCAAGTGAGTAGGTACATTATTTATGTACGGATTCAATCCTGGGATATTCCCTTATTATCCCAGGAATAAATCCTTCTTACCCGGGTAATAGAGTTCATTAATAAGTGAAACAAAGTAAGTTTTCATGACGAAGGTGCATCTTCGTAACATTAGAAAACACCTCGCGACACTCCCTCCACTTAACGTACCGCATGTGTACCACACCGTAGCGCAAGGATAACAGTTCCAATCACGAACTCTCCTTTATCACGAAAGTGAAATGTCCCTATGGTAAGTGTAGCGTAAGACTATCTTCAGTCGTCTTGATGTCCTACCATTGAGATGTAGTGACTCTCTATACTGCACTTACCTTAGGCTTAGTTACTAGTCAACATTTGTTGTAAGGGAAAAGAGTCACAGTGATGGGATTTCTGAATTTTATTATCTTTAACTCAAATCAGAAAAATAACTCAAATTTGGTGTATTGGTATAATCTTTATTAAACTGTGAAAATAGAAATTTTTGCTATTTTAACTTGTTTATTGTATACACCTCAATGTTCAATATTGTTATATCAATGAAGATATATTCATTTAAAGCTAATTTTTGTTACGAATTGTATGTTAAACTTATTACAAGTGACAATAACTTAAAGTCAAACTATATTTCATTATTAGGCAATTTGGGAATGATATTTCAATAAATATTCAAAAATTAAATGACAGACGAAATAAATTCAAAATCTTTTATTACTTTTAGACGAGAATAAGATTCACAATAATATTTCAGGTGAAATTTTTTGTTAAGTCGTTGTGTGATAATACTTTTAATTTATATTTAATTATACAGTACAATGTTATCAGTGAAGTAATTGTTGGTGATGAGAAATTCCGTTAGTCAGATATATTCATGAGTGATAAGTTAATTTTTATTGCATTTTTAATGCTTTTTAGCTCTGATTTGAAATGCTGGAGGCCAAATTATCGAAAATATTAGGAAAAACAAAACGTGATCAAATTTCACCGTTTGTATCACATTCAAATTGAGTTTATTTATGTTCCTTATTTTGAAATACTTTGGAATAAAATTATGTAAGAATTCTTTTATTTGGTTTGGATAAAAATAAAGGTGTTAAAAATAGCTAACAAGTCGAGATTAATTGGTGTACTTTAAAATATTTGGTAATGAGTAAAATATTAATTGAGTTGTTAAATTATTAATAATAAACTAAAACTATAAACTAAAACATGTTCAAAAAAGTCACATCAAATTTCTCAAAAAAATCACAGGCATATTTGTAGTTATCCCATTTAAAGTATCAAGTTCATTACATTATTGTTTATTATACTATTTTGACGATTATTTATAAAGAAAAGAATAACTAATTTTTACCTAATATCATACGCTCTTAACCAAAGGAAAAGTAGGAACTAACCCACTTAATATTCTATGGCCCCACCATAACTTTCTATCAGCGCTTGTAATAATCATTACACAATGCTTCATAATTCTTATCACTATTTCTCCTTTCCAGTTATTTTATTTTAATTGGTATAATGGAATAGAGTCCCCTGTGTTACCATAGCAACATGAAGCGTCTCCACCACACTGTATGGGTGAGTTAATTAAGAAATAATGAGTAATAACAATAACACAGTGAATTATCTCTATGAATTATCGGTCAGTTCCACATCTTCAGTCATATAAATAACGATATTATAATTACTAGTACAGTACCTGTTATTGAATTTAAATTATATTCGAATGCAAGAATGTATTATGGATAAACATATTTTGATTAAAGAAAATAAAATTGTCTCTCAAAAGTCAAAATATATTTTTTTTAATAATAATAATTAGTGTCAATATTATTGTAGCGCGTGGTCCCGTAGTCATGATACTGCCACAAATGATTTGTTTCTCCTTTAAATATGTATTTCTTAATAAAAGTGAGACACACGGACATACGGACGGACGCGGCTCTTATTATTGTAAAGATTATTATATTTTAATTGGTATCCACGATACTTCTAGGTATCATGGATACCAATTGAAATTAAAATAAATAATTATTATATCGTTTTTTTTTATATGATCGAAGATGTGGAAGTGATCGATATTTAATAACTTGCCCTATCAATAATGAAAATGGTAAGTTACAATTACAATTAATTAATATCATAAATAATTAAAGATCCATTTTAACTCAAAATGCGTTGGGTTCATTATATGTTTAAATAAACAATATAAAATATATTTTAAATGAACAGTCTCTTTAAAGGCACATTGGTTCAGACTAAATTGCAAACGAGACTTGTTATAGAAAGTTAAAAGTCTCGAATAGCATAATTAATATTTATACCAGGCACAATATCTCATAATAATTTGTAACGGCGTTGTACCTTCATAGCATTTATGATTTTAATGCAACATTTATTAGAAAAAAGATTGCATGAATATTCGAGCTTATATACAATGTGTAAAGCACAATGTATGTACATACACACTGGTTAAGGTGCATCTATGATGTTAGCTAAAACTGATTTTTTCCATTATACGGCTGTTTTTTCTAAATTGAATTATGTGTAACTAATATAAATTTACCTTCTTCTCAGATTTATTAAATTATCAAAAACCATAAAAAGATACAATTAATGTAAAAAATATTAAGTTTAAAGTTTTAAGTTTAAAATAGTAGTTAGACTTTATGAGTTAATAATGAGTTACTAAGTATTTTTTTGGTGACTCTTCTTATTATTTATTTCCAATTGCGATTATAAAAGTGCCCAATAACAATTTACTAACAATTAGAAGCTAAATAACGAAAAAGATAAAATTATTCGGTTCTGTCAAACACAGTATCTTATTTTGTGCTGTATTTCGATTCAATTATATCGAAAGAACATATCAATTCTTCTTCTTTCGATTAAATATTTGAAAAATGGACACCTTTAAGTATGAGAGTTTATCCACAGTATTTTGTTTTGTTTAAAAAGACAAAAAATTTCCATTAAAAACTAGAAGGGTTTAATTCAGAAAATCTTTCGCAATTTTATCCTAAATTTTCTATTCAATTTTATACTTTAAAATATGACCATAATTTAATTATCACAGAACTGAATTATTTATTTTAAATTCATCTGTTTCATGAATATAGATTTCCTATATTTGTTTAATTAAGAATAAATTTAATGATGGATTTTTAGAGTATATCTTAGAATGTATAGAGTTGTGTCTGGAATTACCAACTGAGAAACACTTTTTAGCAGTGTCTGTGTTCACGAGTTATTATCATTATACTAATTACTAATAATTTACATGTACAATAAATCGAAGAGTTGATTGTTCTTATTTCTAGTTCTATTTTAAATTATCGCTTTTTTCATTTTGAAACCGAAATCTTGCCTCTCTTTCACTCACTAACAATCTGTAGAAATAAAATTATATAAAAATAAAATACTTACCCGATTACTATAATCTTTATAAACAAATTACCTCTGTTTGGTTCACACAGTGTCTTCTACTTATCTTATATTTCGGACAAAAACTGAAATGTCTTCAAAATGGATTAAGATTTTACATTATTTATTATTTATATTAATTTCAATAAAAAAAAAATTGTGCAAATGTTTCATTAGTTAGAACATAGTCTAATAGTTATGATAATAATAAAATACAATCAAACTAACCTTCAAATTTTTATTTCAGATTCTTCTGCTCTGTTCCACTTGCAGGGCATTCCAGGCAACGGAAGATACCAACTACCCCATTCTTGCAGGCCAAGATTCCCAAATCTACAGTCCATCAACTGATGAATCTTATGAAGAAAAGACTTATAAAGATTTCAGCATATACAATCCTTCATCAGATTTCTTGCCAATTACAAGTAACTACTCTAAGAATCAATTGTTACAACGAGAAAAGAACAGGAAACCTAGAAATTTAAAATCGAAAACGAAAATTAAGCCAACAGCGAAGATAGCAAAGTTATTCAAGAGAAAGAATTTTACAAATAATATTGCTAACAAACGAGTTAATAAAACTTTAAATCACAGAAACCAATTTAGAAAGAGGATCTTTCCATTTAATTTGTTTCTTGGAACTTCTAAACCTATTTATACGAAACCTCAAGTAATGCCTAGAACCAAACAGCAATTCATAACGTATTCTAGAGGTAATAGAGGTAAAAGTTTGATTAATTCTCATCTATTACCACCAAATTCAGAAATTCCAAAATTAGTTCAATCTTTACCTCTGCAAATTCGCTCCCCAGTGAATGCTAATTTTGGATTCAAAATTCCCTCAAAGGATAATTTCATTAATGTGAATCCTCTTTTCCACAAGTATCCCACGAAGGCCAATACTAATTATATGAAACATCAGAAAACAAATTTAAACAGCGGAAACATTCTAGCCCACACATATCCAATAAAATCTTCAATACCTTTGAATAATCAGCCAAAAGATATTTTTACTAATTTGCAAGAATCTCTCCACTCAATCAGTTCTTCAAACCAAGCTAATTTCAATAACCCTTGGTTCAACAATTTCCCTCCTACTGTCACTCCACATCCCACGACAAAAGTATTTGCATCTGTCGAGGAACTGCCTATGCGTAATTTGAAAAAGTTGATTGTTGATGATAATGGCAACCTTATTCAAGAAACGTTCAAAAATGAAAATATTCTCCTAAATTCCCAAATAAATTCTCCAAGCAAGGAGCAGGAATCATCATTTTTCATCGATGAGCATGGTAATGTTGTGAAAACAACACTTATTCCAAGAGATAGTATAGAAGATACTAATATATTAACGAAAGAGTTCAATGATAAAAATAGTAATATCACAGTGCATTCACAAATCGTACTTTCCAACCAAAACAAACTACCAAAATCTACACATAGTCAAGTTCTTGCAGGACCAAATTTCATTGAAAATTTTATGAGCATAACACCACTCGGAAATCAGAATTCACTTAGACACTCTCAAGGAGCAATTGAAGAAACTGTTGATTTATCAACAATAGCTAATATGATAAGATCTGAAGATCTCATTGACAATGAATTATCAGTTTTCACGACACTAAGAGAAATTATCAGGGGAATAGGTAGTCATCCTTCTTATCTCCTTCTTCCAAATGAACCCCCTAGGAATTTACTAAACGAACAATTTAGGCAATCAAGAACTGGCCTAGGGAAATCTAAAAATTTTATGCTTTTGTTTTCTGATGCAAATGATAATCAAATTCCTAGTGGAATAGAATACAGTATTATCATTCCAGATGGATTTTCGAATTCCATACTGACTCAAAATAGACATAATTCTCACTTCAAATTAGGTAACGGTCAAGAAAACCAATTTAACAATTTCAGAAATTTGGATATTCTGAGTTTGTTCAGTTCTTCACCTCATTCACAAAGACCGCATCGAAGAATCAATATAAATGATGATATGGAAATCCGAGTGAACGATGCACTCAATTTCTTAGAATATTCATTGGGAGACATCAATGGTGAATCCAGAAACATTCTGGAAGAAAGATTCAGAGGTAGTCAATCTGATATGGTGCATTTAGACACACCTATCTATGTTTGGAGACCTGGCTACCAACAGGGTTTTGGGATCAGGTTTCTAGATAAAATGCATTTTATTATTCCTACACAATCGACTTCGCATAGCAACACGGTACGAAAATCTAGGAAAATTCACGAATCCACCTCAAATTCTAACAATATCCATATTAATTCTGAAAGTATGACGGAATTTTTTACTACCAAAACACCTGGTGAGAAATTCACCGTGAATGATGTCAAAAGAGGTGATAATCGAAACAACAATCAGGTAAAAGTCCATACAAGCTCTTTGCTACCTTCTGATGAAAGTAGTAAAATTTCGGATTTAATAAATTCGATTGAGTTAAATTTGCAAAAAGATTTGGAGAGCAAGATGAAGATTTCAGATAGCACTCCTTCACCTCCGTATGAAATATCCTCTATCAACTACATATCACCAAATGAAATTGACGACTTATTGCTTCAATTGAACGAATTGATAAATGAAAATGATGGGAAAGCAATTGATGAATTATTTTCAGCGTATTCAAATTTGTCCGATATCTCTACCAGTAATGAATTTTCCGTGAACAGGAAAACTGAAAACTATCATTCAAACATGAATATGGAAAACTCTCAATTGAATTTGAACAACAATGGAATGTTTTCACCTCGTGATGCAATATTGTATATGAACAATGAAGAATTTACCAAATCGAGTTTAATTAACAGAAATGATGTAATTAGTCCATCTCAAGGGAAACAATTTAGGTCAGCACCAAATGGAGTTCCTGGTTTTGGTTATGATTTAGACACTTCTATTCCTAGTCAAAAAATTCGGTTGACAACTTCAATGGCAAATGACGTTTCGAGTGACCCGAAGGGTACAATAGCTTCAATTAATAAACATCTTTCCACCAGCTCTATTCCCAGTGACGAAATTGGCGAAACTTGGACTCTGGAAGAGAGTCTCCATTTCGCCGAATCTAAGGGTAGTATGGATAAAATGTCCACTGGCATATCCAGATTATTAAATATACTTAACAATAGCACCAATCAACGAGAAAATTTCAATCTACACAATCATCGTGAAACGATACCAATCCAAACTTTTGCTAAGAGTATTTTTAGAAATGAATCGAACATTCAAAATGCTAGCAAAGACCATAAAAAGACTTCACCTGATGAGGAAGTCAACTTAGAAATCAATACCAACAACACTGTGAATTCCAAAGCCTCTGGGTATTCAACTCAAATTCCAAATCAGCAGTCTAGCGTCCTGCATTTAATTCCCTATTCTGAAAAAGCACGGAATTGGCAAGATAATAATGTAAATTATATAAATAACAGAGGCAAATCTTTGGATCAAAACAATACTGGTGAACATGAAATGGTTTCGAAAGATCAGATGAACAAATTGATGACACAACTTGAAAATAAACCTATTAGTAACGATGGCTTTATTTTAATAAGTGATGATTCTAAATCTGAAACTCCTGTAGTTCAGATTCGTGATCAGATTCTGACAAGTTCTTTTTCGGGTATGATAGGAGTTGACCAGGACAAAATAGCTAGGGATTCCCGCAAGGAGGAGTATCCTTCATTTGGTAGTAAAAATTCTGAGAAGTCGAGAAAAGGGAGAGGGGACAGAAGAAAAGGTATTAATCGAAGAGGACGAAAAGGAAGAGGGAAACCAAGAAGACGATACGATAAAGCTCGTGAGAGAAATTCTAGCGAAGACTCCTTGTAAATAGAAGATAAAGAAGAATTTCATGTTAACTAATTTTGCTTAACTGTATATTTATATGTCTGGAAGAGATCATATAATGGATTTTATTAATTATTTCATAACTAGTTTAGTAAATTAAAATTATGAATTATTAATAAATCAAGAATTTAGATGCAATTAATTACAATTATGTAACTGATTATTGCTATTTATAATTAAGGAATTTATTTTCTGTTTTTATTTATAATATAAAATGAATATATAATTTGTAGTGTGTCTTATATCCTTATATTTTCTAAGTGTATGCATAAAAGTATACCAAACAGCTTTTTCAGTATATTTTCACCGTATGTTTCTTTACAGTAGGTGTATGTTTCGAAGCAATGAAAATACTTAACGAAATTACTATTAATTATTTTTCAGTATTTAACCTTAACCCTTTCGCGCTGATTGAGATAATACATCCCACCTATTCAATGGGCTAAAGTGTCCCAGAAATGCCTTGAATCAGCCTGCAAGCATGTTGTAGTGTTTCTTGTGATGTTACCAGATGCACTACTATTAATTTTGAATTTCCATATACCACTTTTATTGCATCAATGTTTGCCATATTGTCTGAGGCTGCAGGTACTCATAAGAAAAGAGTTAACTATTGACATTTATACAGTTTTATTAACATGCGAGGTATTATCATGATAGAAAAACCTTTATAAGCTAATTTTACATGCTTTTTGGAATTTTTGTAATTCGTGAACAATATATATTCAATTTCTTTACGGATTGAGATTTATTGTCCCTCTTGGGATTTACCATTGCAATGAATATCCCACTTTTATTATAACGGGGAAGACACTCAGTGAAGTTATGTTGTGATGCTTAATGGTAATGCGGATTGATCTTTATTGAGAATTGGTTTGAGTCTATTGATATAAATGGATTCTAAAATTCTGAGGTCTGTGTCTGAACTATTGCATGAATCGAGTATGGATTTTAGAATCCATTTATATCAATAGACTCAAACCAATTCTCAATAAAGATCAATCCGCATTACCATTAAGCATTGCAACATAACTTCACTGAGTGTCTTTCCCATTCTAATTATTTTAATTATTTATATTTTAATGCTTTAACTAGAATTATTTTATAAATGTGTTTTAAGACCTATTATGTTTTAATAAAGTTTCTCATTTTAAACATTGCTTAGTTTTCAAATCAATTTTAACCATGTTATATTTTTACAGAAAGTTTCACTTTTATTATACAATTGGAAATTATTTTCCAATCGTACCCACAATTGTACTTTGCTTGTCAACTAATCCAACAGATGCCTCTAAAATACTGAACTACAGAACAAATCAGTAGTTAGGTCTTGATGGTCCAGGAGCCTAGTGGGACAATACAACCCAATGGATAATCAAAGTGGGATCATATATCCAGTAACAAATAAATTAAATCAAGAAAAATAACTTGAAAATCTATTAAGAAGCCTTCAAACAATTCACTAATAACAGAAAAAAAAATTGATAAAAAGTTACCCAGGGCTCAGAAAAAAAATCGACGCGAAAGAATTATTTAATTAATTAATTGAAGAGAGTTTTGAATATAATAAAAATGAGGTCGAAAATAAAATGGAAAGATGAATTTAAAATGAAAATGATTAAATTTCAGATAAATTTTAAATGTTCATTCTATACAGGGTGTCCCCCCAAAAAAAGGAACCCAACATTAAGTTAGTATATTTCAATAAATATTGAAATATATCCGTTTTGTTTTTGGGACACCCTGTATATTTGAATAAAATGTTAATCAAATGAAATTGTGAATATTATTTTCAATAATAATTCATTAAAGAGATAAGAAACTATACAAGTACATTAAACAATACACACATATGGTTCTAGGTATATTCCACCCCGGTAAATTCCACCCCTGTGCCAATGCTCATTTCCATGACAATAAAAACTCAAAATTTTTATTTCTAGATGGCCATTTGGAGGATATCAGACGATATCCTGAGACATTTGGACAATATTTAGAGGTAGCTCAAGTCAATTGCAATTTTATCCTAATAGAAATACAAATACTCTTAAAATGGTAGTTTATTTCAAAGTTTACGTGTTGAACAAGTTTTTATTAATTCCTTTTTAATATGAAACTGCACATGTGCTCCTACAACAATGCATGGTTGGATGAGGTGTGGAAGGGGTCGACTAGAAGAGACAACCCAATGTTTTCGCTTTTTGCTTATAAGTTGCTGTTTTGGATTCTAGGACCAAATTACCTGTGAACAAAATCTCTCAATGTAAAAAAGGCAATATTTTCCCAGTCTTAAAACCCTGTGCAATAATTCTCCCTCCCCATCAAAAACTTTCTTGTTAAAAAAAAACATGTAAAAAAAGCCTTCGGTTGAAAACTACCACATTTACAAGAAGTTAAAATACCAAATTCAAAATTAAATAAATATAACAAGAAGTACTACACAACATCATAGAGAAGAAAATCAGCTTGAGATTGAAAATATAAATACCTCAACTGATAAATGCGTTCAAACAACCTTTCTTTCTGCTGTTTTGTCACATGTGTAGTGAAAAATTTAAAGCTTGTGTTTAACCAGCAAAAGGTTTAATTTGATACAGTGAAAATGCAAGTTACCTAGCATTACATATAATATTAATGAATGACTAATATTAATAACTAAACAAACCTAACCCGTAAAATGGGGTGGAATTTACCGGGGTGGAATATACCTAGGGTGGAATATACCGGGGTGGAATTTACCTGGGTGGAATATACCGGTCACCCGCACATATATTTCAATGCAACAATTAATCAAGTATTACATTTCTCAAAAATTTCAACAAAAAAAATATAAATATTTATGATAATCTTATTAATTCGAGTTCTTTTTTGTTTGAGTTTCTCGAAAGTTTTGATGATATCAAATTTAATTGGAAGATTCCAAAATTCCATTGATGGTAATTTGTAAATAATTAATTCTGTAGACAGTTTGATTGTGCTAACTATCATCAGGATAGAATAATATAAAAGAAATATTTATTTCATCAACCGAATATACGAATGAAGTTTTAGAAAAATATTGAAAAAATTAATGTTTTCTTCTTGACTCCATATATTATATATGTAGTAACCAAATAATTTCCAGTAAAGTTTAGTACATAATTACATTTATTACTGAAAAGATAAGATGAATTCTCTAAATAAAAAGAATATTGTAAATGTGATTTTTGTTAATTGCTAAACTGTAGCTTCTGGACCTAAAAAACAGATATAGAGAAATCCTTATAAGAAATAATGTAAGTACTTCATATTTAGTATATTAGATTTAGGTCTACTAACGGTCATTGCTATAGTTTGAGTGTTCATATTTAGTTTTGGGTATTATGTTAATTTTTATCAGGATACAGTAACATATGGGGTATGGTAATCAACTCTTCGAATCTAGTTTGACGTGACCACCGGGTGACTGGAAATAGCGACTCTGCCCACACTTTGAAACATGGCTCTACCTACTTAAACTTATAATATATAATCACTTCTAAATTTGATTTTTTTTCTTATCAATTACTACCAAAGCATTGGTTAGATTGTATTTCCATTATTTTATTCCTTAATTGTTATTAATAGGAACTACAATTTAGCAGTTAACTAGCTCTAGTTTAGGCTCCTATATAGTATATCTTTAAGACCTTATTTCTTATAGATAAGTAAGAGAAGTGAACAATAAAAACATACCTGAATTATATCTATAGATTCCATTTTGAAGTTCTATCGCCATTTTCGCTTTTTTTTTATACGAAACCCTTATAAAATGACTAAACTTCTCGATATTAACATGCAAATACGAGGTATTATGAGCCGCTCGGTCACGAACAAGAAATGTGTTGTTTTGGTGACGTCATATTTTTGCGTCATCTACTAGTTACTATACCCGTTATGTACCTGTACCCTGATATCTATATCTAGTTTTGGGTATTTGGTTAATTTTCATATCTTAGTTTTAGGTATTTTGATAATTTTCATATCTAGTTTAGCGTATTTGGTTAATTTTCATATCTTAGTTTTAGGTATTTTGATAATTTTCATATCTAGTTTAGCGTATTTTGTTTATTTTCATATCTAGTTTTGGGTATTTTGTTAATTTTCATATCTAGTTTTCGGGTATTTTGTTAATTTTCATATTTAGTTTTGGGTATTTTGTTAATTATCATATCTAGTTTTGGGTATTTTGTTTATTTTCATATCTAGTTTTGGGTATTTTGTTAATTTTCATATCTAGTTTTCGGGTATTTTGTTAATTTTCATATCTAGTTTTGGGTATTTTGTTAATTTTCATATCTAGTTTTCGGTATTTTGTTTATTTTCATATCTAGTTTTGGGTATTTTGTTAATTTTCATATCTAGTTTTCGGGTATTTTGTTAATTATCATATCTAGTTTTGGGTATTTTGTTTATTTTCATATCTAGTTTTGGGTATTTTGTTAATTTTCATATCTAGTTTTCGGGTATTTTGTTAATTTTCATATCTAGTTTTGGGTATTTTGTTAATTTTCATATTTAGTTTTGGGTATTTTGTTAATTTTCATATTTAGTTTTGGGTATTTTGTTAATAATCATATTTAGTTTCGGGTATTTTGGTAATTTTCATATTTAGTTTTGGGTATTTTGTTAATTTTCATATTTAGTTTCGGGTATTTTGGTAATTTTCATATTTAGTTTTGGGTATTTTGTTAATTTTCATATTTAGTTTTGGGTATTTTGTTAATTTTCATATTTAGTTTCGGGTATTTTGTTAATTTTCATATTTAGTTTTGGGTATTTTGTTAATAATCATATTTAGTTTCGGGTATTTTGGTAATTTTCATATTTAGTTTTGGGTATTTTGTTAATTTTCATATTTAGTTTCGGGTATTTTGGTAATTTTCATATTTAGTTTTGGGTATTTTGTTAATAATCATATTTAGTTTCGGGTATTTTGGTAATTTTCATATTTAGTTTTGGGTATTTTGTTAATTTTCATGTTTAGTTTTGGGTATTTTGTTAATTTGTGTTTATTAATCTTCTATAGTTTTTCACTCTATTTTCTCGCATATATTGCAGATGTTGTCCATTTTATTTTATTTTTTATTTATTTATTTAAGCTTACAAAATACATACACAGTAAAACTAAAAAATACACAATTCAAATAAAATTACAAATTAAATGCAGCTAAGGTTCCGAGAAAGTTAAAACTTGTGAAACCTAATTAAAAAATTATTAAACAATAAAAAACTAAGAACTATATTTACTAAAACAATATTCTTTAAAAAGCTTCTTAAATTTAAAATCTGACATTGGTTCTGTTAAAATAGTAGGAAGTTTATTGTACAATTCTATGTTAAATAACATCAAGTGATATTTGTATGAATTGTAACATGTACTTTTACATTTAACCGATTAACATACTTTAGGCTTTTCAAAAATTCAAAAGTCAATGCATCGGTTGTAGGTAAATAATTATATTAAAATATAGATATGGTAACTTAACTAATACCAGATACGATAAAATAATGAAGGAAAATTTAAGCAAGTAATTGTTATACATTTGAGCATTAAAATATATTAATATAGAAAAAAAACTAGATTTTTTGACAATATTCAATAATATAATTAGTTATTGAATTTTTCATACGGTATTCAGTCCAGACTCCAGTTATGACACCTAAAGCCTACATCAATATCAGTTTCGTTTTCTTTAATCCCAATCCACATTTTCGAAAAAAAAAGATTGAATATGCAATAAATTATTGAGAACGAATAAAAAACATCACTATTCATTAAATAAAATCAAAGGTCATATTAATAATAGCCTCACATCTATTTATATCATCATCTAAGATGAAGTGTAAAAGTAAATCTTTCTAAACCTAGTTACAATTTTTATAGAGAGTTACGAATTGGTTGATCTACTATCAAAATGATTACAGTTTGACAATAATTTAACAATATATTTTACTAAACTAAAGGAAATGAAATAAAAACCGGTTAAGTATCATTATCACCAGGATACATCATACACATACCCCTACCAACTGGTTATCATTATCACCAGGATACACATACCCTCTAACTGGTTATTATTATCACCAGGATACACATACCCTCTAACTGGTTATCATTATCATCAGGATACACATACCCTCTAACTGGTTATCATTATCACCAGGATACACATACCCTCTAACTGGTTATCATTATCACCAGGATACACATACCCTCTAACTGGTTATCATTATCACCAGGATACACATACCCTCTAACTGGTTATCATTATCACCAGGATACACATACCCTCTAACTGGTTATCATTATCAGCAGGATACACATACCCTCTAACTGGTTATCATTATCACCAGGATACGCATACCCTCTAACTGGTTATCATTCACTTTCATTGTAGTGTTTGCTGTCTCGTGAGAAGGCTGGTGACGCTCCGTACCCAGTCTTTAATGTCTGCCTCTACGTGCGATCTTATTACAGTGATTAGTGAAAGTGAACTACCAAGAGTGAGGCTAATATCTTTTTAGTGCTCTTTAAGCTCCATAAATAGCTTTTACTAACTTACTTATCACCAGGAAGCCATTATCACTTATTTTATGGACATTGGAAACACAGATGATGATATATCTTTCTGCTATTATCAGAATGGAATATAAAATAATGAATCTGAACTCACTGTCTAGAAGAAAATTGTATTCAATATTTATTCAATTGAAATAAATCTTGTTTATTAAGCAATCGAATAATTGCATAATGTATCAAAAATACTTTAATAATATCTGAAAAGTGTTCAGTATTTGCATTGTAAATTTATATTAGATTTATTGCATACATTAAAAAAAAATACACACATTTATATAACACATTTTGCACACTTAAAGAATACATTGTGCACATTTAAATAACACATTGCGCACATTTATAGAAAACTTACATCGCGCACATTTATAGAACATATTGCTCATCTTTGTATAACACATTGCGCACCTTTATATTACGCATTGCGCACATTTATAGAACACATTGCGCACATTTATAGAAAACTTACATTGCGCACATTTATATAACACATTGCTCACCTTTGTATAACACATTGCGCACCTTTATATTACGCATTGCGCACCTTTATATTACGCATTGCGCACCTTTATATTACGCATTGCGCACATTTATAGAACACATTGCGCACATTTATAGAACACATTGCGCAAATTTAAATGACACTTTGCGCACATTTATATAACACATTGTGTACATTTATTTAATACATTGCGCACATTTACATTACACATACATTGTTACATGCGCACTCTCTTACCACTGTTCGCGCACACTAATGCTAAGTAACTCTTACTTTCACTGCTCTTTACGTTGGGCAGCAAATCTTATTTTTTTACTATTTAAGAGAGTTAATAGCGTTACATTTATTGATATCATTTACAGAGAAAATAAGTGACAATAATGCTTTACTAGTGCCTTTAATTTACAATGAAAAAAGTTCTAACGAGTTTGTCAGTGTAAGAGAAGTAACCTGAAGAGAAATATGGAGACCCGGACACTGATACTCTGCTGTGGGTACCTGATACTGATTCTACACCTGGCACAGGCACAGTGTAAGTATGAATAGGTATGACACAGGCACAATGTGAGTATGAATAGGTATGACACAGGCACAGTGTAAGTATGAATAGGTATGACACAGGCACAGTGTAAGTATGAATAGGTATGACACAGGCACAGTGTGAGTATGAATAGGTATGACACAGGCACAGTGTGAGTATGAATAGGTATGACACAGGCACAGTGTAAGTATGAATAGGTATGACACAGGCACAATGTGAGTATGAATAGGTATGACACAGGCACAGTGTAAGTATGAATAGGTATGACACAGGCACAGTGTAAGTATGAATAGGTATGACACAGGCACAGTGTGAGTATGAATAGGTATGACACAGGCACAGTGTGAGTATGAATAGGTATGACACAGGCACAGTGTAAGTATGAATAGGTATGACACAGGCACAGTGTGAGTATGAATAGGTATGACACAGGCACAGTGTAAGTATGAATAGGTATGACACAGGCACAGTGTGAGTATGAATAGGTATGACACAGGCACAGTGTAAGTATGAATAGGTATGACACAGGCACAGTGTGAGTATGAATAGGTATGACACAGGCACAGTGTGAGTATGAATAGGTATGACACAGGCACAGTGTGAGTATGAATAGGTATGACACAGGCACAGTGTAAGTATGAATAGGTATGACACAGGCACAGTGTGAGTATGAATAGGTATGACACAGGCACAGTGTGAGTATGAATAGGTATGACACAGGCACAGTGTGAGTATGAATAGGTATGACACAGGCACAGTGTGAGTATGAATAGGTATGACACAGGCACAGTGTGAGTATGAATAGGTATGACACAGGCACAGTGTAAGTATGAATAGGTATGACACAGGCACAGTGTGAGTATGAATAGGTATGACACAGGCTCAGTGTGAGTATGAATAGTTATGACACAGGCACAGTGTAAGTATGAATAGGTATGACACAGGCACAGTGTGAGTATGAATAGGTATGACACAGGCACAGTGTGAGTATGAATAGGTATGACACAGGCACAGTGTGAGTATGAATAGGTATGACACAGGCACAGTGTGAGTATGAATAGGTATGACACAGGCACAGTGTGAGTATGAATAGGTATGACACAGGCACAGTGTGAGTATGAATAGGTATGTCACAGACACAGTGTAAGTATGAATAGGTATGACACAGGCACAGTGTGAGTATGAATAGGTATGACACAGATACGTTGTAAGTATGAATAGGTATGACACAGGCACAGTGTAAGTATGAATAGGTATGACACAGGCACAGTGTGAGTATGAATAGGTATGACACAGGCACAGTGTGAGTATGAATAGGTATGACACAGGCACAGTGTAAGTATGAATAGGTATGACACAGGCACAGTGTGAGTATGAATAGGTATGACACAGGCTCAGTGTGAGTATGAATAGGTATGACACAGGCACAGTGTAAGTATGAATAGGTATGACACAGGCACAGTGTGAGTATGAATAGGTATGACACAGGCACAGTGTGAGTATGAATAGGTATGACACAGGCACAGTGTGAGTATGAATAGGTATGACACAGGCACAGTGTGAGTATGAATAGGTATGACACAGGCACAGTGTGAGTATGAATAGGTATGACACAGGCACAGTGTGAGTATGAATAGGTATGTCACAGACACAGTGTAAGTATGAATAGGTATGACACAGGCACAGTGTGAGTATGAATAGGTATGACACAGATACGTTGTAAGTATGAATAGGTATGACACAGGCACAGTGTGAGTATGAATAGGTATGACACAGACACAGTGTGAGTATGAATAGGTATGAAACAGGCACAGTGTGAGTATGAATAGGTATGACACAGGCACAGTGTGAGTATGAATAGGTATGACACAGGCACAGTGTGAGTATGAATAGTTATGACACAGGCACAGTGTAAGTATGAATAGGTATGACACAGACACAGTGTGAGTATGAATAGGTATGAAACAGGCACAGTGTGAGTATGAATAGGTATAACACAGGCACAGTGTGAGTATGAATAGGTATGAAACAGGCACAGTGTGAGTATGAATAGGTATGAAACAGGCACAGTGTGAGTATGAATAGGTATGAAACAGGCACAGTGTGAGTATGAATAGGTATGACACAGACACAGTGTGAGTATGAATAGGTATGACACAGGCACATTGAACTATGGGGCAATGAATAGTTATTCAATATATACATAACATTATTAGTAAGATCCTTTTTATAGTCACTTCCTATGGAAAACTGGGTACACGGAAAACTGCCAGTCGGAAAACTGCCGAAGCAGAAAACTGCCAGGCGGAAAACTGCCAGTCACTTATTGGCAATTTAATGACTAGTCAATAATAACATTTTAAATTATATAAAAGTCGTTCGCCCTTCGTTAAGAAGTAAAAGGGACATTCATTTTTACTCAGTATACAAACCAAAAATAATAGTTAAATGTAGACAAATTTATTTGAAAAATATGTAAAATACACTATTATATAAATATTAATTAGATATAAATGAAATACAATAAAGAAATCAAAAACTAAAATCTTTCTTAGAAAATACTAAGAAAAGAAACAAAGGAATAATTACATTAGAGACAGAGTACAATTTCTTTGTTTACACAACGCATCTTTACATTATCAGTTCATAACGGGCTTAGCGTCTAATTTTTTTGTTTATAATTTGAGAATTAACAAGTCTTCAAGCTTGATAATATTAAAACAACTTCGATAGACATTTGAGAAATATTAAGAATTTGAAACCCAACTTCTTTGATTATTATGATTAAGATTATCAAACTGGTTGCATATTAATCAATAATACTTGTTACATATAAATGAATGTTGTAAAATTGAAGGTGTTGTGTTATTGACCTGGAGAATGAAAATTTAAATGTAATAAATATTGAATATTCATATAAGCTGATTTAACATTCACCTAATTGATTGTATAATTTAATACATATAATTATGATAGTATCTAATTAGCTATTAATAATAAATTATTACACTTGGTTTAATGTTTGCTTTCGAATCAAAGGCTTTATTACTGTCATCAATATAGGAAATTAAAAACAGAAGACTAAATACGTAACTTAACATGTTTTTAAAATGTACGTGACATAGTAAATAAGTATAAAATGGTAATTATAACTTCCTTATGTGTACTGTTCAATAAAAGAGCTTTGTTGAAATATTATTTTCCTTTTAATATTAGATAATCCAATATCTATATAGTTATTACTGGAAAAATGAATCTCCCCTTAACTTCTTAACGAAGGGCTAACGCCGATTTTTTTTAAATTAAAATGTTCTTAGAATGTGTTAATAACTAAATAATATTTCTTAAAAGTCAAAAAATACATATATTCCCATTAAGTGACTGGCAGTTTTCCGCCTGGCAGTTTTACGCATGGCAGTTTTCCGGACACCGGAAAACTGAACATATCTTTGTGACTTGTTATCGATTATTGTGTCATATCGGCTATTGTGTCATATCGGCTATTGTGTCATATCGGCTATTGTGTCATATCGGCTATTGTGTCATATTGGCTATTGTGTCATATCGGCTATTGTGTCATATCGGCTATTGTGTCATATTGGCTATTGTGTCATATTGGCTATTGTGTCATATCGGCTACTGTGTCATATCGGCTACTGTGTCACATCGGCTATTATGTCATATTGGCTATTGTGTCATATCGGCTATTGTGTCATATCGGCTATTGTGTCATATTGGCTATTGTGTCATATCGGCTATTGTGTCATATCGGCTATTGTGTCATATCGGCTATTGTGTCATATCGGCTATTGTGTCATATCGGCTATTGTGTCATATCGGCTATTGTGTCATATTGGCTATTGTGTCATATTGGCTATTGTGTCATATCGGCTATTGTGTCATATTGGCTATTGTGTCATATTGGCTATTGTGTCATATTGGCTATTGTGTATTTACTCTACATGTGCTGATATATTATATGAATTACGATTTTATTTGTTCCGGTACGTTTGTACTAATTTGGAAGGTATTATTTAATTTTCTTTTAATTTTTTTAAAAATAGTATTCGAGTCCATTATTCTGGCATTCTATATAAAAATGAATTTTATTGTAAAAGTAACTTATTTTTATAAAGAAAATTATTGTACAATGGAAATATTAAAAGTAATTTTTTTGTAATATATTCATATGAAATTCATACAAATTTCATTACTTGAATAAAATAAGTTGCTATATGATTGAAATGAATGGTAGCATACAACGATATCTTCAAAAAAAATTACTAAAATATATAAAATCAATAATTTTACAATAAATAATTCAGTCGAAGCTCCATGTGAATTAATTTAGAGCTACTAGAGATAAAAAAAATTCTATGTACTCAAGGCAAAATCTTATATATTTCAAATGTAACAACTATTTAAATAATATGCAACAATAATAAAGTACAGCGTGCAAAAGTAATGGAAACATTAAGGGGGAAGTAAGGGCCATCAGTATAGTCCCTTTAACTTATTGTAAGGATGTTATTATAGTCAAGGAAATTTAAATATGGAGAATAACATAAATACATTTATTTATCTTAAATTAACTTTTGTAACATGAAAAATAAAATAAAAGAAATAAATTATTGTTACTATATGAGTATATTAGATACAACTAGCAATAATGAGTCAAAATTATTAGTACTTTGAGTATCTAAGATACAACTAACAATTAATAATGAGTCATAATTATCAGTACTTTGAGTATCTAAGATACAACTAACAATTAATAATGAGTCATAATTATCAGACATTTAATAATGCTAGCAATAATGAATCATGTCAGACATACAGTGTGTCCTCTAAGAATGTACCACTGCATTTGAATCTACATCACTCTAGTTCAATAACATGCACTAGCTGGACCCGTGGAAATTCAAATTCCACGGAATTGGGAAATCAACAAATAGGTTTTGGTATTGGTCTAATCAACAGATATGTCTTAGTGTGTTAGACCCATTTTGTGTCAGACTGACCCGGCTTCTTTTATTATAGAATATAGCTTATTGCTTATAATTATCCTTTTGGTGATACCAACTTTATGATGTGCTATTGGTAGAATGTTTGTTTAACGTATTACGGACATTATCACCATACAACTTATTTAATTTCTTCATCTCATTAGCTCTAGCTATATCAAATTCTATAAAAACGTCTTCAAGAATGTTAGTTCTCTCAGTGAGTGGAAGAAATGCATAAACAGCTCATTCCATATTAATATTAATAGTTTTTGTGATATAATCACACCGAATTTCCTTATATCTAATTACTGAAAGCGCAACGGACGGACTTCTAAATTGGGTCCACTTTTTTGTGGGTATAGTAAGTGACATACACTAACACACACGCTATCGTATTAATATATAGAAAAAATTGGTACCATAGTTACGTGAAAGCTACTATAATTAATAATAAATGAATTATACATAGCTAAGTACATATATAAATGGCAGTGGATACATTCTTTGTGGACAACCTGTATATTAAAAGGTATTCAAATCAGACAAACCAAGTAGTTCTGCATCACTCTCTCTATTCTGCCTTACATATATCATAAAAAAAGTATATTGGAAGAAAGTGAATCCATTATTGAGTCAATCAGTGCGACTATATGGGATAAGCTTATGAGAACCTGTTTGATAGCCAATGCCTCTGTCTTCTAATTTACGGATGACTGCCACATAGCTCAGCTGTTGGTATGTTGTCGTGTAGGTTCTAGCGGTGAAAGCGTTTGCTACTCCATTCTTGTGAATTGGTGGATTGGAGGTAAGCTGAAGTAAGGTTTATCCAACGTCCATCAAACAGGACAAGGTCTATTCGCTTACCCAATTTAGGAAAAAAATATCAAGGTGCTAGACCTAGGTTTAATATTCAAACTTTGGCAGGTTTGTTTCTAATAATAGCAATGGATTTGAATTACTTTCTATTTTATTTTTAATATATTTACTTTTGTTTTCTACTATCTTTATACATTCATTCGAGAGAAAGAGTCAGCTGAAAGAAAAGTCAAACCTTATTCACACAGTAAGTTTCGTGAGTCTGATATACTTGAATAGGAAGATTCGTTTCCTTTTGAAGATAGTGATTTGAATGATGAATATCTTTTATTTTCTCATCCACTAACTCGTCTCCAATGAATAAATAACGGTGATACAGGAATTCAGCCATACGTCATTCACCATTCATAAACCCGTCACACGAGTAAGATCTTTGCTGCAATTATTAGTCTCTAGATAATGAGAAAATACCACAGAAAGATATCCTCTAAATTACTTCGTGAGTAGAGTATTGGTATACTGTCTGGTGTGACTTCAAAAGATATCCTCTAAATTACTTCGTGAGAAGAGTATTGGTATACTGTCTGGTGTGACTTCAAAAGATACCCTCTAAATTACTTCGTGAGTAGAGTATTGGTATACTGTCTGGTGTGACTTCAAAAGATACCCTCTAAATTACTTCGTGAGTAGAGTATTGGTATACTGTCTGGTGTGACTTCAAAAGATAACCTCTAAATTACTTCGTGAGAAGAGTATTGGTATACTGTCTGGTGTGACTTCAAAAATATCAATACCATTTTGAATTAAAATTTACAAAACAAATAATTTTTTCAATAGAATTGAAAGTTAAATGTTGAAAACATTGAAAATATTGAAATATTCTATTTGATATTTTTTTCATGAGCAACAGTAACATATTTGAATGTATGTCGATATCTAACTCTTTGCATGTCGATATCTAACTCTATGTATGTCGATATCTAACTCTGTGTATGTCGATATCTAACTCTATGTATGTCGATATCTAACTCTATGTATGTCGATATCTAACTCTATGTATGTCGATATCTAACTCTTTGCATGTCGATATCTAACTCTATGTATGTCGATATCTAACTCTTTGCATGTCGATATCTAACTCTTTGCATGTCGATATCTAACTTCACAATAAATAAATATAATAACATTATAATACAATCTGCAGAGTTCATATTTATACTGCATAATATGTGTGTTGTGTGTTTCATAATTTTGTTATACAAAGTTAGTACAAAAACGAGAGATTGTCCACTGTCTATATTATTTAACTTTCAACATAAATGATGATCATATTCTTGGAAAAACATTATAGTGATTCAGCATTATATTATTTACATGTTGAACGACAAATTTAGCTGGTTAGTTTAAAGTTTTAAAGTTGAGTATTGGAACTCACGTAGTTAATAATTAATAGTAGTAATTTTCATTGTAAAATTAACAATGTTTGAAACATCACAGTGACTCCTTCCATTGACGGTACAGAGAATATTGGCTGTAATTCAAAGATCTCAAAGGTACATACTTTGGTACATGATATGTATTATGTTTAGATAGGTACTCTTGGTGCATTTAAATCGCTGGGTAATAATTATATTTTTTTTTCTAACTTCATTTTATTTCATTGTTAATAATGCAAACTATTTGAAAGTGCTATTGTACTTGAAATGCATTATTTTGTAGATAATTATTTTCATCTTTTCTTTTCATTGCTAAATTAATTATATTTGAAATAAGCGAGAATATTATTTTAGAATTTCGAGGCATGCACTGTAATAAATATAATAATGTATTTGACAGAATAGACATACAAATAGTGATAAATAGAAAGAAATTCATGCAATAATTATGGTTAATAATTACTATCTAATTATATCAACTTGATATTTGAATGTAATCAATTTTAACCTTCAAATTATAATGCGGTAAAAAATGGATTAATATTATAATATCATTGGAAAAATATTTAATAGTTCCACGAAATAGGAAACAAAATATGTAACATTATTATCAATTATTATTTAGATGACTATTTTAAACTCAATTAGTATATCTAACCATAGTAATTAATAGAAAATAACTTAATACGACAAGATGGTTTATTATATTGACGGTATCACATATATGGATAAAGAAATTAATAAAATTCAATACAATTTAAGTTATTACATTGAAAATGGTGAGTTCCAAGTTAGTGAACGGTTCCACTTTTCCGATCATATTAAAAAAAAAAAAAAAAAAAAAGTTAATAAGTAGTTAAAGGGGCAGTAAAATGAAGTAATTTTTAAAAATTAGAATATAAAATCAGATGACAATTTAAAAAAGTTGATTAAAAATCACAACAAAATATTATATATTTGTACGATTAAAATATTCGTCAATACTAATTACATTGAATGTAAAGGATGCGTATTTAAATACAAGAACTGAATAAAGACACGCCATATAATTTACAGTTGAAAATCTATTATTTAATTCATAACAATTAATATCTCCATGATTCAGCTCATACTATTTAATAGCTTCATTATTCAACTCGTACCAATGATAATAGATCTATTATTTAACTCGTACCAATAATAATAGATCTATTATTCAACTCGTACCAATAATAATAGATCTATTATTTAACTCGTACTAATTATTTGCCAATAAAATCATCCTCTTCACGCTGCACCATCTGTTGCCTTAATTATACACAGAAACTATTCTCCTGTCTAATGTGAATCAACATAATTCATAGAGTAATTATAGTTATTTCTAATTTAGAACAGAGTACAATCAGTAGCCAAATGTAGAAGGTTATTAGAGCCAAGGACACACTCAAGTGTGTCGGTTGCTTCACTGCACATCTTTTAATTATTTAGTAACGTGTACAGTTGACAAAGTTAGGCAATGAAGTGGGGGTAGTTCACCTTGTGGTGAAAAAATGAGGGAGAGAAGGGGTGTGAAGAGAGTGGGGGAGGGGGTAGAGGGGGGGTGGTTTGGCATTACCATACGGTGTTACCAAAGTAATCCACAGATTCCTGTTACAACTACCCAAATGTAATATCTAACATAAAAATGGCAATGAAGAAGATTTCTTCGCTGGGAGCATGCATTTATTTTATCACACTTAGATACACTATTTCCTATTCGATATTGATTGATATCAAGGATATATCGAAGCATGAGGAGTAGATATATCTAACGATGATATGTAAGTTGAGAATGAGCTGTTGATATAGATATATAAATATTATTTATGAGTAACATTCACCGTACGCTTATATAAAATGATCTAGGCGTGAATGGTTGAACCTACTTTTCAAATCTTTTGAGAAAAACTCAATTTGAAAAACATACGAAATGAGAAAAACTGAATTTGTGTTTGTTTTACAGTTTCTTCTGATGAAGTTATGTAATAAAAACGAAAGTGATTGGGTACTCTGGTCTTCTCCTAACCTTGTCGCATTTTCCTATAATTGTATGGATCATTTATAAGATATATGCATTATAAGCGAGGCGTTAGAAGTAATTTATATTAATCATAGAAATTTATATAATTTCTATAACATATGAATATATTATAAATAACAAAACAGGAAAATATACCTTAATGGCTTAAGCTGTTGCGATGGAGAAACTATTGACGAATAATGATTTACTAATATCACGTTTTGAAATGATAGTTCAGTATTTTGAGCTGCACGCCATTCTAGATTTATGTGTCAATTGCAACCCTGAGATGCAGACTTTAAATACCACTCTCGTCATTGACATTCAATGTCTGACATTTATGCACATGAAAGAAATTCTTGATATGTTATGAAAATGAAAACAAAATAATACCTAATTGTGGTGTTCCACTTTTAAAACTTAACTTTAATATCTTCCTTAATGTTGGTTCAATTCGAATTCGGTTTGTCTAAAACAATCTCAAGACTTTAGACTTTTAATAAATAGCTTTAAATTTTACTTAAAATATATAATATTTCAGTTTTGCAACCATTGATTTGAATGAAGTGAAACCAATTAATAGTGCTACGCAACATTTTCTAGCTTGCTTGTGCTAATGATTGACAGATTCTGTTCTTTAACTCCTTGATATCACTTGGTTGAGTGTGGTAAACTTTACTCCTGATGAATACCCATGAAAAGAAATCACAATGTCATTTTGGTGACCACTTAATGTTCATGTCACCATCTGAGCCTCTGCCAATTCATCTGTTTGGAATCTTTTCATTCAGCCACTGTCTAACAACATAAAGAAATCCTTTTCTGAATCTGGTAAGATCGAAAAAGGAAGCCAATATTCAAACAAGAATATATTGAAATAATTAAAACTATTGAAATTTCTACATTGCTGGGCCAAAAATTCCTCCATCCCATGTATGGTCGCCTACAGGGTTGTCCGAGGTGAATGAAGTGGCTTCTCTGCTGTCCAGTGAGGGTTAGTAGTAAATGTTTACTCCACGAGGATATGTATGGAATTGTGCTTCATCAGAATAAATTGGGTGTTGAAGGAAATCCTGTGATTGCAAAATCTAGTCTAACATTTCTTCAGCAAATGCCGTTTTTATTGCATAGTCGCTTGCATTAATAAATTCTTGGATAATTTTGAGTGAATAGAGGTGCAATTGCGGTTTCTTCAAAATTCATGAACAGATCCAAACTAACATTGGAAATAATACCAGTACATAGAAGAGAAATCTTTAAAGTATCTTTGAAATAATCAATGATGGGTTCTGGATTCAAAACAGTTGATTGGTGTGCTGTGAGGGATTCCACTGTTCCGTTTGATTTCACCTCCTTTTGCTATTTCTCAATACTCTTATAAGAAGGTGATGTTACTTTTCTACAAAAATTTCCCTACAAATTTTCTCTAAGTAGTCACGATGCTTTCAGACTTTGTATACCATAATACACAAACTTTTTCTTTAATATATTTAGTGATCATTCAAGAAATGCACTGTTCTTTCTTTTTTACTTACCTTGTTCCATTCATAAGTATTTGATATTAACATAGATACGTATTCAATAAATAAAATTCTGAAGTCTTGAAGTTTTTTTATTATAACTAACCGAAACAAAAAACAAAGGAAGTTACTAAAAGTTTAAAATGTGGAACACTAAGATAATACACACTGTATATTGCATATATATATGTATGTATATATTGTATACTGCATTTTTACAGTAGCCAAATGGTACTGAGATGTACCAATATCAAGTGGTACTGAGATGTACCAATATCAAGTGGTACTGAGATGTACCAATATCAAATGGTACTGAGATGTACCAATATCAAATGGTACTGATATGTACCAATATCAAATGGTACTGAGATGTACCAATATCAAATGGTACTGATATGTACCAATATCAAATGGTACTGAGATGTACCAATATCAAATGGTACTGATATGTACCAATATCAAATGGTACTGATATGTACCAATATCAAATGGTACTGAGATGTACCAATATCAAATGGTGCTGAGATGTACCAATATCAAATGGTGCTGAGATGTACCAATTTCAAATGGTACTGAGATGTACCAATATCAAATGGTACTGAGATGTACCAATATCAAATGGTACTGAGATGTACCAATATCAAATGGTACTGAGATGTACCAATATCAAATGGTGCTGAGATGTACCAATATCAAATGGTACTGAGATGTACCAATATCAAATGGTACTGAGATGTACCAATATCAAATGGTACTGAGATGTACCAATATCAAATGGTACTGAGATGTACCAATATCAAATGGTACTGAGATGTACCAATATCAAATGGTACTGAGATGTACCAATATCAAATGGTACTGACTACTGAGATGTACCAATATCTAATGGTACTGATATGTACCAATATCAAATGGTACTGAGATGTACCAATATCAAATGGTACTGAGATGTACCAATATCAAATGTTGCTGAGATGTACCAATATCAAATGGTACTGATATGTACCAATATCAAATGGTACTGAGATGTACCAATATCAAATGGTACTGAGATGTACCAATATCAAATGGTACTGAGATGTACCAATATCAAATGGTACTGAGATGTACCAATATCAAATGGTACTGAGATGTACCAATATCAAATGGTGCTGATATGTACCAATATCAAATGGTACTGAGATGTACCAATATTAACAACGTTATCATATTTGGCATCAAATGAATAAATCAAAAATATTATATTTGAGGGAATTTCTAGATTAATAATAATGAAGTATTCGAAATCGTTTTAATAGGATTATTATATTCAATTGTGCAATGATTTTCAAATAAACTTCACTCATTTCTCTTTTAATTTAAAATAATTATGATTAAAATAGTGATTTTACTGCATGAACATATATAGGTTATTATTCGTGTTTATTTCTGAAAATGTATTCTTCTTTAGAATGTGTTATTTTATTATTTGAAGGTTAATTGTTTTATTATTTTAGAAAGGATATAATTTAATGCAAGTCATCACTTAAGTCGTGCATTATAAATCTCTTAACCCTATTTGTGATTTTTTTACCAATTTTATCATTGTGGCAATCACTTTATCTCGTCAATAGTTTTCATCTTTGAAAATGATTATCCCTGATTATAATTTTCGACAGTCATCATCCTAAATTATTCAGCCTTGTTATAGGTTTTATTATTTTATAATTTGTTGACAGAAGATCAAATATTGCAGACTATTACTTAGGCCATGCATTATTGCACCACTTTTACCATCTTCAACTCCACAAAAAAAACATTACTCAGCATATTTATCCACATCTGGAGTATCTCCACAAAAGAAATGGAAAGTAATTTCTCGTACTTATATGTTACCAATTCATTTAACTTTTTACACAAAGCACACTAAATACAAAGAACTGTTTGATTTAAAAGTTGTTATAAAAAACATTATACAATTAGGAAAACCTTGAAATAGCGAAATAACACTGATATATTTTTTAATATATCATAGGATACATTTCTACCATGAGTTTCAATAGTTCTAATGGTATTTTTTGTCATCTTATTAGCCAGACTATCCTCTCTGTGTCCATCTTTTACAAACTGGCCAAACGACTTTCACTGCAGAAAATTCTACCAAAAGTGATGGTAGGTGCGCGTTTTATCGGCCTTTGAAATACGCGTGAGAAATTTCGCTCTCAGAAGGATGATTCATTAGAAAAATAGGCGTAAGGTCATTACAATGTGCTTTGTAATCCACTTTAAGGATGGTCTCAGATTCTCTGTTTGGAGAGATAATATTTCGCAATGCTGTGCCAACAGACTGCTTGACAGTACTTTCTAGTTTGTCAAACCTAAAGCCGGTTATTTGGGCCATGGGGCTGCTTTTGATTATTTATAATTCGGTATAACTTCTATACATCTGGTGTCTGTAGTAAAGATCAATGTGAAGGAGCTACACTTAGTGATTTAGTGTAGATATTTAACCTATTGCCCTCCTGTTCTAAACAAGATGAAACAGGTATTTCATCCCCTATCTTATTTTTCAATCTTATGAACGCACGATTTTTAATTCCCACCATATGTGGATAGTGAGGTAACTCAAAAATCGAGTCACTGTGATCACTATCCATGTTCAAAAGGACTACATTTCAAGTTTACAATACTACAATAGGAAGACTACCTCACACAGTCATTATATATGACTAATTACCATGGTTATAATGACTACAAGATATGGTCTTTAATTACTTTACCAGCCATGTAATTGAGAAAAGTTATCAATCATTGTTACAATAGGAATATTAATGAGATGCGATCAAGTTATATTGAAGTGTAAGGCCATGAGAGGTTTGCCTTGAGCAAGGCATTATATGTTGACGCTAATGGCAATGCAGATTGGAATATGTAGACACTTTTAGCTAGTTAACTATTGTTGTACACTATTGAGTTGTAAACTGCAGTGAGGCATGTCTGTCTTCTCACTTTGAAAGAAGAATCTTCAATATCTTATTTTACTTAAATTTATTATATAATAAGTTGTGGAATAATACTGGTATCTTCTTCAATCAGATGTTTTCAATTGATTTGTCAAAAATTTTGATATTTACATATTAGATATAACTTGCTAGTCATTAGAACTCTTAAAAGGCACATTTCCAGATTACTTTAGACTCGTTTCAATGTAATCCTAAACGTAAAAAAAATATTTTATTTTCTCAAGGATTTTCTCCTGTAAGTAAAAACTATCCAGAAAGTCCATGCACTATCTGTGCACTAAGATGCACTATCTGTGCACTAAGATGCACTATCTGTGCACTAAGATGCACTATCTGTGCACTAAGATGCACTATCTGTGCTCTAAGATGCACTATCTGTGCACTATCTGTGCACTAAGATGCACTATCTGTGCACTAAGATGCACTATCTGTGCTCTAAGATGAACTATCTGTGCTCTAGATGCACCATCTGTGCACTAAGATGCACTATCTGTGCTCTAAGATGCACTATCTGTGCTCTAGATGCACTATCTGTGCACTAAGATGCACTATCTGTGCACTAAGATGCACTATATGTGCTCTAGATGCATTACCAGTGCACTAGATTCATCACCAGTGCATTAAATGCACTGCCTATGCACTAGAATCTAGATGCATTTCCAATGCACTAGATGCATCACCAGTGCACTAGATACATTTACTAATGTAGCATTTAAACTCTGCCTCCATTTAGTGACATATACTACTATAGGTAACATTGAACACAAAAAGTTGTCTGTAGGTCATAGGAAGTGATAAGTAAATCATCTGGATCTAATTTTGTGATGAGAATTAATGGTAAATCATAAACTCTATAATTATGCTATAGCATATTTATCTGGATTGGTCAATAATTGACACTTTAAAACACTCTATTTAGTACATAATGAAATCGATCCCTTGAACAAAAGAGTTCAATACAACATCAATACAAATTGCTAATTCGTTATTCTCAAAGAACATTTATTTCCAAACGGAATTATGAACAATAATATTATTTTCCAATAGGTTACTAACCTAGTAATGCAGGGTAATGCAATTCAAACTTTGTGAAGAAATAGGAATTACCAAATCACGATCTAGTTTCCACAATCCTGTCTAGAGCTGAACCACACCTACCTATAGTTACCAGTTTCTCACCCACTCACACTTAGTTTGTTGTCACTTACAGGTTTTACTCCCTTGAAACCTTTATCTATCCTGTGTTTTAGATCACCTATGAACTCTAATGACTTCGTTATTTGAATATTTTGTACTGAGGGATACCGGTCTTGAAGAATCTAGCCTTGAGAAGAGATCAGAGTTTCGTCACTTGGAATTTAGTCCAATCGAAAATAGAGATATGAAAAAATGATATAAGAAATGTAGATACATAATTTCGGCAATTGGTTTAATATGAATAAGATTGAGTACCCATGTTACAAATAATTTATGTTCTCGAATAGCTTCTCTATTTTATTGAAAAAAAAACGTATTTCTTAGAAAATTTCCTGTTTTCAAGGATATATAAATACATTCAAGACTATGAATATTTAAATTTAATCTATTAATAATTTGCTGGTTTTTATCCAATATTATGATAAACTCCACCAATCTTTAATTATAAAGAATACATTTTCTTCAATTACATTAGTTGAAGCTAGACTCCTTCCAGTAACTTTTATAGTGTTATAAAATATAATTTTGAATATTGAATTACAATGATGAATATCTTTAGGAACGGTTGTAATCGTAAAATGAATGTAACACAGTAGATTTTAAAGGCTTAACACACTATCAATGAAATATGAAGCAAATCCAATAATCTGTATAATAAAGATAATTGTTCTTACATAAAAGTAGATAAAATTTGTAATTTAGTAGAAAACCAATTCCATATTTAAATGAAAGAGTTAATTAAACATCGTCTACTAAATGTTATCATGAGAGCTTTATTAGACATACAGGTACTCAGGCATAGATTAGTGAGTGACAAGTACTAATTCGATGTCCCCTTCTGTTTCTCTTGCAGTTGGGGACGTCGGAATTGGTAAAGGCATCTCTGCCACTGAGCTGCTCAATCAGCTGCTACTACGGCGAAAAAACGCCTTCGCCGATCAGGACACACCGACTAGAAACGTCGCTCAGGAGATCGACTCTTTGATTCAGATGAAGCAGATGGAACTAGAGTCTGAAGCCACCACAACAACAACAACAACCACCACCCCAAGTCCTATGGAAGATTCTTCCAACGATTTTAGTCCCGCAATTAAACCTTTGGGTATTTTGAACACTGTGCGAGCTACACCGGTTAGATTGCCTTTTCCCAGGCGATCTGAAAAGAAAAAGGAGAAGAAGAAAAAAGGTAAATGGTGCAGAGGGAAGAGGTAATGGTTCTCTCCTTTCAACACAAATGATGTAATAGACTGTGTGCAAAATTAACCATTGGTGAATTTGAAGGTCAATTGATTAATAATTCCATGGAAATGGTCATATGAACTATAATGATTTATACGAATTTAAATTAGTAATCTATTATGTCTCATTTTTGAATGACAATGTGTAATAACCGTAAATGTGTATTGTGTATCTAATCGTTAATTGGTCTTTGAAAAGGCATATAATATTAAGATATCTCGTTGTGACAATTACAGTGCTTGATAATTAAGTGCGTGAGTGGTTAAACAGGAAATATGCTGAGGGTACAGTTACATTAAGGAAGGAGTAAATGTATATATCATGTACCATCGGCAGATTTGCGCTATCAGCCGATCGCAGCTCTAAAATTATTATATAAGGTTAGGTTAGTAGTCTGCCTCCCATAAATAACTATGTTTGTTGTCCGGTTGAGGGAACTGGAATTTGACCCTCGGGTGGCTTCAATAATGCCAAAATGTATGCTTACTAATTTTTCCTGCATGTCATTAAGATTTTTGAGATTATCTGTCGATGTATCGACCGACCGCTATAAGCCTTTATTATATACATTAGTTATATTATTAGGGGTAACAATAAAATAACACTTGGTAGGAAAGTCATTTTATTTAGCTTTTCATTATATAAAATGAATTATATGGATTTATTTGATTATTACAACTTAAAAAAAAATTCTTTCGAACATTTGAATTCAAAGTTTTCAGCAAAAGGGAATAAATGGAACATTCCATTTTACAATTACAACTTTTCGTAATCATTAACTAGCTACCTCTTGAAACATTTCTTACACTTTTTCACACCTTCCACACTAAAAATTCTGTTCGCTTTTTGTTCTAATTTGAAATTCTTTTCAGCTTGTCATGGCCGTAACTGTGAGGAGAAGAATGAGGAGATGCAGAAGACAAAGTGGTCTATGCCTCTCATAACACTGGGCAATAAGCAGTACTACATGGGCATATTCTTTAAGGTGAGTAGCGGTGCCATCTGCTGATATGTTTCCATAGTACAAATATAATTTACCTTATTTCATAAACTCTATTCAAAATGTAATTATTAACACTTTCCGAACTGATGGTAGTGACTCTGATGATGTGGCGATTTAACGTTATTAGCATGAGTCAGGAAGAATGAGTCCATAAAATCATTTGGACTGAATCAGTATACAGACTGCTTCATTTTTCAAATAGAGTGGGAATGAAAATTCAGTGGGCAAATGGTTAACTAGGGTACAGCTGAAGAGAAGTAATAGTTACTTCATTTAAGTAATATTTAAAGCATAAATAACTCCCCCACATTTCAGGCGAACTGGTACAAGGCAGCCCAGTACTGTCGCTTCCACGGCATGCATCTGGCAGCGGTAGAGTCGGAGAGAGAAAACAGAGTGCTGGAAACTCACGTCAAGGAAGCGGGTAAGTTATGAAATTACTTGCCACGACAAAAAATTATACCTTTAAAATTATTGTGAATATCGAAACACAGGCAAACTCAGTACCAAAAATATATTTTGATATTACACCAACCTATACAAGTAATTGGATTTACAACAAATTAACGAGGTTCTTCAATACCACATAAATTTGATATTAAAAATCAATAATCTTATCTTTTCGAAAAAGAAAATTTTTTCATGAAGAAAACCAATTTGGTCGATGATGCAATTAGTTACTCTCACCAAATTTTGAATAAAGCCTAAGTTCTAACCACAACACAGGTTTGGGTCACGAGCATTTCTGGACATCTGGCACTGACCAGGGAGAGGAGGGGAAGTTCTTCTGGATGGCTAATGGAAGACCAATCACATACGAGAACTGGAATGCTGGAGAACCTAACAATTTCCAGTGAGTTGGCGCTAATATTACGTTTACGGTTTAATTTAATGTTGTTAAGAAACATTCATTTTGCATTCAACTTTTTTAAGATACTGTGAAATTGGACAACATTTTATTAGTTATATAGTACAGAAATTATAAGCATCACCCTAGATGATAACATACATTGCAATTATTATACATAACTTACAGAGTGGAATTTTTTTTCAATATCAAGCCCCCTAGCTAGACCGCTAACCGAACCTTATTCATTGTATAGCATCATTCCGCTCACTCCGTTCAGATTTGACAGTTAAGAAATGTAAACTCGAAGTTAAGCATAACAAATGCAATGAATGTTATCCATCTAGGGTTGTGACAATATGCTTTTAAGATCATAGGACCTGAAAATATTATAGACTAAGAGAATTAAACAGTATTGAATCGTTCTAAATCAGCAGTATATAGTATTCGATACCTTTCATTTAGTTTTGTTACTTCTATAATATTCATGGGATATATGCTTTTAAAAGCATATTGTCTCAACCCTAGACTTATCACTTCAGTAAAAATCATCAGTTACAGTGATAGGTACTTATTTATGAAATATTTAACTAATAAAATTTTCGATGGAGGTAGTTCTACGGTATCACCAAAATTTTATTGAATGAAAATGAATTCCAGTATTATTATTAATTTATCTATAAAAAAAATATTCTAGTTTATTTTAATTATTGCTTCCCATCTCCTTCGTCCAAAAGGTACGAAGATGGAGAAATGGAACACTGCTTAGAACTATGGAACAGGGACGGCAAGGGACTTAAATGGAACGACTCGCCCTGCTCCTTCGAAACGTTCTTCCTCTGCGAAGTATGATATTAGTTAGTTAGTTAGTACTAATGTCACGATATTTCCTATCTATTACCATTAGAAAAAGTATCAGAAAAATATTCAAAATTATAATATTCAGAGTGCCATATAAAATAGAGGATTGTTTATTAACAAAATAAGATCCTAAAATAAAAATTCTGAATGATGTTCTCTAAAAATTAAACTGATAAATTGTATTGTAAATAGCTTATGTTTATAGACAAGAGTTGTATAGTAATACTAAGAGAATGTCAAGATTTAAATAGCTAATGATATGAAGGACGTGCAGTCAAAGGAAAGAGCCACACTGATGAAATTATTCTTGTGTTGACTTTATAGAATCTTCTTTACAATTCACAGTTCCGAATAAAAAGAAACTTTATTAATATTAATGCTTGTAAATTTTCAACCGCATGAAGAAATTTTTAAAGTTTTATACGAAATTAAAAAGCTTTAGTTATTGTTTTTTTTAAATTAGCAAGACTTTTCTCTGAAAATACATTGAGTTTGATGAGCATATTAAGAGTTTGTATTATTCTAGTTAGTTAGTTCTTTTTGACAATTTTACCAGAAAAATGGGCTCCAGTTGGGTATTCAACTTTTAAGTAACTCTTTACTATATGAAACAGTAGGTAACTCATGCACACTGAAACTGTTTACACTTTAGTGTAATTTTTGTATTTTAGTTAGATATACAAATACTACACTAAACCTTCAATTTAGTTCCATTCGATTGTATAATTCTAGAACACTCACTCGTGTTATCTCACAGTTTGTAGAGCTAAGCTTCACTTAGGACAGAAACAAACAAGGTAAATTACGGCAATTTGCACGTAAGAATATATTAATTATCATGTAACTGTTCTATTAGAGTAGTTACATGAACCAAAAAGAATGTGTATTTGTAAAACCTTTAAAATAATAAAAACAATATAACAATCTATATTTTTGAATTGTACTTCTTTTACCATCAACTTTTTATTTTTTCATGAAATCTGAGTAAATGACATGGATAATATATTAGTATAAAGGTATAGTAACTGAGACTAGTTAGATATCATTTTATTAAAAAAAATAGCTAGCTACTGCTTTTGAGATTCAGTGACATCAATACTGAAGATATTAATAGTTTTAAGTCACTAACTTCAAATTAAAGAGAAGTCTTCAGTAGGAGCTAGATTATGAGTAAAATATTTGAACTAAATAGTTAAATCACATATATAATCAAAAGGGAAAGCAAGTTATTTCAAAATGATATAAAATAATTAACATTGAGTGTTGATA
This sequence comes from Caprella mutica, assembly GCA_947561585.1. Classification (NCBI taxonomy): domain Eukaryota; kingdom Metazoa; phylum Arthropoda; class Malacostraca; order Amphipoda; family Caprellidae; genus Caprella; species Caprella mutica. The sequence continues at coordinate 85,443 of CANNZV010000084.1, read as the reverse complement.
CTCTACTGAATTTGGAAGAATGATCCTCAACGCAGACAATAACTGATACCTTGCAGTGAAAATTGAGCTGAAACAATCACAATCAGCTACTTCACAGAGTAGAACTATAACTGAACAAGTCACTAGAATAATTAAAATAAGGTAAATAAATAAATGTTCAGTCGAAACCCTGCCAGTCTGATGCTTCACTCTCTTCAAAAGGAATTGCCTCCAAGAGGGTGATGCCATCACGCAGCATTGGGGTTCCTTGATTGGGACCTGAGAAGAATGAAAAGACTTGATTGGTAATGAGGAAAATGATAAGACTTGATTGGTAATGAGGAGAATGAAAAGACTTCATTGGTAATGAGGAGAATGAAAAGACTTGATTGGTAATGAGGAAAATGATAAGACTTGATTGGTAATGAGGAGAATGAAAAGACTTGATTGGTAATGAGGAGAATGAAAAGACTTGATTGGTAATGAGGAGAATGAAAAGACTTGATTGGTAATGAGGAGAATGAAAAGACTTCATTGGTAATGAGGAGAATGAAAAGACTTCATTGGTAATGAGGAGAATGAAAAGACTTCATTGGTGATGAGGAGAATGAAAAGACTTCATTGGTACTGAGGAGAATGAAAAAATTTGATTGGTAATATGTTGATTGAAAAGACTTGATTGAGACCTGAGACCTGGCTTGAATGAAGAGACTTTATTAGGACCCAATGAGAATGAATGAATGATTACCTAGCTAACTCGCCAAGCAAACAGGGTTTAATAACAATACCTTTTCCAATTGAAGTTCCTCCAAATGAAATAACATTTCATTAATGTGAAATATATCTTCATCAAAGTGAAATAGCAATTCCTCCAAGTGAAATATCATTTCAGCAGAATATAAATCGAATCAATATGCAGTCAAATAAATTTATTACATGAAATTTATTCACATGATATTTATTTACATGAAATTTATTTAAATAAAATTTATTTACATAAAAAAATTGTATATAAAATTTGTTTACATGAAAAAAATTCACATAGAATTGTTACATAATTTTTAATTGATTTTTTTTTTAGTAATTATTTTTGATACATTTTTGATATATTTTATTTATTATTATTTTACATATTTTTTCTTTTACTATTAATACCACACTAAAATTAATGGGGTACTATATAAGTAAACTTGAAAAATATGTAAAATTAAATATATAAAAAAAAATATTATGTAGTTAATTAATGCGAAGAAGACTAAATGAAAATAAATTCATGTGAATAAATTTCATGTAAATAAATTTCATGCAAATAAATTTCATGCAAATAAATTTCATGTAAATAGATTTATGGTGGCCGGTATATTCCACCTCAGTATTTTCCACCCCGGTATATTGCATCTTAGGTATATTCCACCCCACATCACGGGTTAGGTTTGCTTAGTAATTAATATTAGTCATTCATTAATATTATATGTAATACTAGGTAACTTGCATTTTCACTGTATCGAATTATACATTTTGCTGGCTAATCGCAAAAATTGAATTTTTCACTACACATGTAACAGAACAGCAGAAAGAAAGGTTGTTTGAACGCATTTATCAGCTTAAGTATTTAAATTTTCAATCTCAAGCTGATTTTTTACACTATCGCCAACACAACAGCGATATTAATTGTAAGATGATGTCATATAGTATTTATTGTTTATTTATTTCATTTGGAATTTTAACTTCTTGTAAAAGTGGGTTTTTTTGACCGGAGGCTTTTTTTACACGTATTTTTAACCAGGATTTTTTGATGGGGAAGGGGGGGGGGGTTATTGCGCAGGGTTTCAATTCTGGGAGATTGTCTTTTTTCACAATGAGAGATTTTGTTCACGGGTAATTTGGTCTTAGAATCCAAAACAGCAACTTATAAGCAAAGAGCGAAAACATTGAATGGGTTGTCTCTGCTAGTCGATTCTTTCCATACCTCATGGTAAAAAGGTATTAATATTAACTTTTTCAACACATATACTTTGAGAAAAACTACCATATTTAGAATATTTGTAATTTGATTAGAATAAAATTTCAATTGACTTGGGCTACCTCTAAATATTGTCTAAATGTCTCAGGATATCGTCTGAGTTATTTTTTCATCGGTACGAATTATTGAACAAATGGCCATCAAAAAGTAAAATCTTTGGATTTCTATTGTCACCCAAATGAGCATTGTCACAGGGGTGGAATATACCGCGGTGGAATTTACAGGGGTGGAATATACCTAGAACCTAAATTTATATGTAAATAAATTTCATGTAAATAAATTTCATGTGAATAAATATCATGTAAATCAAATTTCATGTAAATAAATTTCACGTAGCTAATAAATTTATTTGACTGCATATTGATTCGATTTATATTCTGCTGAAATGATATTTAGTTTGGAGGAATTGATAGTTCACTTTGATGAAATTCTATTTTACTTTGATGAAGTTATATTTCACTTTGATGAAATGATATTTCACTTTGATGAAATGTTATTTCATTTGGAGGAACTTCAATTGGAAAAGGTATAGTTATCTCACCAAGCACGAAGGGTTTAATACCTAGGTAACTCACCAAGCACTCTAGCACAGAGTGTGAGTGTTAAATGCATGTCATTAGCTGCATTGAGAATAACTTTTTCCTTCAGTAGCTTCTGCTTGTAAGCAAAGAATTCTACACAGAGAATGGTTGTTTGGCTCTCATTTTCCTTAGACTGAAATGAAACAGAAATAATATAAATGAAGTTATATAATTGTTTTGACTTGCTTTAAATATGCATCATTTTAGAATATAGGTCTTTTCTGATGACTAGATTACTTTGTTAGAGTTCTGCAGATTTTAAAATATAGCAATAAATTAATGGTTTATCCTAAATGGGATAGCTATGTTCTAGCTAACATTTAAAATAGTGCAACAATTTGGTTATAATATTAAATAGATTTTTTAGAAACATATTTCATATTTGTTAAAAAGAAAATATTGAATAATAAAAAATAAATCACCCATCTATCACAGATCATCAGAATTATGTAAATAATAATCAAATGGTGTAGCCAATTAATTTATGAAATAAATAAGCAATCAGATAAAAAAATTATCAGCATGCAGCACTCACTTCAATGGTAACATTTTTAACAGCTAGACTTGGATGACTGACGGGGCTATAGTTATTGCTGCTAAGCTCTGAAGGTAGACTGATTTTGAGGCTGTATTTGTGGTTGAGCTGGAAAGAACAGAAAAATAGAATAAGGAAACATGTTCAAATAATTAAATATTATAAGTTAGAGTGAATTATGAAATGAGTCCATATTGAAGAATAAGATGAATTGATCTTAAAGAGTATAACTTTTGCTCTTTTCAATTAATGTGTCAACAGATCTATTAATTAACTTCTAAAATATATGCTAAAAAACCTTTCAAACTATCATCAATTAGCTATGTACACTGGAAATAAGTATTAAAGTTTAAACTAAGTTATTATTGATATTAAAACACTGAACGACTGAATAATTTATAAGTTTAGAATTTGAGAGGGAAATTATAAAAATTTATTTTTAGAGATTTTCAAATTATGGGTCAAATCTTTCTTGGAAAGTTAGTAACTTTATAACTTTAAAATCTTTGGAACATATTCAGCAACAGCAAAGAGGCCATAAACAATTAACTCAAGTCTCAAGAGTTTTATTCAGCTGCTCAGCATTAAATTTTGCTCCTAATTCTCCTATTCTAGTCTCCTAGAAGTAAAAGCTAGTGCCTAGCTTAATAGCTTAGAATCAGTACAAGTTACTACATTACTATTGAAAGAATATATTATAATTTGATGATTTTAAAGAGAATTATACTAATTATTTAGCATCTTCAAGAAGTAGCTGGACCAGGTAATAAAGACTGTCCTTTCATGCCATTTTATCAGCAAGTTAAAGAAAACTATTATGAGATGAGCTATTATGCTATTTTGTAACCCAGTCTGCACCAGACTGTATTCCACCGACTTGCTGGCAGAATTTTTTCTCTGAAAATAATATTCTAGAAAGGTCGGTGGATTTTTAGCTATTTATATTTCATTCCTATGTTACCACTATTTTTCGGTGGATAAAATAGGAAAATGTAGGTGGATCAGCCAAACTATTGGAAATTGTTGGTGGATTTTTCAGCTATTAGAAAAAGTCAGTGGGATTTAATGCACCAAATACAGACAGTGTCTGCAGAATAGCATACGGGACATTAACATTTTCTGTGCAAACAATCATTAATTTTCTGATTTCCCTCCTATATTTTCATTATTTTTCTAAGAACAAAATAGAGGTGTTCTTAGAGAACACCTTACTGCAGGCTGAAGGGTTGATAAAAATGAAAAATAATGTTTACTAATTAGGTCTTAGGCCAAGTAGAATAGTATGCAGGGCTGGGGAGCTGACTCCGGACCTTGCCAATTTTGACACTCCGGAGCAGGAGCTGGAGCTTAGATGAATGTGCAAAGGGCGGAGCAGAGCTGGAGCTCTTAAATTACAAATAGCTCCAGCAATTTAATTTTTTTCAACTATTAGCCTTAAATAAAAGCACAAAATTGATATAAACATGTTCTTTAATTGAAGAGTGACTGATTAATTAAACTAATAGGGTAATTTTTAGATAATCATTCAATTTGTTTTTTAGATGAATCTTGAAATTTTATTTTTTAATGTTAAAACACAAAATTAACTTTAATTTAATTGAAAACTGTGGAGCCGGAGCAACAGCAGGAGCCGGAGCTTTAAGTTTCAAGTAGTGGCTATGCAGCTGGAGCCGGAGCCTAAATATACATTTTATATAGCTCCAGAGCAGGAGACGGAGCCAGATCAATAATATTCAGCTCCCCAGCCCTGATAGTATGTCTCATAAACTCTCCATTTGTCTCTCCAAAATGATCAAACTATCATAAATTCTATCCGAAATAACATTGTAACACAGGAGAAAATTAGATATTTCTTGCCATTTGCAATTGAAGGGCTCAAAATAACTGTCACAAACTCGCCATTAAAATAGCAAGTTTGGACATGCTTTATCACCTAGGTCTTAGGATAATTTCATCAATTTGGTCATTAAAACATTTGTGAGAAATTTAGTTTCTAGTGCTTAGCTGGAGCTTGGAAAAATAATGAGTTTATGAGCCAAATTACTAAATAAGTTTTAGCTACTTGGTAGCTTGAGATAAATAAGAGTTTATGAACATTGAACAATGAACCAGAACTACACAGCAACTTTACCAGGGTAAGACAGGGTAATTTGATACAGGGGAAAATCAGGGAATATGATACAAGATTTATTTTAATTTTTTAAAGGACCTATATCTCAAAAAGTTTCAATCAGATTGTTACCTTACTGGTCTCAAATGAAAGAGGACACATGAGAGTATTAGAAACATGTATAGTTTCATTATATATAAGCTAAGATGATACAGTATGAACTATGAAGAGTGTTTATTTTTTCAAAAAGTAAAATAAAACAACATACCTACTAAAATCAGTAAAATGCCTATAACGTAAATATTTACAATCAGACTGTGCTTTTCTTGGTCCCATATGAAAGAAGTAACTTCGAAGTGTTAGACACATGTATAGTTTTACTATTAATACACCATTTATGTTAATGTATCAAAATGGCAGGATGGTTGTTTCAATAAAATGTGAATTATATTTTTTAACCAATAGAATTTTAAATAAGCCTATAACTCAAAAACTTACTATTGGATTCTGTTTTTCTTAGTTTCATATGAAAGAGGACACTAGGGACTCAGCCACTCAGGGAGTATTAGAAACAAGCATACTTTATTCATTTATAATAAGCCAATGGCCCAATGGCAATATGCAATTAGCCTATTAGGTATGCATTATATGCTACATTAATTTCCTGAAATGCTGAAACTAGTAGTGGGATTTATAACATAACAGACTCCAACCAAGAATTTAATGTCTTGGAAAAATATTCTCTTTTCTGCAGATGGGCGGGCCAAGTTTTAAAGTTAAAAGGTGGGACAAAGTCGCCAGTATATTGGCAACTTTTGAGGGGTGAAATAAGTTGAAAAATCTGTAAATATCAAGTAAAATAGTGAATCACTCATAAAATAGTTTCAAGAGTAAAGAGATACACATGCATCAGACATGAATCATAAGATTGTTTTAAAGTGTAAAATCTCCACTAGGAAGTCAAATTTCTTCTTTAAATTATCTTAAATGTGGCCAGTCTGCAGATTACGGAACATTTTTCCAAGACTCTCTGCGAGAGTTTTTGATAGAATTTTAGAAATTTGAGATCTCTGCGGGAGATCTTGAATTAATTCCTATGTTACCATTAATTTAGCTGCAGGAGATTTTGAATTAATTCTTATGTTACCATTAATTTAGATGCGGGAGATTCTGAATCTGTCAATCTGCTACTGAGAGTCGAGTCAGAGAGTAACTGTCTCTCAAATTACCAGTCTGCAGAATATGGAACATTTTTCCAAGACTCTCTGCAGCCCTGCGGGAGTTTTTGATTGAATTTTAGAAATTTGAGATCTCTGCGGGAAATCTTGAATTAATTCCTATGTTACCATTAATTTAGCTGCGGGAGATTTTGAATTAATTCCTATGTTACCATTAATTTAGCTGCGGGAGATTCTGAATCTGCTGCTGAGAGTCAGAAAGTAACTCTCTCTCAAAATAAAATCTCTGCGGGAGAAGAGACGCATTCTGCAGACTGGTCAAATTAAAATCTCTGCGGGAGAAGAGACACATTCTGCAGACTGCCACTGGAAATGTGGCGACCTGGATCCATATTCTCACTAAACTGGCGACTTTCCTGCCAGTTGCCCAGTCTGCAGAATATGGAACATTTTTCTAAGACTCTCTGCAGGAGTTTTTGAATGAAATTTTAGAAATTGGAGATCTCTGCGGGAGATTTTGAATTAATTCCTATGTTACCATTAATTTAGCTGCGGGAGATTTTGAATTAATTCCTATGTTACCATTAATTTAGCTGCGGGAGATTCTGAATCTGCTGCTGAGAGTGAGAGAGTAGCTCTCTCTGAAATTAATGTCTCTGCAGACTGGCCAGTTGCCACACCTGAAAACGTGGGGGGGAGGGGGGGGGGCAGGGCCGGCACCAGTCTCAGCAGTCTGCAGAATATGGGACATTTTTAACATTTTCTGTGCGAACACTTTAATTTCCTCCTATATTTACATGTATTTTACTGAGAACAGAAGCAAAAATAGATGATTTATTGGAGAACAGTTTCCCAGTTCCTGCAGTCAGGGGCCGGCATGTCACACTGCCCCAGTTATCACTTATCAGAAGTATTTAATTTTTTTATTAAGGGTTAATGGGTAGCATTATGGTTCCCACCTTCAAGAAGCCAACATGTGCATTGATGCTGTTGTTGCCAACTGTTTGCAAAGTGATTTCATTGGTGTGCTCTCTGGTGTCCTCTTCACTGAACTTAACATGGCCAGCAGCTGCAGCTGAAAAGAATGACAGTTTAAAATTTGATAGCTAAACATATTTAGAAGTTGACTCAGATATTGATAGACAATTTAGCTAACTTAGCCTGACTAGCTTAGCCTTACTTGAATTATCCATAGGTCTCTTAGGTTTGTATTTTGTAATACAGCGAAAGTAGCCTACTGTACACTACCTACGTGGCTACGTCATCACCAGACACCAATCTACTAAATTACCTACATGCAAACTTATCCACTCACATCTTTCATGCGATGATGCGAGCAGTACACTGCAAACAGAAAATAAGTGACTGAAATTTGAATATATGAAAGACGGGTAAAAAAATTCGTGATTGGTCCCAAGAGATAAAAAATAACTAAAAGATGGATAAAAAATTCGTGATTGCTCACACGGGATAGAAATAACTAAAATACGGATAAAAATTTCGTGATTGATCACAAAGGATAAAAATAACTAAATACGGATCAGAATTGCGTGATTCTCACTCAGAATACAAATGACTAAAATGTCGAAGCAGAAATTTCGATATTGATCAGGCAAAACACGAAGGCGATTACTTATATAAATCGGAAATGAATAAAACACGAAAAGGATTTGATGCATCAACAATTGAAATATGAATCAATTTTTACTAAACATTTTGATTTCAGACGGTGATGGAAACAAAATACAGATAGGGGGAGGTCTCCATTAATCGACCACTTAATTAAGAGGTTTCCTTCAAAACAATTATTATTGTTTAACTCTTCTTTCTACTAATGCATTCACGACAGTAGGTACCGACTAAAAGATAAAATTTGAATCTTTAAAATTATATTAAGTATTAGGTATATGATATACGTTTAGTATAAATTAATCTACATTGAATCAACAATTTTATCTGAAAAACTCCAATTATCGACATGTTTAAACCAAATATCGTCATATATGTTATTACCCATTCATCGTCATGTGTCGATACATGGGTAAACGAACCATATAATATCGTCCACAGAATGCAATTTTCATTAAACAGCAGTCAGGAAGGGGGGGGGGGAATTAGGTGGATTTAGGAAAAATAAAGTGGAATGGGGAAAGCAGGTAGAATAGGGAAATCTGGAAGAAAATCAGGTAGAAAGGGGAAATCTGGAAGAAAATCAGGTAGAATGGGGAAATATGGGAGAAAATCAGGTTGAATGGGGAAAATATGGGAGAAAATCAGGTAGAATGGGGGAAAATCTAACAGGATGAAGGAAAATCTGGTTTTCCGATTTTTTCGGTTTTCGGATTATCTGTATTTTTCGGTTATCCGTATTTTCAGTTATCGGTATTTTCAGTTATTTGTATTTTCGGTTATCCGCATTTCTGTAATCCTAACTATTATTTTGGTCATGGAATCATATCGTAATTAAATGTTAAAGGTCCTCTCCAGACTCCGGGAAAAAAATGAGTTTTTTATATAATATTATAGAACTAAGGTCTACGATCATTATTCCGCAAACCGCTTACAATTCAGTTCAGTATATGTATATTTTATTATTTGCTTTTAGAATTTTTTAATACTCTGTGAGCAACAATCGAGCGAATCTCCAACCTGACGCTGAGAAAGAAGATTATACACACTTTGTTTCGATTTCAAATTTAGATTTTTAAACAAACAATGCGTTTTTGGCCTTCTTTTAAGATACTAATTGTTTCTAAAGTATATAAACGTTTCTATAATAAGTTTATCAAACTTTAAACCTTTAAACGAATAATAATTAAATAGATTTATTAAACCAAATATCTAGTTGACAATCAAAACAAATGGTGTACATTCTTCTTCTTCAGACTGAAAATTAGAAAGTCGAAAGTAAGAGTTTGGATTAAAAAATCTTTAAACGCATATAAAATTAAAAATATGCTATCAAATTTTATGGGGTTTGCAGTGAAATGATAAGTAACAATAGCCTCGTTAATTTAAACGATAAAATTTTTTTTCTTGGAGGGGACCTTTAAAGCGTGACATTTTTCTTGCAACTATCTAACCAGCAGATAAATGCTCACTGTGTATTAGTATATAGAGTGATTTATTATTTTCCTCTCTTTGATAATCACTTTTTTAGATTTTAGATAAATTAAATTATATCATATTACAAAATTTATTACGATATATACTGAATCCATCTACAAATATATTACCAAATGTTTGATTAAACTCGCACTCCTTTCAATTTGGTAAGAGTGGGAAAATATAATTAATATGCTACTTTGATTTATTATACATCTGCAGGTATCATGGTCACCAATAAAGATTAATGTTAAATAATAATAATTACATAATTTTCTTACGCATTTCTGAAAATATATGAGAAAGCGTTCGATGACTCGAAACTTACAATCCTGCCAAATATAATTTACAGTGAATAAAATTACTGTTTTATCAATGTAACACAATTATATAAATGAAAATATCAAACAAATTACTCACCTATTCTGAGTTAGAATTAAACTATGGTTGAATTTTAATAGGTTTAATTCATTTGCTACTTTGAACTTCAATCACACAGCTTTCATCATTTCAATATACAGTAGGTTATGTTTTCAAAATTATTTTCTTTTAATGTAACAAATAAAAAATGAAAATTGTAACTCTTAAACAATTATATAATAACTCAACTCGCTCTTATTACCATTTGTATGAACTGTGAACTGTGATTTTGGCAATAAAAGCGGGGCCTACAATTACATGCATCATTGCATAAGTAATAATCTAAATCTGAAAAGTTTTAGGCTTACAAAATAATTCCTATCTCACCTGACCGTAAGTTTTAATTTGTGTAGTTTATGGCTTACCACGTGTCACAATGTATTCCAGGTGAGGGTAATGAGTTCTTCACACGTTAGAGGGTCAGTCTGTTGCAGTCGTTGGTGTGGGAGTGTGTGTGTCTGACAGGTGTCACTGTCACTACAACACGTGCACCTCTATTTCAACCGTTAGCACTGCGAGAACTGTTTAGAATTTACTTATTCAATTACAATTTAGCATTTATGATTTACTTTTGTATAAAAACTTATACCTATTTCTAATTAACAGTTTGATATAAGATTACTAAATATACCATTTTTATAATAGCTAGTTTGAAATTGATATGATTAAATCACAAGAATTTGTCAAATACAAAATTTGATTATCTCAATAGAAGCAACTAAATTCTACAAAAAAGTTCATACCGTTAACCCCTAATCTGAAGGAACAGAAAGGGCAGCAAACCCTCAGCTGACGAAGGAGGAGCTCTAGGCAGCAGGTTCCTCAGATCGCACTCTCCCGTGTCAAGCAAGATGGCAGACTCTAGTGGAGTTGACAGTGACGTCATTCAAACTGGAGCATCCAATGTGTTTTGCTCTCCTTTGCCATCACACTACCGAGCTAACAAGTCATTGCCCTATGCTTTCAGGTAAGAAGTGTTACAATTCAACTATCTTTTTAAGTTAGAGTTGAGTTATCTTTTCAGGTTTAAATTGAATTATCTTTCTTATCAGATTTCAATTGAATTATCTTTCTTTTCAAGTTTTAATTGAATTATCTTTCTTTTCAAGTTTTAATTGAATTATCTTTCTTTTCAAGTTATAATTGAATTATCTTTCTTATCAAGTTTTAATTGAATTATCTTTCTTATCAAGTTTTAATTGAATTATCTTTCTTTTCAAGTTTTAATTGAATTATCTTTCTTTTCAAGTTTTAATTGAATTATCTTTCTTATCAAGTTTTAATTGAATTATCTTTCTTTTCAAGTTTTAATTGAATTATCTTAATTCTTTTCAAGCTTTAATTGAATTATCTTTCTTTTCAAGTTTTAATTGAATTATCTTTCTTTTCAAGTTTTAATTGAATTATCTTTCTTATCAAGCTTTAATTGAATTATCTTTCTTTTCAAGTTTTAATTGAATTATCTTTCTTATCAAGTTTTAATTGAATTATCTTTCTTATCAAGTTTTAATTGAATTATCTTTCTTTTCAAGTTTTAATAGAATTATCTTTCTTTTCAAGTTTTAATTGAATTATCTTTCTTATCAAGTTTTAATTGAATTATCTTTCTTATCAAGTTTTAATTGAATTATCTTTCTTTTCAAGTTTTAATTGAATTATCTTTCTTTTCAAGTTTTAATTGAATTATCTTTCTTATCAAGTTTTAATTGAATTATATTTCTTTTCAAGTTTTAATTGAATTATCTTAATTCTTTTCAAGCTTTAATTGAATTATCTTTCTTTTCAAGTTTTAATTGAATTATCTTTCTTTTCAAGTTTTAATTGAATTATCTTTCTTATCAAGCTTTAATTGAATTATCTTTCTTTTCAAGTTTTAATTGAATTATCTTTCTTTTCAAGTTTTAATTGAATTATCTTTCTTATCAAGTTTTAATTGAATTATCTTTCTTTTCAAGTTTTAATTGAATTATCTTTCTTATCAAGTTTTAATTGAATTATCTTTCTTTTCAAGTTTTAATTGAATTATCTTTTCAAGTTTTGATAAAATTAACTGGTTATCTTGAGGCTTCACAATCACAATGGTTTGAATTGTTAACTCTTTAAAAAATAACAGTGCTTTGTAAATATAGATTATCTACAATTTAGTACAGTTTTTAGAGGTTCAGGTAACAAATTTCAGTTTCTATCTTATACTCATCACTCTGTTTTCGTTATTCATTTCGTTATTAGTTAAAATAACAGTATAGGTATTACCTACGGATACGAAATTTTCTAACAATATTCTTTGTCAGCTACCGAAAATATTTGATATGATTTAAAGGTCCTCTCCAGGCTTCAAAAAAATTGAGTTTATTACCTTCGCAGAATGCGGGAAGGTCATATTTTTATCGGACTTTATTTATTTATTAATTTATCTATCATCTTGTTATTCGCTTAACTGAAAAAGTGTTCAACCAAATTGCCTGAAATTAAGTGAAACGATTGGTTCATGTCCAGTGACCGGCTGCTAGAATTTTGGGAGCGACCCGGTTAAAGGTCAAGGTCATAGTCATTTATCATTCAAAAAGTATTGAACCATATTGCATGAAACCTGGTGGGACGATTGGTCAATTTACATCAACCATTTTGTTAGATTTTGGGAGCGATCAGAACAAAGGTCAAAAATCAAGGTCAAGGCCATTTATAACTCAATAACTCCGAAAGTATTCAACCAAATTGTCTGAAATTTGATGGGACGATTGGTCAATGTCCAGGAACGATCTGGTAGAATTTTTGAAGCGAACCGTTCGAAGGTCAAGGTCAAGGTCATTTATAACTCGATAACTCAAGAAGTATTGTACCATAATGCATGAAACTAGGTGGGACGATTGGTCATTATCAAGTTAGCAGCTTCTTAAATTTTGGGAGAAAACGGACAAAGCAGAGGCGAAGGTATGCGCTCTACCGAGTGCACATAATTTAGTTACATATATGTAAAAAGTGTTCATATAATTTGGTTAAGTAAATATTTGTTTATGTATATGCTTTTGAATTTATCATACTCAGTGTGTCCCAATAATATGAAACACTAATCTGACGCTGAAGAAAAACATTGTACTCTTTTTAGAAAGTGGAAGAAAACATTGAACACATATGAATTTATGAAGAATATATAAGACATCAATATGACTGAAAACATGGAGAGGAAGACAGGAACAGCTGGAGGAAGTGCATCACAGATGGATGAAACAAGGTATGCACTGTGCAGGTCCAGAGCAAGCCTTGCGATGCATAACAGGAGAATGCACGAGGAGTTGAGGAGCTTACGATGCATAACAGGAAAATGCACGAGGAGTTGAGGAGCTTACGATGCATAACAGGAAAATGCACGAGGAGTTGAGGAGCTTACGATGCATAACAGGAGAATGCACGAGGAGTTGAGGAGCTTACGATGCATAACAGGAGAATGCACGAGGAGTTGAGGAGCTTACGATGCATAACAGGAGAATGCACGAGGAGTTGAGGAGCTTACGATGCATAACAGGAAAATGCACGAGGAGTTGAGGAGCTTACGATGCATAACAGGAAAATGCACGAGGAGTTGAGGAGCTTACGATGCATAACAGGAGAATGCACGAGGAGTTGAGGAGCTTACGATGCATAACAGGAGAATGCACGAGGAGTTGAGGAGCTTACGATGCATAACAGGAGAATGCACGAGGAGTTGAGGAGCTTACGATGCATAACAGGAAAATGCACGAGGAGTTGAGGAGCTTACGATGCATAACAGGAAAATGCACGAGGAGTTGAGGAGCATACGATGCACAACAGGAGAATGCACGAGGAGTTGAGGAGCTTACGATGCATAACAGGAGAATGCACGAGGAGTTGAGGAGCTTACGATGCATAACAGGAGAATGCACGAGAAGTTGAGGAGCTTACGATGCATAACAGGAGAATGCATGAGGAGTTGAGGAGCTTACGATGCATAACAGGAGAATGCACGAGGAGTTGAGGAGCTTACGATGCACAACAGGAGAATGCACGAGGAGTTGAGGAGCTTACGATGCATAACTGGAAAATGCACGAGTAGTTGAGGAGCTTACGATGCACAACAGGAGAATGCACGAGGAGTTGAGGAACTTACGATGCACAACAGGAAAATGCACGAGAAGTTGAGGAGCTTACGATGCCCAACAGGAGAATGCACGAGGAGTTGAGTAGAGTGTTAATATGCAAGAGTGTGATGAGACGTTCAAGGTGAACACCTACCTGATAAGGATTTTTTGAGGTGAGAAGCAGCCATGGTTGAGGTTATGCGGTGTAGACCATGCGACAACGAAGTGCCAAAAACAACTTTGCGAGATACAGAAGTAAGTGTGAAGCAAAAGTAGGTGTAGCTTGGAGGAGAGGGGACCGGAAGCTCAAGTTTAAGCAAGAGTTCATATTTGGTACATCGCATGAAGGCTCGAGATGGTCGAACTAAGGTCCTTTTCACATGGGCATTTTTCTCATGCCACAGCAAAAAAAAAATGTTGAATGAAAGAAGACCCTATGGCTGAATATTCTTATGTGGTTTGTATGTCAGCTTAGATTGGGAGTTTATTCATGCTGCATTTTTACTGCTATTGCATAACAAACGTCCCGTGTAAAAAGGCCGAGTGAGGCAATCTTCAAGAGGAGTGCAGTTCCCGGATTTGGTTTTGATTTTCAGTTAGAATTTTATAAACAAACCTTGCATGTTTGGCCTTCGTTTAAATTTTAGATGAATACCTGAAGTATTTTCCTATTATTCTACCTCTATCCGAATATCAAATAATACTCAATAAACCAATCGGAATTCTCGGCGTATGTTGAAGAAGGTGTTTATAGCAAACTGCTGGACGATCCATTTCTTCTCAAGTTCACAAGACATTTTGAAGGTTGAAGATAATTGAAGATGAAAGCTAATTTTTATAGGGTGATTAAAATCCATTTTTATGAACAAATGGCGTATACATAATACGACTTGAAGCATTTAAATTAGCCCAATTTGCAATTTAAAAATGATGTTTCTGATGTAACACAGTGTGAGAATTTTCAAAGCAATTAAAAATAATCAAATAATGACATTTCTTCAAGTCTGAGAATTAATCCGTAGACTTATGATTAATTTGTTGATTTATTAATAATCCGTAGATTTATTAATAATCCGTAGATTCATTAATAATCCGTAGATTTATAATAATCCGTAGATTTATTAATAATCCGCAGATTTATTATTATACTGTAGATATATTATCAATTCGTATGTTTACTATTAATCATAAGATTTATTATCAATCCGTAGATTTATTTTTAATCCGTAGATTTATTATTATTTATCCGTAGATTTATTATTTATCCGTAGATTTATTATTAATTCGAAGATTTATTATTAATCCGTAGATACAATATTAATCCATAGATATATAATTAATCCGCAAATATTTAATTAATCAGTAGATATATAAAAATCCGTATATTTATTAACAATCCGTGGATAAATAATTATTAAGCCGTATATTTATTTTTAACAAACTTTGTACTTAAAATTAGCAACTCAGAAGTAACCTAACTGTTGTAGAGTATTTGATGTTTTAAATATTTAAAAACAAACAAAAGCAGATATACTGATATAGGATATTAAATTTGAAACAATAAAACAATTTTTCGTAAGAAAATTCATTACATAAATAATTTAAGAGTACAATACAAAATATTATAATATTTTGGGATTGCACCAAAATAATGATAAATATATTAGCAGTATTGATTAAAGGATAATATGAAATTGCTTGCGGAGGAAAGTTATTTGTAATATATTAAGTTAATTTTTCCAATACTTAAAACCTATTGTCTTTTTTTTATAAGTATACTAAAGATATCAATCACCGCCTTTGAAAAAAATCATGAAATTACAGTCTACTCATCATTCAAATTAAATCCTTACAAACGACTTTCCCCCCTTGGCAAAATTTCCCTGTGACCACCCTATGATGTTCCCTCAGGGTGATTTGTCTGAGTGACATAGCAGACGGTACGAAAGTGACTCTTTTGGCGGGAAATGAAGAGAACTACTGCGCCGAGGTTAGGAACAACACGGCCCTGATGCGCAATGGTACGGCTGAATTCAGAGACTTGCGATTCGTCGGCAGGTCTGGCAGAGGTGATATGAAACTAATACATTTTTAAAAGTTGTTCATAAATATAGGCCAAATAAAGAAAACACGCACTGAATTGCATTTCAATTTATAGATAATTTACTTGGAATAGGGTTTACATTTTGTTCAAATGTTGGAAATTGTTCCAATCTTCCGAAATTAAGTCTTATACATGTTGGCGTTAAAAAAAAGGAAACTCATTTTCAAATTAGTTTATTTTATTTCTTTCTTTTTCTGCATATACCTTGAAAATCTGTTAAAGTTACGACCAAAATTAAACGTACTGCAACGAATTAAAAAATATACGAAAGAAATTCACAATAGGTATAATTTTTTTCATATAGATGTAAAACATTAAATTCTATTATTGTTTGTAACAAATAAGAAACAATAAAAAAATAATTATCCTTTGAGTATTAATAATTGAGATAGAATTGATATCTTTAATGAAATCAGTTCGCCGTTAATTGGCATCTCCTATTCGAAATCCTCAAAATGCAGCCTCAAAAAAACGAAGAGTTTTTGTTGTGATAAATTATTTAACCCTAGTAAGAGCCGAAAATATATATAGCATTAGATACCAGACGGGCCTCATAGGCTACAGGCCCGCTCATAATTTCATAGTTAAAAGGTACTTTAAATATCCATTTTCAAGCCAGATATTGAAGAGATGTGTTCAAAATATTCCGATCTTATTTCCTTTTATACACTGATTAGTGATTACATATGTAGATTCACATTATAATAGCTACTAATGCATAGATTCATACTATGATCGATTCTAATGCATAGATTCATACTATGATCGATTCTAATGCATAGACTGACAATATGATTGATTCTAATGCATAGATTCATACTATGATCGATTCTAATGCATAGAATCACAATATGATCGATTCTAATGCATAGATTCATACTATGATCGATTCTAATGCATAGACTCACAATATGATCGATTCCAATGCATAGATTCACACTATGATCGATTCTAATGCATAGACTCACAATATGATCGATTCCAATGCATAGATTCACACTATGATCGATTCTAATGCATAGACTCACAATATGATCAATTCTAATGCATAGATTCATACTATGATCGATTCTAATGCATAGAATCACAATATGATCGATTCTAATGCATAGATTCATACTATGATCGATTCTAATGCATAGACTCACAATATGATCAATTCTAATGCATATATTCACAATATGATCGATTCCAATGCATAGACTCACAATATGATCGATTCTAATGCATAGATTCACACTATGATAGATTTCAATGCATAGATTCACACTGTGATCGCTATTATTTCATAGAATCACACTATGGTAGATTTCAATGCATATATTCACACTAATATCGCTATTATTTAATAGATTCACACTGTGATCGCCATTAATGCATAGATTGACGCTATGATCGATTCTAATGTAATATTCACTCTATGTTAGCTACTATTGCATAGATTCACTCTATGATCGCTATTATTAAATAGATTCACAATAGTATTGCTATTATTTTACAATACGATCGCTAGTATTTAATAAATTCACTCTATGATGTCATTAGCTAATATTCCTACAATAAATTATATTAGTTTCACGCAAAATGTGATGCAACAGCTCTTTTATTTCACCCGGGCTTCGGAGACCAGCCTGGTAACTATTGATATAACACGAAATGGAACAAAACGTGTTGCATTATTTTCATTTATATTTATATGATATATAAATAGATCATAGACAATTAAAGTCACAGAGTTTCTGCAACCCAAGCTGATTAGTTTCTTAAGTAGGTATGCATTTATATTTCCACCAGAACGGGCCTTTCAGGTCCGTTGGACGTTCCAGGGTTAAACACTGGAAGCTTTAAACAGGTCCAACCTATTTTGAAAATTGCTTTTCGGAAAGATTTCCGCCTACTATAAAACCATATTGACAATCTTTAATAAGTTCAAGACTGAAGAAACAACTTTAAATTTGAAAATTAAAACGATCAGTTCGAAGGAGAACAGAACGAACACATGAAAACATTAATCTTATTCATGAACAGCTTTTTGGGAATCCAAAAATATCAATCAGAAGGAATGGACACATCACTAAAAACACATTTCACAAAATGATTTCTGCAAAGAAATGCACATTTTGTAGAAGAAATCGTGATTGGCGATGAAGATGTATTTCCATGATTGAAAGAGTCCATAACCAAAATGTTAATCAAATGAAAAATAGTGTAATTCAATTTTTACTACTACCACATGAAAATAAATTATACCTATTATGAATAATTTTTTCATATTTGGGTCCTTGCGCAAGCCCTTTTTATTTCCATTTTTTTAATTCACTGCAGGATGTTTAATTTTAGTAGTAACTAGTAACTATATCAGATTTTCAAGATAGATGCAGCATTAGTAAACGAATAAAACTATGCATTTAGAAAATTTCAAGCTTGAATAGTTTGTAAAAAAATTAATTTGAAAATGGGTTTCCTTTTTTCGCGCCACCCTGTATATTAAATTCGCACTTTTATTCATTATATTTTTTGTTATAGGATTTTTTAATTGATGGAAGAACCGTCGTCGATGGATGGAAGAACCGTCTTTAATTGATAGAAGGACCGTCGTAATATTTATAATTACATAAGAAATTTGTTATGATATTTGTATTCTATTTCGAATACATATATATGCTATTACAGATAAACTAAAAATCTAAATTTATTGTTTACTTATGTTAATTTGCGATGACTTTCTTTCAGAATAGTACTTTTCCCAACAATCCTCATCATTCCATTATCTCCAATCCCATGTTCTTATCCCTCATCCTTTTTCCTGTGTTCAGGTAAAACCTTCATCCTCACCATCATCATCTCTTGCTCCCCTACTATAGTCGCTACCTACAACAGAGCCATCAAAGTCACTGTGGACGGACCAAGAGAATCTAGAAACAAAAACAGTGAGTAAATTGGAACTAGTGGGTCAATATTTCTGTTTTTGTAATTTCCGAAAGATTTGAGATAAAGCTTGAATGATTAGTTCGAAACTTGTGATCGAAAAATCATTTCTCCACCGTAAGTACAGAGATCTATGAAAATTATAGGTATACTACGTGAAAAAGATTCTAGCTACGGACACATAACTCCATTTGGCAAAATGGGTAATGAGTTATTGGGTAATATTATTAATTATATAATGGTGATTTTGAGTTCCTACTCAACTAGAAGATCAGTGAGCTAATACTGTTGACGCAATTCTAAAAATAATAGCTAAACAATGACCAATGCCATACACTTTGTCAAAATGATAACCAGTGCCATACACTTCGCCAAAATAAAAAAACAGTGTCATACCCTTTATCAAAATAAAAACCTGTGTCATACATTTTGTCCAAATTATAACCAGTGTCATACACTTCGTCAAAATGATAACCAGTACCCTACATTTTGACAAAAGTATAACCAGTGCAATACACTTTGACAAAATAATAACCAGTGCCATTCACTTTGTCAAATGATAACCAGACCACCCACCCCTCAACCCCCCCATAAATCACCCCAATGAGCTGATAATTGGCTACTGCCTATGCAGGGGGAGCCACTGGCTACTTGGCGACTGAGACGTGACTCAAACCAATCCAGAGAAATATTAATAACCATTATGGCGAATAAATCATCATGCTTCGCCAGCGTAAATTATTCAACCGGAGTATCTTTATTTTGTTAGCTTTGTATGCATCTTTAACTTTCAGATATCAATTTGAAGCTCGTCAATTTTAGTACCCGAGCAGAGGCTATTTATTATTTTTTATGGTTGCTAATGACAAACATTCGTGACAGTCGTAAAATAGCAATAAAATGATAAGTGTGTCTATGCCGTAATTTCTGCAGCCATTAATGAGCAGACGAAGAGAAATATGTGCTTTTACTCCGTTTAACAGAGTGATTTACTGGGCTGACTTATTCACTAGTGAGGACATAAAAAGGAGTAGGGGTCAATACTATGGATTATAGTGTGCTTTGCGGTGTGTTATCATAGCACTCTTATTACCTTATCATTTGTATAACAAGCTGAGTACAAATGATAACTGCAGGTGCATTAACCAGCCAAACACCCCCACTGTACAATGCACTTTCTATAGGATAGAGTGCAACATTATAAACTTTGAAAATTCAATAACAATATTTTCTATATGAATTTAGATGGTTTATAAATGAGATTTATGAGAAGTACCGATTATATCTAATTATCATTATTTGAATCTTATTTAATTGTTTTCCCATTCTTTCATCCCTGAAAATGTTTCAATTTCATTACTTTATATGAGAGCTTCTTCTGTTTATTATTATTTATATCCTCTGATTCAGTACACACAGAGAAAGGATTAGTTGAATCAAATCATATTTGATTTGTTTTGACTAAATTTTATGGTTTATCTGTGCGCCTACCTACGTGGTGAGTTGCAGGTACTATTTAAAATGAGTTAAATTGACGTTGGATAAAACAACACATATGTGAGTTGATTATTTTTAATTCCCGATGGTCACAACAACTACCTGTGATGGTCAAAACTGCTCGTGATGGTTGAACCAATTATATGTAATGGTTAAAACAACTACAGAACAAGGTTACATCAACTACTTGTGTATGTTTCTCCAATCACTCCTATGTGTTATACCAACTACTCGTGTAGGTTATACCAACTACTCGTGTAGGTTACATTAACTATTCGTGTAGGTTACATTAACTACTCGTATAGGTGATATCAACTACTCGTGTAGGTTATATAAACTACTCGGTTAGGTTATATAAACTACTCGTGTTGGTTATATCAACTACTCGTGTAGGTTATACCCACTGCTTGTGTAGGTTATACCAACTACTCGTGTAGGTTATACTAACTACTCGTGTAGGTTATACCAACTACTCGTGTAGGTTATACAAACTACTCGTGTAGGTTACATTAACTACTCGTATAGGTGATATCAACTACTCGTGTAGGTTATACCCACTGCTTGTGTAGGTTATACCAACTACTCGTGTAGGTTATACTAACTACTCGTGTAGGTTATACCAACTACTCGTGTAGGTTATACTAACTACTCGTGTAGGTTACATTAACTACTCGTATAGGTGATATCAACTACTCGGTTAGGTTATATCAACTACTCGGTTAGGTTATATCAACTACTCGTGTTGGTTATATCAACTACTCGTGTAGATTATCATCTTCTCGTGTTGGTTATATCAACTACTTGTAAACTAAGTAAATGTATATCAACTATTATAGTGTAGGTTGAAATATCGGTCTGGTTAGCAGTAGCCAGACTTTTTACAAGACTTTTTCAGTCACTATATTTACTCTATTAAATTATAATCTCGAGTTAGGTCCCGGTATCAATAAGATTAGACTATTTATTTTCTAGGACCAAATCTAACATGTTCACATTTATTTTCTACTTTTGCTTCTGTGATATGCATACTATTTTAATTTAAAAAAATAATTGATCACCTAGACCTATCCTTGCTTTTTGAAATGTTTTCGATCCGATGAATTGATATATGGTTATCAGTTGTAAATTAATAGATTAGATTGAATAAGTAATCTCATCAGGTCAGTTTATAAATAAGTAGTTAGATGACATAAATAACTTTACGTAGTGATAAATAGGTAGGCTAGATGATAAAATTAACCAGGCTAGATTAAAAAAGTTGATAAATCTTTGATATGCTGCAATTGTACTATAACTTAATGAATAATAAATTAATGATAAAGCCTTTATCTTCTAAACCATATTTTAGTGCAATTCATCTTACTCATAGGCGAAATATAAACATTTAAGTTTTAGATTTATTATTTAGAAGTTTAATTTGAATTCTCGTCACTTTCTTTCACGACTGTAGGTTGCCAATTCCTGAAATAAGAGATTCGTATATTAATATATATTGAATAGAAATTCACAGTATCGTTCATATACATTATCAATAACATCACCTACTCTTTTTCCTTTTCTGATGAGATAGCGACAGCTTCGATATTCTTTTCATGTCTGGAATCCCTAAAAGCATATGAAAAAGTAAGAGCTAATCATATTGCAAATACATATTTAAAAATCATCTAATATTTTCAAATACTTACTTTGACCTAGCATAATTGTTCCTGAACCATTCAAAGGAATTGAAGAGGACTCCGATAGTTGATGACGTTGATCTACTTCATCAATTCTTCATCAAGATCTGAAAGTAGATTCAGAAAATATAGAAAACCATATATTAATAAAGAAATGAAAAGAATTATTAACTGAGAATTCTTTCATATAGGTAAATTATTTATATAAAATGTTAAACTAATTATAAATCTTCAGATGCAGTATAAATTTAGCTCTAATAAATGCAATGGATTTTTCTAGCTAATCCTCATAATTTTGTTCATTATACACTCATAATGTAGACTTTATTTAAATACCAAGAAAGTATAATATATCAAAAGGCTCACCTCTGGTTGGAGTGTTCTCACCCTGCTAAATCCCTGGACGGTGTTCTCCTCCGACTATCTCCCTGGATGGAGTTCTCCCAGTCATAGAAAACTAGGGTCAAGTAGGTAAATTGCGGCACTTTAACTAACTGCGGTCTCTTATCTCAGAAACATTAATAACAATCATGACTTCAAGGCACTCGTGAAATGAATAGAACCTATCATAAATAGAGCTTAAATTATGATGTTCAACAATTCAGTATATAGCTAAACTAATTTCAGAATGATTTTGAGACTCTCTTAATAGGGTCACAATTAGAAATTAAAGAACCGAATTTGGCTGTGTAACCCTACCTATAGGTACATCAACTGGTTTCAAAATATATAGATTATCAGACCACTTTACTTAAGATACTAGGATAAGTTCCGAAATATCGGACGGCTCCACATTTTCGGTCGCGTAAGAAAAACTATATTAAATTAACTTTTATTTTAATTAGCTATTAGGTAGCTATATACTATATTTCATACGTGACCGAAAATTTGAAATCGCCTGATAATTTGGAACTTACCCTATTCTGAGGACAGCGCAGTAACTGCCTATAGTAACATATAATAATAATATAGGAAAATTAGTTTGGATATCAGTTTACAAACTGGAAGGCAGTAATCAAAATTTATTATTATAAAAGTTATATACTGATAATCAGTTCTTCAAATAACTACCTATATAAAGCCACCAAACTATCAATCACCAATATTTTAGAATATTTAGGCAGACATTTATCAATTTATTAATGGAATTAATTAATAATTAATAATCGATCGGCAGCGATAATACTAATTAATGCATATAACGCTATTGTTTGCACTTGAACTAAAACGGTATTGAGGAGCGTTCACATTCAACACGTAACACACTTGAAACAAGATTTGAACTGAAAAGAGTCAGCTGATTAATTGGCTTTGAGGAAAGCATAAGTTGCCACATACTCATTTGATTGAACTCACACCTAAACTTAAAAAAAAGTAGCACTAACTCTCATAGTTAGTTAATTTATACACCAGATAAATAAGATTAACAGTCTTTGTGGGTTACATTATCACACTATGTCATAGTTGTTTTAACTCTTACCTAAACTTACAAAAAAGTAGCGCCAACTCTCATAGTAAGTTAATTCATACACTGCAGAATACATTGGATTAATAGTCTTTGTGGGTTACTATAACACACTATGTCATAGTTGATTTAACTCGCACCTAAACTTAAAAAAGTAGCGTCAACTCTCATAGTAAGTTAATTCATACACCAGATACATTGAATTGACAATCTTTGTGGGTTACTTCAACACACTATGTCATAGTTGTTTTAACATATGTTCAAACTCCCAAAATGTAACTCCAACTCTCATAGTAAGTGTATTCAATCCATAAAATGATTTGAATTAACTATGTTTGGTGACACACACGTCATAGTTGTTTTGACACACATAAAAACATGAATATAGTCAAACCAACTCACGTAATAAATTGATTCAAAGCATAAATTGTTGACCCATTAAATATGAGTAAACTTTTTTCTCTGTGTAATAACAATAAAACAACCATAATACCTCAAAATCAGTGACACTGTTTCAAGTCTTCCCTCTGTATGCTATATCTCTAAAGCAGTGGTTCTTAAAGTGGGGTGCCTTTGGGGCCTGGATTGTTTACAGGGGCGGGGGGGGGGGGGGGGGGGGTTCTTGCTGTTAACATCCTGCAGAATGTACTTGAAGTATATTATCTATTTTCTAACACCACAGTAACCAAATATATTCTAATTGTAGCTTTTCAATTTATTTCAATGCAATACAATGCTCAGGGGGTGCATGAGAAAAGCAAGGACTGCTCTAAAGCGAGACACTGAAGTGCATAAACTATAATTTTAATATACTTATGTGTATCAAGAGGAGAGTTAGAAAGTGTTTCAGTGCGATGTACTTTAGTGTCTCAGATAAGAGTCTACTGAGATTACTCTCATCATTTCGACGAAGGATGATGAGACACTAAAGTGCACTGAAACACTTTATAGATCTTTTAGCACATAAGTATATCCCGAAACATCTATAAGTATGTCTTGAAACACATAAGTTTATCTTGAAACACATAAGTTTATCTTGAAACACATAAGTTTATCTTGAATTACATAAGTATATCTAGAAACACATAAGTATATCTTGAAACACATAAGTATATCTAGAAACACATAAGTATATCTAGAAACACATAAGTATATCTTGAAACACATAAGTATATCTAGAAACACATAAGTATATCTTGAAACACATAAGTATATCTAGAAACACATAAGTACATATTGAAACACATAAGTATATCTAAAAACACATAAGTATATCTAGAAACACATAACTATATCTTGAAACACATAAGTATATCTAGAAACACATAAGTATATCTTGAAACACATAAGTATATCTTGAATTACATAAGTATATCTAGAAACACATAAGTACATATTGAAACACATAAGTATATCTAGAAACACATAACTATATCTTGAAACACATAAGTATATCTTGAAACACATAAGTATATCTAGAAACACATAAGTATATCTTGAAACACATAACTATATCTTGAAACACATAAGTATATCTAGAAACACATAAGTATATCTAGAAACACTTAAGTATATCTTGAAACACATAAATACATATTGAAACACATAACTATATCTTGAAACACATAAGTATATCTTGAATTACATAAGTATATCTAGAAACACATAAGCATATCTAGAAACACATAACTATATCTTGAAACACATAAGTATATCTAGAAACACATAAGTATATCTAGAAACACATAAGTATATCTTGAAACACATAAGTATATCTTGAATTACATAAGTATATCTAGAAACACATAACTATATCTTGAAACACATAAGTATATCTTGAAACACATAAGTATATCTAGAAACACATAAGTATATCTAGAAACACA
The DNA here is from genome assembly GCA_947561585.1 of Caprella mutica. Lineage (NCBI taxonomy): Eukaryota > Metazoa > Arthropoda > Malacostraca > Amphipoda > Caprellidae > Caprella > Caprella mutica. The sequence goes on along the minus strand of CANNZV010000084.1, from coordinate 59,859 downwards.
TAACTATATCTTGAAACACATAAGTATATCTAGAAACACATAAGTATATCTAGAAACACATAAGTATATCTTGAAACACATAAGTATATCTTGAATTACATAAGTATATCTAGAAACACATAACTATATCTTGAAACACATAAGTATATCTTGAAACACATAAGTACATATTGAAACACATAAGTATATCTAGAAACACATAAGTATATCTTGAAACACATAAGTACATATTGAAACACATAACTATATCTTGAAACACATAAGTATATCTTGAATTACATAAGTATATCTAGAAACACATAAGTACATATTGAAACACATAAGTATATCTAGAAACACATAACTATATCTTGAAACACATAAGTATATCTAGAAACACATAAGTATATCTAGAAACACATAAGTATATCTAGAAACACATAAGTATATCTAGAAACACATAAGTATATCTAGAAACACATAAGTATATCTTGAAACACATAAGTATATCTTGAAACACATAAGTACATATTGAAACACATAACTATATCTTGAAACACATAAGTATATCTTGAATTACATAAGTATATCTAGAAACACATAAGTATATCTAGAAACACATAACTATATCTTGAAACACATAAGTATATCTAGAAACACATAAGTATATCTAGAAACACATAAGTATATCTAGAAACACATAAGTATATCTTGAAACACATAAGTATATCTTGAATTACATAACTATATCTTGAAACACATAAGTATACCTTGAAACATAACTATATCTTGAAACATAACTATATCTTGAAACATAACTATATCTTGAAACTCATGAGTATATCTTGAATTACATAAGTATATCTTGAAACACGTAAGTATATCAAGAAACACATAAGTATATCTAGAAACACATAAGTATATCTTGAAACACATAAGTACATATTGAAAAACGTAACTAAATTTAGAAACACATATACATAAGAATATCTAAATTGTAGTTGATTCACTTTCGAGGTTAATTGCTTTCCTTGAAAACCTGCATGGATTTCTCCGATATTTTCGAATTGTTATTTTTTGGGAACCTGCCACTGGGAAAACTGCCACTGGGAAAACTGCCACTGGAAAAACTGCCACTGAGAAAACTGCCACTGGGAAAACTGCCACTGGAAAAACTGCCACTGGGAACCTGCCACAGGGAAAACTGCCACTGGGAAAACTACTACTGAGAAAACTGCCACTGTTAAAACTGCTACTGGGAAACTGCCACTGGAAAAACTGCCACTGAGAAAACTGCCACTGGGAAAACTACCACTGGAAAAACTGCCACTGAGAAAACTATCATTGGGAACCTGGAACTGGAAAAGCTGCCACTGAGTAAATTGCCACTGAGAAAACTGCCACTAAGAAAACTGACATTGGGAAAACTGCAACTGGGAAAATTGCCACTGTGAAACTGCCACTGGGAAAAATGCCACTGGGAAAATTGTCAATGGGAAAACTGCCACTGGGAAAATTGTCACTGAGAAACTGCCACTGGGAAGATTGCCACTGGGAAAACTGCCACTGGGAAAATTGCCAATGGGAAGATTGCCACTGGGAAGATTGCCACTGGGAAGATTGCCACTGGTAAGATTGCCACTGGTAAGATTGCCACCCTAATTATATTATTCAGTGAAGTAAACATTTTTTCACTACCGGAACTGCTCTCCTAACCTTGGGTGAAATTTATTTTGGGTTAATAATTAATTAATACGGAAGTATTTAATTTATACAAAGATATAATAAAAAATTAATTTGTGCCAAGGAAAAAAACAATAACCATTTATTTTATCACCATTTTGAAAGTTAAGAAGCCTGAAAATAATTATTAGTGAGGTAATTTTCCGATTGACATTCTGCCCATAATGACAGATTTCCCAGTGGCATTTCTCCTCGCATGGACACTGTACAATGTAGATGCACTTCGTACACTGTCAAATGGACACTGTACAATGTAGATGCACTTCTTACACTGTCAAATGGACACTGTACAATGTAGATGCACTTCTTACACTGTCAAATGGACACTGTACAATGTAGATACACTTCTTACACTGTCAAATGGACACTGTGCTATGTAGATGCACTTCTTACACTGTCAAATGGACACTGTACAATGTAGATGCACTTCTTACACTGTCAAATGGACACTGGACAGTGTAAAAGTTCGTCCAAGAATTGCTTTATTTTGTATTTTAAAGTGTATATGGGATATGTTTCATATTATTTTTCATAATTACATTAATAGCCAGGTGTAAATATATAAACACGCTTTATTTTCATGTAGTTAATGGTAGCCGGTAAATTGCTCGAAAACAATTGCTCGAAAGACAATTGCTCGAAAACAATTGCTCGAAAAACAATTTCTGGAATGAACAATTGCTCGAAGAACAATTGCTCGAGCGAAAAATGAACCAAATGAACAATTACTCGAAAGATCAATCGTTCAGATAAAATAAAATAAATAACATACAGTTATTATTAATTACTAATTAGAAACAAGGACGGTTGGGTGCATCTAATCGAAGAGATTTCACTTCATGATTTTCTGACTTTCTACAATATATATCTAATTAACAATTGCTCAAATAATCAAATTCCAAATAATCAATTGTTTGACGAAAAAGAAGAGGAAAAGTCAACCAGACAATGGTATACCAAAAAGAGAAAAATTAAAAAGTGGCACGATTACCAAAGGTCATGCTAAATGTGTCGGGAAAAACAGCTCCCGGTAGTTCCCATAGTCCGAGTTGTTAAATCCTAACAACCCTAACCTAGCCCCAAGAACATCTCGTCAGAGCCAAATGAAACTATTGACTGACAAAAAACGAAAATTGTAGTACCCAAAATTGCGGCAGTATTCCTTTTCAATAAAAATAAGAAAACCAGGAAGTTTAAATTTTACAAAAATTATTATGATTGATAGTAATTATCGACTAAAAGGACCTAATTAAAGCGATCCAAATTAATAATTAACTCACTTTTATTAATTTGGAAATTGTGAGCAATTTGATCATTCGAGCAATTGTTTATTTGGTCAATTGTTCGTTCGAGCAATTGTCTTTCGAGCATTTATTTTTCGAGCATTTGATTTTCGAGCAATTGTTTTCGTGAAATTTACCTAAAACTGTGTTAATAGACAATAATTAAATCAGTTACTAAATTATGGACTTAAAGTTTATACAATTGGTTCTGATGAGATAAATTTGCTTATAATCCCATTAAAATCTGAAGATCTAGACTCTATAGTCAGTTCTCAAACCCCAAAAGGGTCATAACAAATGTTGTGATGTACTATCAGAGAAAAGAGTCACTGTATTATGTTTATTTCAATAAACAAAGATTTATTTTGCTTTAAAATATTATTTACAATCAACGTTTCGACTATTTATAGTCATCTTCAGGATCTGAAAAATATTTTACTTTTATTCTATATATAAAAATAATTACAATAAACTAAATACTTTCTCTAAAAATATAACTAAACTGTATGGTGATAAAATTAATTTGTACATATATGATGAAACTAAAACATGAAATAAAAGATTGAAGAGCAGGTATTTAAAAACAGTGTATGTTCCTAGTGAAATGAAAAAGTTTAAAAAATAAGTCCTATAGCCTAGAAAGGAGCCTAAAAAAGAATGAACATAAAAAATATAACGTATTTTCTATGCATTAAAAAGATGAGATTACATATTAAAAAGCAACAGAATAAAAAAAAAAAATAATGGAATAGAAAGAAAAGGGGATTATTATCCCTTTTCTTTCTATTCCATTATTATTATTTTTTTATTATTCTGTTGCTTTTTAATATGTAATTTCATCTTTTGCATAGAAAATACGTTATATTTTTTATGTTCATTCTTTTTTAGGCTCCTTTCTAGGCTATAGGACTTATTTTTTAAACTTTTTCATTTCACTAGGAACATACACTGTTTTTAAATACCTGCTCTTCAATCTTTTATTTCATGTTTTAGTTTCATCATATATGTACAAATTAATTTTATCACCATACAGTTTAGTTGTATTTTTAGAGAAAGTATTTAGTTTATTGTAATTATTTTTATGTATAGAATAAAAGTAAAATATTTTTCAGATCCTGAAGATGACTATAAATAGTCGAAACGTTGATGTATTGTAAATAATATTTTAAAGCAAAATAAATGTTAATGATAAAGTACATCCTTTCTATTTTATTCATATTGAAGCTAAAATGCAGTGCTATAAATGATTTATATAAACAAAGATTTCTGAATTCACATTAGGTATTTCTCAATCTTTCAAATTTGTAGTCGTGTACCTAGACCAAATTTAAATTATCTACAAACACAAGTTTCAAATTGCCTACAAGTTTCATTTTGAAATTGTGAAATATGTAAACTGTGAAGATACTATAACAGATATTCTTTTCAGTGACTGTACTTTAGTTATTAATAGAAATATTTTTCGCTCGTTATCATATAATGGGCGATATAAGTTAGTGGAAATTATCTACAGCTGCTTTTCTTTTCTTACCACCCAAGTTAACCTGAATCCTGTGCGATTTATACGGCGATATACTTCACAGCTTATGTAATTTATTAACCATAATGGCCATAGTTCTCCACGAAACTATATAGAGTTGCTAAAATAACCACCGACACCGCTATAGCTACCATCACTAGAATATTATATTAGTGCATATAGAGTACACCGCATGACTAACTTCGCTGCATTAATAGTCATTAAAGCCTTTGATTATATGTCGTAAATTGTTATTAAACAGACTCACACCATGACACCTACAGCCCATAATTCGATGAAAATGATAACTTCTTTCGACAGCATGTGATATTGAAAATGATAGCCAATTTAAAAGGAATAGCGCGGTATAGAAAATAAGTAGTCTGATTGTAAATGAGTGCTATTCAGATTATGAGAACCAGGCTGCTAAGAATTGAAATATTATACTATTTATTAAGTAAATATTTTAATTAAATTGCCAGTTTAAAAATGATATTTATAATAGATTTATACTTTATAAATATTATTATTTGTATTTATTATAAAAGCTTTTTATTTGCTAGTACCTTGATTCTAGAGTATGAAAATTCCTATATCATTTAAAGCTTCTGAAACGAATGTGAGGCTGCTTACATACTTTGGATTCTCTATTGCTTACAAAAAAGAAGACTGAATATATTACACAACATGTATCTTATTATAAATATATAGGTACATAAAATATAGGTATGAATGGACATCTTTAGATTATTATTCCCATTGTTCTTTAATTTTACTTCACAAGAACAGATTAAAACTTCATTTTCATTAAAATTTTTGTTACACTCTCAAAAAAATTCTAGAATTTGTTACTCTTTTCACATTGGCAATAGAAAATAGAAATGCATTATTTAGTGAGTAGGTTGCTTCTATTGAAATACATCGTTAGTCATCCATTGCATTTCAATTAGAGGCATTGGTTCGGTGTGTGCTATCAGTGGTGCCTGTGGTGTAGTTAGGGGCAAATCAATACATAAATATTGCCTAATGAGGGGTTATTACTGTCGATTTACTGGACTTAATGTCTTAGTTGTGAAAGGTGTGGAGAAACGCCAGGAAAACACCTGTCAACTTTCAATCTACATGTTCCGCGCAATTTGCCGATTTGCACAATCTCGAGAATGCACTGTATGTTTTTAGGATTTAGGAAATGTGCGGCAATCTCGAGATTGTGACACATTTTCAATATCTTAAAAACGCGCAGCGCATTCTAGCATGTAATTTCATTGATTTTTTTTATTTAATTTAAAAGACAATAATTTAAAAGAAAAGAGAAAACAAATGCGGATAATTCCAAACGTTTGGTAGAATATTTGATAAATAAATTAAAATACCAGTTTTATTAAAGTTTTTTTTTTAACTAATTCAATCTTAATTAGCAATATATTACCAAGTTATTATGTATAGCTTTGACTATCATATTTTGATGAAATGGACCAAATAAATGTATAAATAATTAATTATCTACTCCATCACTGTTGGTTCTGCTTTATACCCTTTACCTGCCTTGCACACTCTCAAGATTGTTGCCCATTTTCAATGATCCTAAAAACGCGCAGCGCATTCTCGAGATTTTAAAAATCGGAAAAATGGCGCGGAACATATATACACTAGTGTAAGAATTGTATTAAATTTTAATTAGCAACAATAAAAATTCAAAGAAAGGTAGGTATCATACCTCGCTTTATTTAGTGACTCTACACACAGAGAAAGGATTAGTTGAATCAAATCATATTTGATTTGTTTTGACTAAATTTTATGGTTTATCTGTGCGCCTACCTACGTGGTGAGTTGCAGGTACTATTTAATATGAGTTAAATTGACGTTGGTTAAAACAACACATATGTGAGTTGATTATTTTTAATTCCCGATGGTCACAACAACTACCTGTGATAGTCAAAACTGCTCGTGATGGTTGAACCAATTATATGTAATGGTTAAAACAACTAAAGAACAAGGTTACATCAACTAATTGTGTTTGTTTCTCCAATCACTCCTATGTGTTATACCAACTACTCGTGTAGGTTATACCAACTACTCGTGTAGGTTATACCAACTGCTTGTGTATGTTATACCAACTACTCGTGTAAGCTATACCAACTGCTCGTGTAGGTTATACCAATTACTCGTGTAGGTTACATTAACTACTCGTATAGGTGATATCAACTACTCATGTAGGTTATATATGAACTACTCGGTTAGGTTATATCAACTACTCGTGTTGGTTATATCAACTACTCGTATAGGTTATACCCACTGCTTGTGTAGGTTATACCAACTACTCGTGTAGGTTATACCAACTACTCGTGTAGGTTATACCAACTACTCGTGTAGGTTACATTAACTACTCGTATAGGTGATATCAACTACTCGTGTAGGTTATATCAACAACTCGGTTAGGTTATATCAACTACTCATGTTGGTTATATCAACTACTCGTGTAGGTTATATCATCTTCTCGTGTTGGTTATATCAACTACTTGTAAACTAAGTAAATGTATATCAACTATTATAGTGTAGGTTGAAATATCGGTCTGGTTAGCAGTAGCCAGACTTTTTACAAGACTTTTTCAGTCACTATATTTACTCTATTAAATTATAATCTCGAGTTAGGTCCCGGTATCAATTAGATTAGACTATTTATTTTCTAGGACCAAATCTAACATGTTCACATTTATTTTCTACTTTTGCTTCTTGATATGCATACTATTTTAATTTTAAAAAATAATTGATCACCTAGACATATCCTTGCTTTTTGAAATGTTTTCGATCCTATGAATTGATATATGGTTATCAGTTGTAAATTAATAGATTAGATTGAATAAGTAATCTCATCAGGTCAGTTTATAAATAAGTAGTTAGATGACATAAATAACTTTACGTAGTGATAAATAGGTAGGCTAGATGAATTAATTAACCAGGCTAGATTACAAAAGTTGATAAATCTTTGATATGCTGCAATTGTACTATAACTTAATGAATAATAAATTAATGATAAAGCCTTTATCTTCTAAACCATATTTTAGTGCAATTCATCTTACTCATAGGCACTGATATTGAAATATGCTAATAGAATTACCAAGGTCAAATTGAAAACGAAATATAAACATTTAAGTTTTAGATTTATTATTTAGAAGTTTAATTTGAATTCTCGTCACTTTCTTTCACGACTGTAGGTTGCCAATTCCTGAAATAAGAGATTCGTATATTAATATATATTGAAAAGAAATTCACAGTATCGTTCATATACATTATCAATAACATCACCTACTCTTTTTCCTTTTGTGATGAGATAGCGACAGCTTCGATATTCTTTTCATGTCTGGAATCCCTAAAAGCATATAAAAAAGTAAGAGCTAATCATATTGCAAATACATATTTAGAAATCATCTAATATTTTCAAATACTTACTTTGACCTAGCATAATTGTTCCTGAATCATTCAAAGGAATTGAAGAGGACTCCGATAGTTGATGACGTTGATCTACTTCATCAAGATCTGAAAGTAGATTCAGAAAATATAGAAAACCATATATTAATAAAGAAATGAAAAGAATTATTAACTGAGAATTCTTTCATATAGGAAAATTATTTATATAAAATGTTAAACTAATTATAAATCTTCAGATGCAGTATAAATTTAGCTCTAATAAATGCAATGGATTTTTCTAGCTAATCCTCATAATTTTGTTCATTATACACTCATAATGTAGACTTTAATTAAATACCAAGAAAGTATAATATATCAAAAGGCTCACCTCTGGTTGGAGTTCTCCCTGTTAAATCCCTGGACGGTGTTCTCCTCCGACTACCTCCCTGGATGGAGTTCTCCCAGTCATAGAAAACTAGGGTCAACTAGGTAAATTGCGGCACTTTAACTAACTGCGGTCTCTTATCTCAGAAACATTATTAACCATCATGACTTCAAGGTACTCGTGAAATGAATAGAACCTATCATAAATTGAGCTTAAATTATGATGTTCAGCAATTCAGTATATAGCTAAACTAATTTCAGAATGATTTTGAGACTCTCTTAATAGGGTGACAATTAGAAATTAAAGAACCGAATTTGGCTGTGTAACCCTATCTATAAGTACACCAAGTAGTTTTAAAATATATAGATTATCAGACCACTTTACTTAAGATACTAGGATAAGTTTCGAAATATCGGACGGCTCCACATTTTCGGTCGCGTAAGAAAAACTATATTAAATTAACTTTTATTTTAATTAGCTATTAGGTAGCTATATACTATATTTCATACGTGACCGAAAATTTGAAATCGCCTGATAATTTGGAACTTACCCTATTCTGAGGACAGCGCAGTAACTGCCTAGCCTATGTAAAAGGGGTGTGGGTCATAAGCCCCCTCGGTCATGAGCCCCCCTAGGTCATAAGCCCCCCCCCCCGGTCAAGAGCGCCCCCGGTCATGAGCCCTCCCGGTCATGAGCCCCCCTGTTTTTAAATCCTTATTTACCTATACTATTTAATCCTTATTCACACTTTTGTAGTTCATTACTGAATAGACATAAAATATATGTATATCGGGGGGCGTGCCGCCCCCGAACCCCCCTGCTAGATCATTAAACAATCATGAAGTGTGCAGTACAACAAACTAGCGGATACAACAAACTACATTAGTAACTCTCAGTTATTTCTATCTAAGTAATTCTTCATTTGTTTAACTAGGTAAATAATAATTAAAAAAACAGGGAGGGGGGGCTCGTGACCGGGGGGGCTCATGACCTAGGGGGCTCATGACCGGGGGGGCTCGTGACCGGGGGGGCTCATGACCGGGAGGGCTCATGACCGGGGGGGCTCTTGACCGTACCCTATGTAGAAGGTATTGACACTGAAAAAAAAACAGCTAGGTAGGTATGATGCTTAAATAAGTTAACATATAATAATTTAGGAAAATTAGTTTGGATATCAGTTTACAAACTGGAAGGCAGTAATCAAAATTTATTATTATAAAAGTTATATACTGATAATCAGCTCTTCAAATAACTACCTATATATAAAGCCACCAAACTATCAATCACCAATATTTTAGAATATTTAGGCAGACATTTATCAATTTATTAATGGAATTAATTAATAATCGATCGGCAGCGATAATACTATTTAATGCATATAACGCTATTGTTTGCCCTTAAACTAAAATGGTATTGAGGAGCGTTCACATTCAACACGTAACACACTTGAAACAAGATTTGAACTGAAAAGTGTTATGCGAATAAATTAGCTTTGAGGAAAGCATAAGTTGCCACTTACTCATTTGATTGAACTCACATCTAAACTTTAAAAAAAAGTAGCACTAACTCTCATAGTAAGTTAATTTATACACCAGATACATAGGATTAACAGTCTTTGTGGGTTACATTATCACACTATGTCATAGTTGTTTTAACTCACTCCTAAACTTACAAAAAAGTAGCGCCAACTCTCATAGTAAGTTAATTCATACACTGCAGAATACACTGGATTAACAGTCTTTGTGGGTTACTATAACACACTATGTCATAGTTGATTTAACTCGCACCTAAACTCAAAAAAGTAGCGTCAACTCTCATAGTAAGTTAATTCATACACCAGATACATTGAATTGACAATCTTTGTGAGTTACATCAACACACTATGTCATAGTTGTTTTAACATATGTTCAAACTCCCAAAATGTAACTCCAACTCTCATAGTAAGTTGATTCAATCCATAAAATGATTTGAATTAACTATGTTTGGTAACACACACATCATAGTTGTTTTGACACACGTGAAAACATGAATATAGTCAAACTAAGTCACGTAATAAATTGATTCAAAGCATAAATTGTTGACCCATTAAATATGAGTAAACTTTTTTCTCTGTGTAAGGAATATAAAAATGTAATTAATAACTGTGCTAATAATTCTACCAATAATAATGAAAGTGGAAATAGCGAACAATGTAAATTCTATCAATTAAATAAATACTAAACCGGTAAATCCTTTTTGAAGTTTTTGTTTTCCAAGAAAGTATGACTTAGGCATTTGGGGAAGCGTGAAAAAACACAAGTTTGCAAACGCTAACATTTCTATTCTAAAGAGATACTAAAATAAATTAGTTTATATAATTATTTACTCCACCAGATAGCTATCATATCGCAGTATTTATTTTATTAAACGTATTTACCTCGAAAGTTATATATATTTAGAGAGATACACGCAAGTTATTTCAAGAGTCTTCACTAAGAGAAGTTTATGAAGACGTAGAGTTGAAAATTAAATGGAAGAAGAATTAGCCTAGTGAAAGAGTTGTACATAGATATTTTAACCATGGAACGATCAACGGGCCTGAGAGGCCCGTTTCGGTGAAAAATTTTGATGTATATTTTAAAAACTAATTGACTTGAGTGGCTGAAACTCCGTGACTTTCAGTGTCTATGACGTATTAATGAATCGTATAAATATCAGTAGAAATAATGCTACACGATTTTGAAATATTTAATTAGGTATATTTTTAAGCAGGTGGACTTCTGGAGCCCGGATGAAGTGCATCCGTTCTTGTGTCACATTTTGTGTCACTAGAAACATCACTTGTTGGAATATTAGATATTTTTTGGTGTGAATAAAAATATGACGCAACAACGCATGCATTTCACCCGAGTTCTAGATTTACTCATGATAAAAAAAATGTTATAAATTAAAAAAAAAAACATGTTAATTAGTTTCATTGATTTCACATAAATACGTTTCAGACAATTAAATCCCATATTCCAGCAATTCATGCCAAGCTTTAAAAGTAAAAATATATATTTCCTCAGGATTTCTCAGGCAATTTGATCGATTGTGGGTTAAGAGGTTGGTCAGGTCAAAAAGTTGGTCAGGTCAAAGAGTTGGTTAGGTCAAAGAGTTGGTCAGGTCAAAGAGTTGGTCAGGTCAAAGAGTTGGTCAGGTCAAAGAGTTGGTCAGGTCAAAGAGTTGGTCAGGTCAAAAAGTTGGTCAGGTCAAAGAGTTTGTTAGGTCAAAGAGTTGGTCAGGTCAAAGAGTTGGTCAGGTCAAAGAGTTGGTCAGGTCAAAGAGTTGGTCAGGTCAAAGAGTTGGTCAGGTCAAAAAGTTGGTCAGGTCAAAGAGTTGGTTAGGTCAAAGAGTTGGTCAGGTCAAAGAGTTGGTCAGGTCAAAGAGTTGGTCAGATCAAAGAGTTAGTTAGGTCAAAGAGTTGGTCAGGTCAAAGAGTTGGTCAGGTCAAAGAGTTGGTTAGGTCAAAGAGTTTGTTAGGTCAAAGAGTTGGTTAGGTCAAAGAGTTGGTTAGGTCAAAGAGTTGGTTAGGTCAAAGAGTTGGTTAGGTCAAAGAGTTGGTTAGGTCAAAGAGTTGGTTAGGTCAAAGAGTTGGTTAGGTCAAAGAGTTGGTTATTTCAAAGAGTTTGTTAGGTCAAAGAGTTGGTTAGGTCAAAGAGTTGGTTAGGTCAAAGAGTTGGTTAGGTCAAAGAGTTGGTTAGGTCAAAGAGTTGGTTAGGTCAAAGAGTCGGTTAGGTCAAAGAGTTGGTTAGGTCAAAGAGTTTGTCTTAACCGAGTGCAGAGTTGACAATTACTCCATTAAGTACAATTAATTAAAGTCCATGTGCAGAAAATGAGTAGAAGTAGAAGATGTCAGCAGATTAGTTGAATGATAATCAGCAAATAGAATGCTTATATTGTAGTAGGCATATGATTCATTGATATTATATGAGGTATAAATATATGAATAAAATTAATGAAAAATTAATTTATTATTATATGGAAAAATTCGTAATACGAATGAAGAACTTCACTTATAATTCTCTTTAATCAATCAAATGCTTAATTTCTTGAATAAACCATGATATCCCCTCTTCAGTTATAAGTTGTTTCTACCAATAATTGGTTCATCTAATTTAATATGTAGACTGTTATAATGGAGTAACTGCATAGGGTACTGTAGCTCTTGCTTTTGACTGTCATTGGCGTTCATTTTAATGGAAAAAGACTAAATTTGGTCATTATTTCTTCAGTGTGCAAACATACAAGTAACAAAGAATATAAATTATTTTGAGATATACCAAAATAGATTTTCATTACAAAAAAAATAATATTTCATCAAACATTAAATTAATTTTGAATGTAGAAACTACATTCAAAATTAATTTTATGTTTGATGAAATATAATTTTTTTTGTAATGAAAATCTTAATGCATGCATTATGGACAAATATCTGTTATTTACATCATCACATTTGTTATGTGACATTAATCGCATCATCAAATTTTTAACGTATTTTCTGTTTTTTTTTTCCATCAGGGCCGTTATTTTCCCCATGGATGAGACACTCGAACAATTTACCTCAAAACAGTGGAGAAAATAATGAGAGTAGAGGTGAGTGAGAGTAGAGGTGGGTGAGAATAGAGGTGAGTGAGAGTAGAGGTGAGTGAGAGTAGAGAGAGTGAGAGTAGAGGTGAGTCAGAGTAGAGGTGAGTGAGAGTAGAGGTGAGTGAGAGTAGAGAGAGTGAGAGTAGAGGTGAGTCAGAGTAGAGGTGAATGAGAGTAGAGGTGAGTGAGAGTAGAGGTGAGTGAGAGTCTAGGTGAGTGAGAGTAGTGGTGAGTGAGAGTAGAGGTGAGTGAGAGTAGAGGTGAGTGAGAGTAGAGAGAGTGAGAGTAGAGAGAGTGACAGTAGAGAGAGTGAGAGTATATGTGAATGAAAGTAGAGGTGAGTGAGAGTAGAGGTGAGTGAGAGTAGTGGTGAGTGAGAGTAGAGGTGAGTGAGAGTAGAGGTGAGTGAGAGTAGAGAGAGTGAGAGTAGTGGTGAGTGAGAGTAGAGGTGAGTGAGAGTAGAGGTGAGTGAGAGTAGAGGTGAGTGAGAGTAGAGGTGAGTGAGAGTAGAGAGAGTGAGAGTAGTGGTGAGTGAGAGTAGAGGTGAGTGAGAGTAGAGGTGAGTGAGAGTAGGGAGAGTGAGAGTAGTGGTGAGTGAGAGTAGAGGTGAGTGAGAGTAGAGGTGAGTGAGAGTAGAGGTGAGTGAGAGTAGAGGTGAGTGAGAGTAGAGAGAGTGAGAGTAGTGGTGAGTGAGAGTAGAGGTGAGTGAGAGTAGAGGTGAGTGAGAGTAGAGAGAGTGAGAGTAGTGGTGAGTGAGAGTAGAGGTGAGTGAGAGTAGAGGTGAGTGAGAGTAGAGAGAGTGAGAATAGTGGTGAGTGAGAGTAGAGGTGAGTGAGAGTAGAGGTGAGTGAGAGTAGAGGTGAGTGAGAGTAGAGAGAGTGAGAGTAGTGGTGAGTGAGAGTAGAGGTGAGTGAGAGTAGAGGTGAGTGAGAGTAGAGGTGAGTGAGAGTAGAGAGAGTGAGAGTAGAGGTGTCACAAGGAGTCACAAGGATAAAGGGACCATCAAAAGGCACAATATGCCCATCCAAGGATGGCCCCTGTGCACAGCCAGCTGTGCACTCGACGTTGGGTTAACAACGGAACAAGGTGAATCTCTCTCCATCACTTCCCAGTTAGAACCTAAGCACTCCAAACCGTACTCCTAAAGCAAAGTTTGGGTACAATCATTAGCTCCAAGTTTTATCCTGGACTTGGTCAGTCAAACCCGCCAATCACTGCCACCTTCACAGGGGCCGCCCAAAGGCAGTCCCTGAGACGGTGACAGAACGCATGGTGTGACCTGATCTCTCTAGCCACGGAAAGGCGCCAAGTTTTCTCTTAATTGGTTGGTTGGAGTTGAAGTAAGAGTGCTATCAGAAAAGATAGCTAAGACTCTCATCTCAACTCCGAGGTCAAGTCATGGAGGCGCTTGACAGCTCAGTAAGCCAGCTCACTGAGTATCCTGTCAAGTCGCCTTTTGAATGTGTCAACAGTCAGGCTGTTCACAATATTTTCAGGCAGTCCGTTCCACACATTACAGATCTTTGCCAGCATGAAATTCTCCAGCTGAGCTGTTGTAAACCTAGGCGGAACCACCTTCCACCCGTGGTTGCGGGTGGGGTTCACACACAGCGAAAAGTAGTATTCGGGATCAACTTGACATATTCCTCGAAGGATTTTAAAATTCTCAATGAGTAAACCCTTAAAACGTCGCTGCTCAAGCCTGAAGAGGCCCAGGTTTTCTTACCGACGTGCGTATCCCTTGGATCAAATTTCATGTACAAGTTTAGTCACCCTCATTTGCACCCGATCCAAATGCTGAATATCCGCTCTCAACGTCGGTGACCAGAACTGGACCGTAAACTCCAAAAGAGGTATTACCAGAGAGTTGTACAGGATGAGCACTGTCTCTCTATTTCGGTATCTGAATTGCCTCTTGATGTACCCAAGGATCTTGCTTGCTCTCTTCTCAGCTTTCAGACACTGTCGAGAGAATTTGAGATCCCTGGTGATAATCACTCTAAGATTCTTCTGTACATTATTGGGTCCTATTGGGGATCCAACGGGAGTGTAGGCAGCTTCAGCGTTTCTACGACCGGTATGAAGTACTATACACTTGTCCACATTGAAGGGCATCTGCCACTTCTCTGACCATTCTCTGATCTTGAAAATTGTCTTCAGCAAACTTAGATACCTTTCTGAACTGACGAGTCCTACTTCAAGGTCATTTATTTAAATAATAAAAAGCAGAAGACAAAGGACTGAGCCCTGGGGAACCCTGCTGGTTACGGGCCACCACTCTTTGTCGCCTGTTATTTAACCATGAGCAGATTCATTGTAGTACTGAACCACCCACACCAATAGCTGCTATTTTTGCCATTAGCCTCTTAATTGTGAGGTACCTTGTCAAATGCCTTCTTGAAATCAAGGTAGACGATGTCAACAGCTTTGGATTTGTCATAATCCTGAAGAACGTAGTCAAAAAATTCTAGTAAATTTGTCAGTCATGATTCCCACGAAACAAGTCATGCTGACTCTTTCCTATGAGCTGGTGTTCTTCTAAGTGACCACAGTCCTATCCATGATGATGGATTCAAGCAGCTTCCCAGGAACCGATGTCAAACTTATCAGCCTGTATTTACTGCTGTCAGTGGTCTCACCTGTCCTGAAGATTGGGGTTACATCCGCAATCCTCATGTCGTCAGAGACCTCGTCCAACTCCAAAGAGACATTGAAGATCTGTTGCAGATGTGCTGCCAAATAATCCTCCTTCACGTTCTTCATCACTGTCGGTGAGAATCCGTCAGGACCAACTGCCTTGTTAGGGTCCAGCTTGACAAGTTTGTCCAATACCTCCTCAACAGTACAAACAATATCAGTCAGTGGCATTCGTCCTTCGTAGTAAACTACGGGGTCAGGGGTGCCAAGCGCATCCTCCCTGGTGAATACACTGACGAAATAACTGTTGAGTTCGGCAACAATGTCAGCATCTGAAGTTGCTGACACTACTTGTTGTTCCGATTGGGTCCGATGGAGCTTCTGGTCTCTCTGCTATTGATAAGAGCCTACAGGCCAATGTAACCCTGTGTTCCTCCCCTACTTTTTCCTGCCGTACCATTCTTTTGACTAATCTCCGCTGGTCTGTGAGAAGTCTCTAAGTTTCCGGTGAAGAGTGAGTCTTGGCTGAGACGTAGAGTCGTTTCCTCTTCTGGATCTCTCTGCCAAACTCGTTGTGGAACCATTTAGGACGAACCTTCATGGAATTGATGTGAAATGAGTGAGAGTAGAGTTGAGTGAGAGTAGATGTGAGTGAAAGTAGAGGTGAGTTAGAGTAGAGAGAGTGAGAGTAGAGGTGAGTGAGAGTAGAGGTGAGTGAGAGTAGAGGTGAGTGAGAGTAGAGAGAGCGAGAGTAGAGGTGAGTGAGAGTAGAGGTGAGTGAGAGTAGAGGTGAGTGAGAGTAGAGGTGAGTGAGAGTAGAGAGAGTGAGAGTAGAGAGAGTGAGAGTAGAGGTGGAATGGGAGTAGAGGTGAGTGAGAGTAGAGGTGAGTGAGAGTAGAGAGAGTGGAGGTGAGTCAGAGTAGAGAGAGTAGAGGTGAGTGAGAGTAGAGGTGAGTGAAAAAATGGATAGAAATTAATGTAAATGGTTATATTATTTCCATATTTATTTCAATTATAATTTGATGATAATTGACAGCAAATCATTCATTATATATTCCATATTAGTAACCCAATTACGACAAACAGAAATTACAATTTAGCAAATTAAATACTTTGACGTCATCAGCCACTGTATTTCATTTAAATGAATTTCATAATTCAATCATTAATTAAACTTTGTAAATTAATTATGCTAATGCTTGTGAATGCAGGAAAGCTACTTCATGCTACCATTGTATTAATTATTAGGTTTTGAACGCAATCATTTATTTTTCGCGATTAAAGTAACCAATGTCAGTATATGTATTATAATCATGTAAGAGCACATGGAAGTAGAAAAGCTACTCTGTTCGATTGAAGAGATCCCATTCACTCAGTCACTCACTCACCATCACTCTCAGTCATTCACCATCACTCTCAGTCCCACACGATCACTCTCAGTCATTCACCATCACTCTCAGTCACTCATCATCACTCTCAGTCCCTCATCATCACTCTCAGTCACTCATCATCACTCTCAGTCCCTCATCATCACTCTCAGTCCCTCGTCATCACTCTCAGTCACTCACCATAACTCTCAGTCACTCACCAGTTATTTCCCAGTGATTTATATAGGCGTTTATGGCCTAACTTTCAGTACTCTAATTAATTTTTCGGTGATTTGTGACTATTTATTCTTTATGCCCCAATTGATATTGATAGAACTTTTTACAGCTTATCTTAATTATTTTCAACTCAATGTAGTTAACTGAACAAACAAAATGAACTACCACTTCTAAAACACCAATGGGGAGAATGATTAGCTAGTCGATGAAATAGTCTTATTTTCGATACTTTTCAATTCTTTATTTCGCTTGATATATAAATCAATAGTACAGTATTAAAGCTATTCATTCAGCTGTGCATCTATTTTCCTATCATCTATACTTACCTTTATATTAGGTACACCAATGTTGATGTCATTTATCATCCGTACTTTAGGTTGGTGTGATTTGTAAAAATATATGAATGATATGAATTTATAAATAAGAAATGTAATTTTAATTAGTAAAGAAACAATTTAAACAGAGGTAACGATGACCTCGTTATATTTAGGACTCTGGTGAGAAATAGAATTAATAACTGAACTAATAACAAAATTTACCGTAAGTCGTATTTCTAGCTTTAGCTTCTCCATGAAAATAAATTTAGCGAAGGGTTATTATTGTAAAAAGATACGAATATAAATTAGTTTATATACTCCACCAGAATAGCTATTATATCGCAGTATAGATTTAACAAAATAGGCCTACAATTTTAGAGGTAAACGCAATTTATTTCAGGAATCTTCACGAAAACAATTTTAGGAAGACGGTGAGTTGAAGTTAAATAAAATAAATTAGCGTAGAATAAAGCTCCTATACATACATGGGTATAAAAAGTATAGCTATAAAAAGTTGCCTTTACTTAGGTACTTTAAAGGATTGGTCTCACCAAAGAGCTAGTATGTCTTGATAGAGTGATATTATAAGCAGGTTTAAAGTTAAAATGTAAGATTAGAACGCAAGCAAAAAATAGTGCTCTTAATACTATTTGGTAAATTAGATTGTTGCTAACTAACTATTACTTAATGTAGCAGGACTTTGTCATTATTATTATGTAACATAACACTTCTATGCATAGTCTTTACGGTTAGAGAATTATTAGACATGCTAATTTAAGATACAATATAGCATTAAATACTTGTTTAATGAGGCATGAACGCCATCTGATGGCTATAATAGTATATGCTATATATCTTATAGTAAATATATTTATGAATAATTAAAATGAAAATGTATTTTCTATAGAAAGAATAGACCACCAAAGTGAAGTGAGTTTGGTTCCTTTTTAGATTATCGGCGGAATATTCCTATGTTATTCGTACGGGGAGAATAAATAGGTGATAGAACATTCATTACAGCTGACTATTTACTTACTCTTGGAAAATTGTAAGTCGATATTTCGAAACCTAATATCTAAATGCATTCATTGCTACAAGGTTCATTGAAATGTGTATTTAAATAAAAAAGTTATGAACAATTTAATTAGAAATAACGTTAATTAAGAGACAAATCCGTAAGTTAGGTAATCGACGCAACATCTTTTTACGCGAGAAATTTGAAAGATTTGTTACCAAATAACATCAAATTCTCTTAGTTTTGGGGATATAACTTATAATTGAAGTAATTTTATCTATTTTATACCCTTTCTTTCTTAGGATAGGATTCTGAAACCTAAGAATTAGGTTTATGTATTATTATTATAAGATATAATAATACATAATAACTAGTATGTTTCATAATATGATATCGGTATCATAATTATATTCATAGTAATAAATATAAGATATATTAATGTAGCATAACTAGTTAGTTTAATAATATGATAACTATATAAGAATTTTAAATACCTAACTAGGTACATTTTATGAGTTACAAAGGTCGGTTTGCACTACCTAGTTCTCATCTCAACGAGAATCCTATCCTAAGATAGAAAGGGTATAAAATAGAGGAAATTACTTCAATTATAAGTTATATCCCCAAAACTAAGAGAATTTGATGTTATTTGGTAACCAATCTTTCAAATTTCTCGCGTAAAAAGATGTTGCGCCGATTACCTAACTTCCGGATTTGTCTCTTAATTGACGTTATTTCTAATTAAATTGTTCATAACTTTTTTATTTAAATACACAGTTCAATGAACTTTGTAGCAATAAATGCATGCAGATATTAGGTATCGAAATATCGACTTCAAATTTCCCAAGAGTAAGTAAATAGTCAGCTGTAATGGATGTCCTATCACCTATTTTTTCTCCCCGTACGAATAACATAGGAATATTTCGCCGATAATCTAAAAAGGAACCCAACTCACTTCACTTTGGTGGTCTATTCTTAATATTAAAAATAAACTTCTAAAATTTATATACGCAAAGATACATCCAATACAATTAAGAATTTTAAATAGTTTTACCATCCGTACTTCAGGTATGTGTCTGGTGGTTTTGTGGACAGTAAATTCTATCTCATACTCTTCTATGTCATGCTAAGGTTGAACAAATTGCTGTGAAACATGAATGAATAGTGTTAGCATATCTATTGTTAACGCCATCGGTATTGTTAATGCCTTCTCTATTGTTAACGACATCGGTATTTTTAACATATTTATTACTCAGTCCATTTATAAGTTTTTATTAACTCCATTTCTCATGTTGAAGAATAATTTTCGTTCTAATTTAAGACTCACTGCAGACAATATAATTCTATGATTTAATTATTATCATTTATAGGTGCGAATGCAAGGCTCTCATTTGACTATTTTTATTCATCATTACCGTTCAGACATAGAAATATTTTCTCTTTCTATCACACTGAGAAATATATTGTAATAAGAAGTATGAAACTAAAGGTTAAATCCCTTAGTTCGATCCGATTAACAATAGTATTGTGTTTGAAGTCTATGGAAATTGTGTCCAATATTTCATTTACTTTAGATTGACATCACATATTGAAAACATATTTCCTGGTAAATATCAAGTCTATCGAGTTTGTAAATATATATTTTAGAGTCTATATAATTTACGTGTTACATATAATGAGAGAGTAATTGCTTGGATAATAAAACTATTTTTAATTATATGAAATAATACTAATTGTGAGAGTGCCTTCCATTGTATAATGATACACCCAGGGATAGGTTAATGACGTCAAGAATACCTTACCAACTGTTTGCCTTCGTGTCAGCGGGCAATGACCACCGCTGATTAATTTAAACTGAACATTATCTGTAGTTTGTCACTTGGTGCGTCGTTAGGTCTGTTTTAGCGTGCTACTCACCATTACCTACTGTGAGTAAATGAGTACAGTGCTGTGGCTTAATTTAACTAACACCAGTTGGTCTGCAATATGTTATAGCTAACTCAGCAGTAAGTTGATTTACTAACAAGAATTCAATTAAATGAAATAAAAAAATAAGTTTATACTATTTACTGAGGATAAACAGTTTTTTTATTAACTCTTCTGCTAAAATTATTTAACTAATTTAAATTCAGTGAAATTATAGTGAGAATGAAATAAATATTAATATTGTGGAGAGTGTGAGTTAACTCCCAATGGTTGTTGTGAGTTAACTACCAATGTTTGTGGAGAGTTAACTCCCAATGGTTGTGATGAGTTAACTCCCAATGGTTGTGGTGAGTTAACTCCCAATCGTTGTAGTGAGTTAACTCCCAATCGTTGTTGTGAGTTAACTCACAATGGTTGTGGTGAGTTAACTCACAATGGTTGTGGTGAGGTAACTCCCAATGGTTGTTGTGAGTTAACTACCAATGGTTGTGGAGAGTTAACTCCCAATGGTTGTGATGAGTTAACTCCCAATGGTTGTGGTGAGTTAACTCCCAATCGTTGTAGTGAGTTAACTCCCAATCGTTGTTGTGAGTTAACTCCCAATGGTTGTGGTGAGTTAACTCACAATGGTTGTGGTGAGTTAACTCCCAATGGTTGTGGTGAGTTAACTCCCAATGGTTGCGGTGAGTTAACTCCCAACGGTTGCGGTGAGTTAACTCCCAACGGTTGCGGTGAGTTAACTCCCAATGGTTGTGGTGAGTTAACTCCCCAATGGTTGTGGCGAGTTAACTTCCAATGGTTGTGGCGAGTTAACTTCCAATGGTTGTGGTGAGTTAACTTCCAATGGTTGTGGTGAGTTAACTCCCAATCGTTGTGGTTAGTTAACTCCCCTATCGTTGTGGTGAGTTAACTCCCAATAGTTGCGGTGAGTTAACTCCCAATAGTTGCGGTGAGTTAACTCCCAATCGTTGTGGTGAGTTAACTCCCAATCGTTGTGGTGAGTTAACTCCCAATCGTTGTGGTGAGTTAACTCCCCAATCGTTGTGGTGAGTGGCTGATTGACTCCATGACTAATAATTGGTGTGAAGTAGTCAGTCGATTAGAGGGGAGACTGATGGCATCTTGACATGGAAAGAAGTTGGGGGGGGGGGGGCGGGGTGACAGTGGGAGGTGAGGGGATGGTACCCCCAGTGCAAAGAGTGAGGGAGAGGTAGATTCACTACATGACATTTTGTGGACTGTGTATTCTTACCCTCTAGGGAAAACTTGGGCTAGGAAACTTGGGCTAATAATTCTGTCAATATTTCTAATTTTCTTTTAATTTGTAAAAAGGAGACCATTAAAAGAATAATTAACAATCAGACAAATTTAAATTTCATTGGCCAAAAGAGCAAAGAGTATTTAGCACCACTTCTTATTTGGAGATGAACGGTGCAAGACAAATATCGCAGCAAATTCCATCTCAACAATTAACCTCAGAAAAGCAGAAATTTAAAAGCAACAAGATACGTCAACAACATCAATGAGAAGGCAGACCAACCAAAATCTGGCAGGAAGCTGACTGTAATATCTGCTGACAGTGTGAATGTGGTGAGAGAGTCTGTAGGAGTCACGGTCCACTTGATTTTGTCCTCGAACCAATTGCACATCACAACACAATTTGCCATGTTAGCTAATGCGATAGTGTGTATGATATCTGTCCTGTATGAGTAAAGATGAAGATTCTTTAACGAAATTCTTTGCACGGATGAACGTGCAATACTCAGCTCTTTTCTTCGTCTTCGGATGAACTTTTTCTTACAGTTAGCCTTCTGCCAAATTTAGGTGGGTGTGCCTTCTTGTTGATGTTGTTCACTGATCTTGTTGCTTAAAATAGTGAACTCATCGATAAATTTGGCTTTTCTGGTAATTACTGTTGAAGTGGAACTTCCTGCGACATTCGGCTTGCACTGTTTTGAATGATTTCGTCTCCAAATAAGTAGCGAAGCATAATCCTTGTTGCACTCTTGTCGAAGGCATTATATATTTGTCTGATTGTTAGTTATTCGTGGTTATGGTCTCCTCTTTTCATTTATAAAATATAATAAACATAACATCAATATTGGCAGAGTGTAACATTACATTATTCTCAATATAATTAGCTAGGATAATAAACTGTAAAGTTATTTAACCATAAAAATTAAAGCGATATAATAATTGTTTAAAAGTAATATAGTCAAAGGGGACAAGAGATGAAACCTCTAATTGTGGGGAAAAAAGTGAATCTACCATAACTCACACAAATTACAATCAATTTAAACATTTTATGTCTCATTTTGAAGATACTTCTATTATGCTTATTTGTATATGTGAATGAAAAAATCTACCAATAAATAAGAATTTGACATTGCTTAATGTATAGGTATACCAAAACAAGTTTCGGAAAACATTTTTCAAGTTTCACAAAACATGTGCTCTGAAGTTGAATTTTCTAATTGAAGGTCCAAAGTGGGATGAAAAATGAACTTTGGGATGTAACTCAACTACTGAGCTATTCCTATGCAATATAAAACAATTTGGAGAGCGGGGAGAGGTGCTCAAAGATGGGGCACTTTTTGAACGCAAATGGGGTAATTTATGAATAAAGAATATTTTATTTTGCGCCCCACGAGGGTAAAAAATGAATTTATTTTTTGCCCCGCAATTTATAGCAATGCGTTTATATGTACTTAGTTCTTTGAGCTGAATGTGGAAACTGCTCTGGGAACTATACTTTTTGGCAATGATATCTATTTTTTTAGGTGTACATGTAGATTTAAGTAGGTACTTAAATATGAATATTTAGTAATGGTTTACAAAATATATATAAAGACATGGAATGAATCTACTATTGTAGTAGCTCTTCAAGATATAAATGATGGTGCTAAGATAAAACATACTGCTGAGAAGCGACAAAAGAAGAATGAAACCAAGGAGAATGGAAAAGATGAATGCTTGCTAAGAGTGGACAGATTATTTTTCAATAACAGACATACATACTACATATATGTAAGCAATCATACATACAGCATGGTGTATATCTCTATATTTGCAAGGAAAGAAGTGTGATTTTATCACAAGTGCTGGAACAAACATTCTTGACCATATTTAAGAAAATTGAGAGTATGATCGTTTGCGTATACATTACAGTCAGATATGTTGTCTTTGAATGGTACAATTGTTTGAAACTAAGCAACTAGGCATTTAATAAAGTAGGAAAATCTGTAACTGCTGATCAGTTTATTGTCTTTGAATATTTTGACGAATTAGAAGAAATCGTCCAACTGATCCTTCAAGAAAGAGACAATAGGCATAAAAGGCTCAAAAACAGTTATGCTTTCCATGGTGTAAGAGAGAAAATATAGCCGTTCTTGAAATTCACTGCAACTGATTTTGAATGGCCATCTCAGTAACACCTCTTTGAAAACTGTGGAGCTAGCCATCTTAAGAAGATATTAACATTCTGGAACTGCCTCTTCACTGTACAGAATTGCTTCAACCCTGAGATGTTACATGTTTTTCTCCACTTACAAAGAAGTAAGAATCTGGGTAGGAGACTTCGAGCACAAAACAGCTGCATGATAGCTTACCAGAAAGCAGGCTTTGTTAACATACTGTGTCATGTGTGGAAACAATGCCTATCAACTGATGTCAAAACTGCCGGATGTCAAAACAGAAAATGGGTGAATAGCGGAAAATCTGAAAATTACAACAATGAGCCTATGATAGATAACCAATAGGAGAATGACACGCAACTTGACTTCTAATCCAACATCAAATCCTACTCCTCCTCCATTCCCACCTATAAAACAGAATACACAACCTGGATATAGTACTTGGACATCTGCACCACCACATAGATCAGTGCATGATGTCCTTTATAAATTGTAAAGTTGTAGTGTCTCAATGAATTGTAATTGTAGTGCAGTTCAGTCTCAAAAAAGATAATTTAAAAAAATGAAATTATTATTTACAATGTGTGGGGTAATAAAAAAATTCAATTTTGGCCCCTGGGGCTTAAAATGAAATTTCATTATTAGCCCCATGCAATTTTTTTCTTACCCCATTTTCACAAATTTTTGGGGTAAAAAATGAACCTCCATTTTTTACTTCTGTAGAAAATGTATCAAGTGCTCCAAAAAAATATTTATTGCACTAAAATAGCACAACAATTCCGCATCTTTCGATATGTTTGTTTTGACAGTACCATTCTTGGTTTTTGAAATAGATAGATGTTTATGAAATCTTTCATTTCTTGCCCCGCTTGACTATATAATTGTTATCTATTTTCCAGGTTTAAAATTTGAAGATCCAGTCAGTTTATCGCCGATACAAAGAGTAGCTCCACCTCTAGGTTTGTCACTTTATACATCATTTACAGCTTTTTACACACTTCAGTTATTTATCTCTCCTTGACATTTTCCAATCCTAAAAGTATAAATTCTTTAATCCTGTCATTGTGTTTCCAGACCTTCGCCACCATAAGATCCTTCTACCAGCTCCTTCCATCCTACCTATCACCCCATTGCTGAGTAATCTACAGCTCTTCAACCCTTCCACCGCCATAGTAAACCCTATCCGACAGTCAGCAACCTTTTCAATCCCCAATCTTCTAAACTGTTTCGGAAGTAGAAACTTATTTCGTAATATCAATCCTGTTTTACTGGATTTCCATCGAAGAAGATGGACCAACCACAGCACTGATGATACGCGTACCAAAGGCGGGCAAGTGTTGCCAACTCAATGCGAAGGCAGTATCCTTGCTAATAAAACTCTAGCGGGTTTGCCCCTATATGGACATGGAATTTCATTACCTAGTCATAGAAATTTGTGGAGACCTTATTGAAACTTACGCAAGTCAGTAATTGAAAGTGATTTCGCAGAAAATAATTTATATCTTAGTAACAGATGCCTTTAATGTACAGCGTGTTTTTTTTTCTTCTTGCAAGACTTTGAGCCCCCACTAGGAATATTTGGAATAAGTATTTAGAAGAAACAAATATATTTTCTTGAAGATATGGCTTGGTACTTACATTTCATGTACATAATATAAACTTATTTGAAACTCATTGAAAACACTTCTAAAGGCTATCTACAAAGTGTTGAAAATGGTCGCCAAAATCCTGTAGTCAAAGTCTTGTGCGATTCAAGACACTTTTCGTCACCCTCTCAACTATTGCTGCGTCATAAATTGCAGATGAGAATCCTCATGATATTGTCGAATGAAACTATAGAAATGACAAAAATGTAATGTTATTTGTTGCAATTGTGTAGGGAAAATTCTATTGTCCAAGCATTCATCGATGACAACAGCCCTTGTGACTCTGTTAATGGTTCCTATAACATGGCTTTGCTGAAAGACAAAGTGTGGCAAACTTTTTTGAGCCACTGCAACATGACGCAGACTCTGGTGGAAGCAAGATGGTGCTCCATCTCATTGTACAAGAGTGGCTAAGCAGTTCTTGAAGAAAAATTTCAAGGACGAGTTACCAGAAGAGACACTGAGATCTTCTGGCCAGCACTCTGCGCTACAACACAAAATATTTTGTATTCGGAAAAACTTCAATCCATTCATGATATGATAGAATTTAGTGTGTGAAGCTGTTTGGTGCAAATTACGACGCAGTAACAATTGAGAAGATGACGAAGACTCGAAGAATGTCTTGAAGCGCGCAAGATTTTGACCACATGATTCCGGCGGCCATGTCATACATCTTCTGTAGATAGCCTTTAGAAGTATTTCTTATGAGTTTCAAGTAAGTTACTATTACATGAAATGTAAGTACCAAGCCTTATCTTCAAGAAAATTTATTTGTTCCCTCTAAATTCTTATTTCAAATATTCCTAGTGGGGGCTCAAAGTCTTGCAAAAAGAAAAAAACACACTGTAGGTAAAGTTTTAAAGATAGGATTTGATTAGTAGTACTTTTAATAACATTAATTTAGGATGAAAATCAAAATTAACTGCAATAAAATTGACTTCTTATCCGTAATTTAAAAGATAACGTTGTTTTCAATGTAGCATTTGCATTTATTCTAAATATTAGATAGGATCAATAATATTTGAATCGTTAAATGCCGACAATTTGTTTCGTTACATGTCATTTAAATTTTTATACGTCATATTATATTAGTTTATTTATGTCATATTATTAGTAAGTTATGCCATAATATCCGTTTGTTATGCCATTTATTCTTTTGTAATGCCATTTATTCGTTTGTTATGCCATTTATTCGTTTGTTATGCCATTTATTCGTTTGTTTTGCCATTTATTCGTTTGTTATGCCATTTATTTGTTTGTTATGCCATTTATTCGTTTGTTATGCCATTTATTCGTTTGTTATGCTATTATATTCGTTTGTTATGTCATATTATTAGTTTGTTATGCCATTTATTAGTTTGTTATGCCATTTATTCGTTTGTTATGCTATCATATTCGTTTGTTATGCCATCATATTCGTTTGTTATGTCATATTATTCGTTTGTTATGCCATTTATTCGTTTGTTATGCCATATTATTCGTTTGTTATGCCATATTTTTTATGCCATATTATTCGTCTGTTATGCCATATAATTTGTTTGTTATGCCATTTTTTTGTTTAGTTATGCCATATTTTTCGTTTGTTATGCCATATTATTTGTTTGTTATGCCATTTTTTTGTTTAGTTATGCCATATTTTTCGTTTGTTATGCCATATTATTTGTTTGTTATGCCATTTTTTTGTTTAGTTATGCCATATATATCGTTTGTTATGCCATATTACTAGTTTGTTATGTCCTTTTATACGTTTATTGTGCCATATCATTTGTTTTGTTAGGCCATATTTTTTCGTTTGTTATGCCCTTTTATTCGATTGTTATTCCATATTATTTGTTTTGTTATAAGCTTAATTGCTATATGCCAGTTTTTCACCTCGTCTTCTATAAACCATTAACGTTTGGTTTAGTAAACTTTATAAAAGGTAATCATTTAAATATTTTTCTCATCTAGAATTTAGAAATTTTGGTCTCGGATGAAATATTAAATGCCTGCGTGATAATTCCTAATGTTTATTGTTAACTACAAAAGTTATAGAAATATTAAATAAAATATAAAACTTGAAATTGAATTCATTTTAAAAATGCTATAATGTATTTCTACCATTAATTTTTAAAAGATTATCTGAAATGTGATACACTTTATGGTTGTTTCCAATTATTATTTATCATTTTATGGCGAGCTCATACATGCAGAAAAGCTACTTCGTGAATACAATCACTTGCCAAGGAACGCGACTCGCGTTTGGAAGAGGAAAATGAAGAGGTGATACTAAACGAATCCCACGAGTCTACCTAACACAAAATCTAAGACCTCGTAGTTGAAGAGCATAACCCTAGCGCTATCCTCTAAAACTGCTAGAGTCAAAATAATAATGAACATGGTAAAAAGACAATACATAACCCAAATTACAACAGTTCCGAGTCGAAGGGGACACCACAGACAGACTCTGAAGCTCTTGTTATAAAACATTAGAAAAGAATCACTAGATTTTGATAATCCCAATTATAACTTCTTTCTCCTTCATCAGAAAAGGAACTAAGTCTTTTTATAAAAAGACAAGAAATAAAGAGTCTGAATTTTGCATCTAATCAAACATTTACTCCAAAAAACGAGAATAATGAAACAACAAATTTTATTGATGTTTTTCTCTGAAATGTATTTAAGCTAACAATTCATTTATTTGAAAATAAATACGAATTATAAATTATCTATAAGAATTCCAGATTCATTTATTATGAAGATTGAAAAAATAATTTAAAACACTCAAAATATTTTGAAATATGAAGACGTATTATAACTATTATTATTTCAAGTGTTTAAAAGTTGTCCCTATCATCTACGAAGTGATTTAAAGAGGAGGCCACGTAGAAAAAGGAACAGTGAAAATACGCTCCATGTACTAGGTCTACTACACGGTACCACAGGCAACCGTGTCGACACAGCGCATGCATGGTAAGAAATATGATATCCAAGGAAAGAGAACGACTCAGTCAGTCTGCTTACCCATGGACATAGCAAGGCAGAAGGAAGAATTTGAGGAAAGATACAAAGGAAAGCTGAAGAAAAGGAAACCAAACTAAACAAAAAGAAGGTTTACCAAGAGGTAGCCACAGGACAATGAGGGGGATTGGCAATAAATTTCGAAGTAGTGTTAAATAAATGTGTATCATCTTCACATGATATGAACTATTTTATATTATAGTAAAAATATTATTATTCACAGAAGTACCTGTTTTTCATGCATTGAGAATTCAATTAAATAATGAGCTTAAATTTAAATGCAAGTAGGTATTATCAATACAAATATACTGATTTCTAACAAAATAATTTCGAAAATATGATTTTCCGAATTACTAATATTAATGTGACCCGAAGATATGATACTGCCAAAAGTTAAATAAAAAAACATTAGTTTAAATGTTCCGTGAATAGCTTCTAATATTGTCGAAAGCTGGAAATCAGAAAATACTTTCAACGTTGAGATTTCAATAACCATCTTAGTATTGTAGAAATTCCGTTGAGTATGAATCTTTTCAATCAAATGATAGGTTTTTTCATGTATATTTTCGGTATTCACGGAGTAGCGACAGACTGGTGGTTAGAAGTATTAGTACAGTGGAGCTCCTCTATAGTCCAGAGTAAGATAATTACACCATATAGTGAACTAATCTTCTATGGTCTGCCATGAATAGCATGATTTTAGAAAACTGATTTCCACCGTATAGTGAAAATTCTATTACTCAGGACTGTGCATGCATAATAGAGGTGTTCTACGGTATTATGAGGCTTACTATATCTTGTAATGTGGCTAGTGGAGAATAATGTAGAGACGTAGTGTAGTAATGTATTGGGATGGTGAAGAGTAGCAATGTATTGGGATGGTGAAGAGTAGCCATGTATTGTGATGGTGAAGAGTAGCCATGTATTGTGATGGTGAAGAGTAGCCATGTATTGTGATGGTGAAGAGTAGCCATGTATTGGGATGGTGAAGAGTAGCAATGTATTGAGATGGTGAAGAGTAGCCATGTATTGAGATGGTGAAGAGTAGCCATGTATTGAGATGGTGAAGAGTAGCCATGTATTGGGATGGTGAAGAGTAGCAATGTATTGGGATGGTGAAGAGTAGCCATGTATTGAGATGGTGAAGAGTAGCCATGTATTGTGATGGTGAAGAGTAGCCATGTATTGGGATGGTGAAGAATAGCCATGTATTGAGATGGTGAAGAATAGCCATGTATTGAGATGGTGAAGAATAGCCATGTATTGAGATGGTGAAGAATAGCCATGTATTGTGGGTGTAGTGAGTGAGTTTGTTCTGAAAGTTTAACAGCAGTTTTCATAGCAATGAGTTCATAGTTGCATGTTGATGTGATATCAAAACAACTGAATAAATTTTGTTTTTAAGTTACATAAATTTAAAAAAATGAAGAATCTAGGATAAATGATTAATACACAAGTTATTTTTGAACGCATAAATGAAATGAAAATAAACAAGAGCAAGAATATATTCTTCACAGTAGCTACCTTAGATAACTATTCTAACAATATCTTATTGCTCTGAGTTTCTATATTAGACTACATAGCGAGTATTAAAATATATCTACACATTTAAACAAAGAACATCTTAAATAATTACATTAGAGAACTAACGTACTAATTATTGCACCAATAAAATGAACAAGGCACTGAGATTCTTAATTAGGAAGAGTTTCTTTAGTGAATATCTGTAATAAATAAGCAAGATTCACTGACAGACTCGAATTACAACAGTTAGCGGCTCTTCAGATTACTATGTTACTAATCTTAAACTAGGAATAACAATTTTTAGTATTTAAAGATTTTAGAAATAGCTGAACCTTTTGAACGATTACTTATTGTTGTACAAGTAGATGAATATATAAGAAAATTATAATATCAATGAAAAAATTAACTTTTCTATCATTTAATACAAAGCATCTAATTGGAGTCTTCACTTCTATGTATAAGGAAGGCATGAATTTGGCACAATGTGATATTTTGTATATAATCAAGGCAAAGTATTCGTAATATATTCTACTTCAATAGAATAACAGTAGCTAGTTTGGCTTAATTAAATTAGTTACAAACTAAGAGAAAAAATTCATATTCAGATATAATAACTAAAATAATATTGAAGTCAACCAAATTCTCTGTAAATAGAAGATGCGTTATTATAAAAATAAATTAAAATAGGAATCATTCAATTTCAGAGAGGCATAATTAATGCACTTTGAACTGAAAACTATAGGTATAATTTTTGGTGAAATTGTAACAAGAGGAGGTTATTGAAGTGCATAGAGAAATTAATTCACATAAGAAAAATAAACTTCATAGTAAAATATTTGCAGCTTATATAAGCTTCGAAATTTTAGGTAATAGCAAAGTTACAAGTAAATTGATAACATAGGGAACCACGCAGTACTCTTGATAGTGGGAATTAAACAGCGAACATGATCTGTAAAGGGCCGTACACGCGCAGGGTTTTTAAAGACTTTCCACCAGACTTTTTGCTAAGCTCCTCCTACTTTTTCCACGAGAATATGAAAACACGATAAAATAACTATTTATTTGAGTTGGTATCCATGATACCCATAGGTATTATAGATACCAACTCAAATAAATAATTATTTTATCGTTTTTTCTTATATTCTCGTTGTAAAAGTAGGAGGAGCTTAGCAAAAGTCTGGTGGGAAGACTTAAAAAACCCTGCGTGTTCGGCCCTTTACGCCATATGCTAACATCCACTTTCCGAGTACTGTGAGGGTAAGTGAGTGTTGGAGTACCTTGAAGTTCACAGGATGTTTTAGCGTTAATAGCAGCATTGGCACATTGTGATATTGACTCTACTAACTAAATGATTGCAATTAGCACCATTCTCTGAGATGCGAGAAATGCCCAAATTACACTAAAAAAACTTAAACTAAATAAACTTAAACATTAAGAGCTAAAAGTAACTGAGAGATCTAATGGAATGTAAAGCTGCAACGAGATGGTCAAATTATTGCACTTTTGTTGGCAATATTTTGAATATCATTTCTAAAAATATTGCACCAGATAGTTTCTATTTTAACTTTTAAATCATTTCAACTTGGCAGTTTTTTAATAACCACGATGCAATTTAATAACAAATGTTAATTAAATTAGACACTAACGAGTGAAAATAACAAAGTTTAGTAACTTTAGCATGATATTTTCAATAGCTACACAATGTTAAATTTGAAGATGTTACAAATAACGATACATAATTATAACAGAACCATACTTTCTGAAGAAAAAAGAATTTCTAGTTAATATTATTTTTAAATAGAGTTACCTACCAGGTCTTCAATGTCTAACAACAACAATCAGACATCATGGGTAGCAATCGATTTCGTCAGCCACATTAAATTAATAGACACACCGACTACATATAAGCTTTCTATAAATAATTAGTTATTGCATTTAAAGATTTCTCTAAGCAGTGAAAATATAATAGCTAAAAATTCTATCAAGTTACACAACTATGAAGTTTTCAGTTTAACTTTAACTAGATGTAGCCAAGTCAAAGTTACTCAATTTTGCACATCAATAACAGCCGTACTGAAGATGTTATGAAAAAATAGCTACCATTGAACAAACCTCCAGAACAACAACAATCAGACCCAGAGCCTATACTCCGTTTCAGGTGGAAAAAAATTCTAGACGTTTGCTAGTTATTTTCCTTATTTTCCAAACTAGTCATTATTGGAGTAGCATTTCTAATATCCCTCAATCTTAAGTAGCTACTTAAATCTTAAAAGTTTAAATGGAAGAGCTTAGGTTACAATGAGTGAGATAGTAATTAGCTAATTTCTTGGAGAAAACTTTAGAAATTACTGCAGTCTGGACATTTACTACTTTGCTCAGAGTCTACTGGTGTTGTTCTTCAGGGGGACATTTGCTTGCATGTCAGGGCATTTTCTGAGGGCAAATCGACAAAGGTATTGCAGAGATCTCACCTGAAAAATGAAGGGAAGAGTTAATGAAATGGAACAGATGTATAAAGGGTAGATATTCAACAAACAAAATTTTAATGAATAATTAGTAACACTTTAATTGCATCATTGAGAATAATAGCACTAATGGAAATAAACAGTATAGCTTTTTGAAAATAACTTAATAAGTACAAAATATTTACATTCAGACTATTAAGATGTACCTAATCATAATGAAGCTATAGACACAAGTAAATTAACTTAATTTAGACAATGTCAACATTTCAAAACAAGAAAATATGTTTGGTGACTCTAGAATATAGCACTTTTTTATAGCTACCCAATTATATTAACAGGTTTTTGTTTCATGCCTAAGATCGAGAAGTCAATTTCTTCAAAAGTAGCTACTTTTTGACCACACGAAAAATTGACTACTAGATTAAAGAGACATTAGCTACCTCTATGAATCTGGAGAGAGGAGTGATGAGTTTGAGGGAGAAAGAAGGAACTCCTTTCTTGTTAGGAGTTGATAGGAAGGATATTCCTTTAGTGGACTGAGAGATGCAAGTGTCTATGAGACTCTGTACTGTTTTAAAAGAGCCATCGGAGTCAGGGTTGCGACACAAACTGTACTGGCCTGGGAAGAAGAGAGGATCTTAAGTTATGTGAAATAAAAACTATTATCTGGAATATTAGTTAGAATTGGTTAAGATTCTTTCACTACGAATAGCTAGCCACAGTAGTAACACAGCTTTTATTAATTTTCAATTTTTCATAGAGAAATCAAATTATGATAGCTATGGGTAAATGAGAAAAATTTCACAATAAAAAAAAAGTAAAAGGATAGAGTTCTCCAGAAATGACTTTGTTCTGATGAAGATAATGGATATTACACTAATAATAATAGCTAATAATTTTCCAACCAGAGACAAAAAAGTCAAAACATTTTAATTTTGCACATCAAAAGCAGCCACATCAATAATAATTAGCTACATGTTGAACAATTTATATTCATACCATTAGTTTGTTCAATCCTCGTGTGGTAGGTCTTCTTCTGACTTCTGAAACTCAAGCTGAGGAGATAGCTATCATTGAAAGAGTCTCTCACCAGGAAAGTTCCATCAGGCAGATTGGTGAGGCGTGATTCAGCTTCCAACCTGCAAATGATCAGAAAAATGTAATTAAATGGTTGACAAAATCTATTAGCTAACAAATAAAGTTCACAATAGCTAGCACTAAATAATTAAATAGTTTCATAATCTAAAATGAGAGAAAAGTTGCAGATTTCCTTTCGAAGCAATGCAGATGAGTAGTTAATAAACATTTTGATGATTAATGATTAGAACTGAAGCAATAGCTAAAATTAATTTATCCAAAGCATAATCATGCAAAAAGTAACTTAATCAATTAGAAGAGTTGAATGTGTTGAAAACCTTACACTAACTGTAATGGTATGTAGCTACCTGGTGATGGGTCCCCAGTACCAGCCATAGTCAGCCAGTTCTTTAGTGTCCTCATCCTTATTGAAGCTCTCATGAAATTTGGATTGTGATTCAGAGGAAGAATCCTCACCAATGGGATCTTCTCTCACTTCAGGCAGTTCACTGGTGGATATTGTGTCATTGACATCCTCACTCATCTCCTCTATTGTCATCATCTCTTTTGGCAGAGAGGCAATGAGAGATGATTTCATATTTCGGTTAAAGAGACCTTTGGTCAGCGGGTCGGAAACACTCAAGATTTTAGGAATGGAATACATAGTATTTCTTGATGTTTTTTCAACTATCTTTCTTTTGGTTTCATTTGCCTGATTAGTTTTGGCAGAAGTGAGAACATTTTCACCCTGAATGTTCAAGGGGAATTTTTTTTCAATTGAGTTGCCTTTATATTGAGAGCTGTTGGAGAGAATAGGACCTGTAGAGTTGTTCACAAATTTAACATTGGTAGCTCTAACAGACAGGGCATCTAATCTACCCAAAGATGTTGGTATAATATCATAGGTTAAGTTTCGGCCATTTTTTTTGTTCAATTTTGGGACACTGTTAGGTCTCAGTATTTTGGAATGGTCATAAACTGAAACCTTCAAGTTTTCATTAACAGGAACATTTCCTTTATCAACTTGAGAGGGAACTTTCGGATAATTAGCAGCTAGTGTTGCAGCAGCTTTGAAGTCATCAGTTATGTTATTTTTATCACAATTCATTTTCAGAGGAGAGAGCCTAAATATGGGATGTGTTGGGGAAGTATTGGGAGAGAAGCGGATAGATTTCGATTTTGTGTTTTCAAAACCAATATCCTCAAATCCATCATAGCATTCATCGAAAGGATACAAAGAAGAGAAGGTCCTGTCTCTTTTAGGACGATTAGTTGCCTGTTTTTTGACATGAGACCTTGGCATAACCATACTAGGTTTGATAACATTGGAGTCAGGAGATGGGCATGCATTTCTTTTCAGAGGTTGATGCGTCCTTCTCACAGAGCTACCAAAATCATTACAAAATACTTGAGGAGACAATCTCTCCTTGGATGAATGACTGAGGTAGGATGGACTATCAATGCTCAAGTTACTGGAGAGTACTAATTCAGGTAAAAAGTAAGAGTTTGCCATGTTACCAGAGTCTTCTGAAACCTGTCCAGGTTGAGGAGTGGACTGAGCCCGTGCAGGAACATCTCTGAGAACAGCTTGATAGAATGCTTGGTTATTGTCTGCATTTGGAGAGTTGCAACATGGTATATTGTTTTGCATAGCTCTGTTAGGAGATGCACTATCATTTCTTGATGAATTTACCCTAGTAGCCTCTCTATTAAGTAGTTTTTTGAAAAATAAATTTTGAATTCTTTTGATTTGTGGATCAGGAACTTCATTGTTAGCTGTTTCAAAATTTTGATCTTTATTAGATTTCACAATGCACTTTGAATCAGATATTTTATTTCTATCTGATTGGTAACTATTGAATACATTTTTTATTTTGAAGTCTCTCATGCTTCGAATTTAAGTCAACAAAAATTAATCTGAAAATGAATTTAGAAATGTAATTAAATAAAATATGTAATTAAGGATAAATTAATTAATAATAAGAGCCTGAGAGTAACCATTTTAAATTGAAATCTCTGAGAGTCAGAAGCCAGTCAGCTGTCTTTTTCAATCATCAACATTTATAGTAGAATTAATGTAAGCATTCAAGATGAGACTAAGAAATTTACTGTTTATTGCTCAAGTCAACACAATTATATAAATCTAAGTATTAAACCAATAAGGTAGCATCAGACTGGGTGGCCTTGCCACTCTGCATAATGTGCCTCCTGACTCTCAAGAGATTTTAATTTGAGTCTTGAGAGAGTTACTCTTGCAATTTTGGCAGCAGATTCAGAATCTCCTGCAGCTAAATTAATGGTTACATGGGAATTAATTCAAAATATCCCACAACTAAATCAATGGTAACATAGAATTAATTCAAGATCTCCCTCAGAGAGTCTTGGAAAAATGTAAACATAGGAATTAATTAAAAAATTGTCTCAAAGATCGTACAGATATATTTTCCCTCAAAAAACGTTTCCAAAGATCTTCGGAGATATGGACGCGCTTTGCAGACTGGGCACAAATAATGATGGGTATTTTGACCTCTCCAGCGCATGGTTGTTATAAGATTTTTTGCCAAAGATTCCAGTCAGTGTGGCTGCTGGCTGGAAGGGTGTGCCATGTCCCCCGATACATCTCGCATCAATACGGGTAATCCCCCAGCACCTAAAATGTGCAGGCATTAACCCGCAACCCCTTTATCTCCAAAACTATTTGGAAATTTAAATTTCTGTTTACAGCATTGGCAAGAGCAGACTTTAAACCCTTAGGACAAATAATATTATCCACGTTAGGTTTCAGTAAGTATTTTAAAATATTTTTTTAAATAGGACGCTAGCTATAAAAATAATGCACCAAATATGCATTCATAAAATCTGATAATTTTGCAAGATTTACTGCAGAACCCACAATTCTCAATCAAATTAGAGATCACGTTTGAAACTCATAATAGGTTAATTAGAGAACTTTAAAATACTATCCAGTGTTTTTGTTTCAGGTCAGCCAAAAATTTGCTAAATGGCAACAAAGTAGTGTGGGGTTTTGTCCTAGCACTAACAGTACAATAAAATGTTAAATTTTCACCCTGATAAGATATAATAACCATATATAATTGTATAGGGTGTATCCAGTGTGTAGGGTATCCAGTAAATTGCTCGAAAACAATTGCTCGAACGAACAATTGCTTGAATGACCAATCGTTCAGATAGCTAATATAAAATAAATAAAATACAGTTATTATTAATTACTAATTAGGAACAAAGATGGTTAGGTGCAGCTAATTGAAGAGATTTCACTTCATGATTTTCTGACTTTTGACAATTTATCTAATTAACAATAACTCAAATTATCAATTGTTTTATGTAAAAGAAGAGGAAAAGTCAACCAGCTAATGGCTACCAAAAAGAGAAATTAAAGAGTGGCACGATTACCAGAGGTCATGCTAAATGTGTCGGGAAAAATTGCTTCCTCCTCTGGTTGGCAGTTCCCATAGCCAGAGTTGCTAAAACCGAACAATCCTAACCTAGTCCCAAGAACATCTCGTCAAAGCCCAGTGAAGCTATTAACTGGCAAATAACGAAAATTGTAGTACCCAAAATTGCTGCAGTATTCCGGTTCAATAAAAATAAGAGAACCAGGAAGATTAAAATTTGAAACAGTATTATGATTGATAGTAAATAGCAATGAAAATACACATACAGTATGTATTGTGTATACATACAGTGTGTAGTGTGTATACATACACTGTGTAGTGTGTATACATACACTGTGTAGTGTGTATACATACACTGTGTAGTGTGTATACATACAGTGTGTATTGTGTATACATACACTGTGTATTGTGTATACATACAGTGTGTATTGTGTATACATACAGTGTGTAGTGTGTGTACATACAGTGTGTAGTGTGTATACATACAGTGTGTAGTGTGTATACATACACTGTGTATTGTGTATAGCGTCGACCCGGATCGGTTCCCGCAGTGAATGATCCAGTGTCGGTTCCCGCACTCTATATAACTTCCGAAAGAAACATTATTTTTCAAATCTGTAAACACAGTCTAAAAGAGCTGTTTCTTAGCAATCTTTTGATATATTTACATTTGATAAACTCTCGATAAGTAAAATTCTATTCGCGATCAAATAAAATATACATTTTAGGTACCTGAAAAATTTTCCACTGATGTTTTCAACTATCGCGCAAACTTTGACATTACAAGTAAACGAAAGATGATACCTATCTAAAAATTGGTATGCATATAGGGTATGTACTTGGTTAACATGCTTTAAAAGGAATTTTGTCAACTGAAGCCATTTCTAAATCTATAAAGGAAAACGTAAGTGCGAGAATCGACCCGATCGATAAATATGGGCTAGGGTCGCTTCCCGCACTTTTTCAGGGTTGGTTCCCGCACATCAAAATATCCATATTAAGTATATATTATATGTTTAGAGCGTGAGTAATATATTATATTTCTTCCAGGTTATCATAACTATTAAATACATTATATAACTTGTTTGATCATGCCGAGAAAAAATAAAAATCTACAAAAAAAAGAGAAATAAATTAGATAAAAGCAAAGTAAGAGATGCAATTGGTAAAGTGGGAGGTGGACTCTATCAAGGAAAGCTGCAAAATAAATTGGAATTCACGAATGGGCTTTTCGTGACCGAATGAAGAGAACTAGGAGCAATAACAGTGATAGCAGTGGCCGGAGATAAGTTACACCCACTTATCATTTTTAAAGGTGAGACCTGACGTAATGGTTACAAATTATGTAGTTCAGTGTTAAAATCACTATAAAATTGCTAATAGCGTATCATGCAGAATTGCTCTATATAATCAAACTTTATTTACAGGTGTCAACCTTATGGCTATTGGCACGGTCCCAATCCATATCCTGGGACACAACATGCACGATCGGAAAAGCAGTGAAAGAGAACCACCACTAACCTCCTGAGGAGAAAAGGAAACTCACACCTCAAGCAAGTCCCCAAAAGTAGCCAGGCGATATAGAAGAACCAAACATATCTGGTAGAGCCCACATCAATTATCACAAAGAGAACACTTTCACTGAATTGAATACCTCATTCTATAAGAAAGAAATATCTATCAATAGGAGTTTCGAGCAGATTTTGTAAGACCACTTCACACAAAGAGTGCAACATCGAAAAGTTTGACGTAGGATAAATCTTGAAGCTCAAGTTCTGACAATGGATGAATTAAGAATTTTGTGATGAAATAGAGAAAGAAAAGAAAATTAATTGTTAAAATAGGAAAACAGAAAAAGTAGATGAACAGTTGCAGCCAATTTGCTCCAGCCTAGTGCTGAAGAATCAGACGTGGATATAGATAAGGCACCTGTATAAAATTTCAACCCCAGGCAACAGAGGAGTATTTGAAGAATGTAGAAGAAAAATATTGTTTAATTTGTGTAGTTTCATTTGGGAAGGAACTATTGTACATAGGCATTGGTAAACTAAATTGAACAATTCGTTTAAATAAATGTTCATAAACGGAAGAGCCACGTAAGGCCAGAGCATTCTATTATTATTTTATAGCCATATTCTAAGAATATATTATTTGATTAAAACTATACTAATTATAGTTTCATTTCTAGTTTATTTAGGAAATTCTGTATCTTAAATAAAGCATTTTCATAACTTGTTTCATTAAACCTGGCAACGTTATCAAAAACAGTCATTATCGTAGTGTAGTGAGGACTAGCTACTCTTCATGGCTGATTCCCACAACGTGGTAGATAATGAATGACAGTCGGTTCCCGCACTGCGGGGTAGTTCAAAAAGGGTTGGTTCCCGCAGTGCGGGAACCGATCCCAGGCACTGCGGGAAACGACCCCTTAAAGTCAGAATTCTCCCCCGCATATATTTCATCCCATAAAAGAGAAAGTACTAGAGATAGAAACTTAAGAATTACTACGATTATGCATCATACAGAGGTGAATACTCATGCCAATTTCTGTTAAGATGCCTAACTTATTTTCCGAGTTAAAGCAAAGTTTGCGCAAATTGCGGGAAGCGATCCTGGTCGACGCTACATACAGTGTGTAGTGTGTATACATACAGTGTGTATTGTGTATACATACAGTGTGTATTGTGTATACATACAGTGTGTATTGTGTATACATACAGTGTGTATTGTGTATACATACAGTGTGTAGTGTGTATACATACAATGTGCATTGTGTGTACATACAGTGTGTATTGTGTATACATACAGTGTGTAGTGTGTAAACATACAGTGTGTAGTGTGTAAACATACAGTGTGTAGTGTGTGTACATACAGTGCATATTGTGTATACATACAGTGTGTATTGTGTATACATACAGTGTGTATTGTGTATACATACAGTGTGTATTGTGTATACATACAGTGTGTATTGTGTATACATACAGTGTGTATTGTGTGTACATACAGTGTGTATTGTGTGTACATACAGTGTGTATTGTGTGTACATACAGTGTGTATTGTGTGTACATACAGTGTGTATTGTGTATAGCGTCGACCCGGATCGGTTCCCGCAGTGAATGATCCGGTGTCGGTTCCCGCACTCTATATAACTTCCGAAAGAAACATTATTTTTCAAATCTGTAAACACAGTTTAAAAGAGCTGTTTCTTAGCAATCTTTTGATATATTTACATTTGATATACTCTCGATAAGTAAAATTCTATTCGCGATCAAATAAAACATACATTTTAGGTACCTGAAAATTTTCAACTGATGTTTTCAACTATCGCGCAAACTTTGACATTACAAGTAAACGAAAGATGATACCTATCTAAAAATTGGTATGCATATAGGGTATGTACTTGGTTAACATGCTTTAAAAGGAATTTTGTCAACTCAAGCCATTTGTAAAACTATAAAGGAAAACGTAAGTGCGAGAATCGACCCGATCGATAAATATGGGCTAGGGTCGCTTCCCGCACTTTTTCAGGGTTGGTTCCCGCACATCAAAATATCCATATTAGGTATATATTATATGTTTAGAGCGTGAGTAATATATTATATTTCTTCCAGGTTATCATAACTATTAAATACATTACATAACTTGTTTGATCATGCCGAAAAAAAAAAAAATTCAACAAAAAAAAAAAGAGAAATAAATTAGATGAAAGGAAAGTAAGAGATGCGATTGGTAAAGTGGGTGGTAGACTCTATCAAGGAAAGCTGCAAAATAAATTGGAATTCACGAATGGGCTTTCCGTGACCGAATGAAGAGAACTAGGAGCAATAACAGTGATAGCAGTGGCCGGAGATAAGTTACACCCACGTATCATTTTTAAAGGTGAGACCTGACGTAATAGTTACAAATTATGTAGTTCAGTGTTAAAATCACTATAAAATTGCTAATAGCGTATCATGCAGAATTGCTCTATAAAATCAAACTTTATTTACAGGTGTCAACCTTATGGCTATTGGCACGCTCCCCCGATCGTGCACAACATGCACGATCGGAAAAGCAGTGAAAGAGAACCACCACTAACCTCCCGAGGAGAAAAGGAAACTCACACCTCAAGCAAGTCCCCAAAAGTAGTCAGGCGATATAGAAGAACCAAATCTATCTGGTAGAGCCCACATCAATTATCACAAAGAGAACACTTTCACTGAATTGAATACCTCATTCTATAAGAAAGAAATATCTATCAATAGGAGTTTCGAGCAGATTTTGAAAGACCACTTCACACAAAGAGTGCAACATCGAAAAGTTCGACGTAGGATAAATCTTGAAGCTCAAGTTCTGACAATAGATGAATTAAGAATTTTGTGATGAAATGGAGAAAGAAAAGAAAATGAATTGTTAAAATAGGAAAACGGAAAAAGTAGATGAACAGTTGCAGCCAATTTGCTCCAGCACTAGTAGTAGTGCTGAAGATTCAGACGTGGATTTTAGGAAATTCTGTATCTTAAATAAAGCATTTTCATAACTTGTTTCATTTAACCTGGCAACGTTATCAAAAGCAATCATTATCGTAGTGTAGTGAGGACTAGCTACTCTTCATGGCTGATTCCCACAACGTGGTAGATAATGAATGAGAGTCGGTTCCCGCACTGCGGGGCAGTTCAAAAAGGGTTGGTTCCCGCAGTGCGGGAACCGATCCCAGGCACTGCGGGAAACGACCCCTTAAAGTCAGAATTCTCCCCCGCATATATTTCATCCCATAAAAGAGAAAGTACTAGAGATAGAAACTTAAGAATTACTACAATTATGCATCATACAGAGGTGAATACTCATGCCAATTTTTGTTAAGATACCTAACTTATTTTCCGAGTTAAAGCAAAGTTTGCGCAAATTGCGGGAAGCGATCCTGGTCGACGCTACATACAGTGTGTATTGTGTATACATACAGTGTGTATTGTGTATACATACAGTGTGTAGTGTGTATACATACAGTGTGTAGTGTGTATACATACAGTGTGTAGTGTGTATACATACAGTGTGTATTGTGTATACATACAGTGTGTATTGAGTATACATACAGTGTGTATTGTGTATACATACAGTGTGTATTGTGTATACATACAGTGTGTATTGTGTATACATACAGTGTGTATTGTGTATACATACAGTGTGTATTGTGTATACATACAGTGTGTATTGTGTATACATACAGTGTGTATTGTGTATACATACAGTGTGTATTGTGTATACATACAGTGTGTATTGTGTATACATACAGTGTGTATTGTGTATACATACAGTGTGTATTGTGTATACATACAGTGTGTATTGTGTATACATACAGTGTGTATTGTGTATACATACAGTGTGTATTGTGCAGGGTGGTTTGTTTTAAACAAAGCTAAAAAAAACATGGTTTATTTGTTATTTATGGTTTACTTTTTTCTTATCCTTTGCAGCTCTAAAATCATTTATCAATAATCATCAATATTATATTTATATTATTTGAAGTAGTTTTATCAGATCATTTA
This sequence comes from Caprella mutica, assembly GCA_947561585.1. NCBI lineage: Eukaryota > Metazoa > Arthropoda > Malacostraca > Amphipoda > Caprellidae > Caprella > Caprella mutica. The sequence goes on along the minus strand of CANNZV010000084.1, from coordinate 17,369 downwards.
AATATATAAATATATTATGTAACTATATAAAAGTATAATTAGTTAATCTTAGTGGTGTAATCTTTTCCTGGAAGACATTAAAACCAAAGGATAATAGAAATATTGACAGGGTAATTTTCTCACCATATTATGATATCATTTTATAAAGATATTTTACATAGTGATTTAGTAAATATCAAAATATGGTTGTCACACTGTGATATTCATGAGTTAATATGATATATTTTAGTTTAAAAATATATATTTGAAATGGAAACTAATGGAAATAAAAGAATTCAAGAAATATTTGAATCTACATGTGTTATTTAAAACTTGAGTTTTGAATGTTTATGAGCTTATTAAAGTATACTAGCAGCTAAGAATTAATTGGTAGTTAACTGTTACATAGCCTCTGCATTAATTTATTTTTGATAATTTATCTCAAATAAATAGATTTTATTGTATTGTTAACCATGTTTAGTGATCAGTTATAGGGATGGGACGAAGTATTGGCATTTTTAGGGAGTATCGGCAATGGTATCGGTATATATTGAAAAGTATCGGCCGATACTCGTATGATTATTTAAATTTTATTCATTTCATAAATTTTCTTTTTTATTAAATTTCTATTATTTTATAGCCATAAATGAAATAAATAATTAAAAAATTCATTATAAGTACCAATCCAATAATTGACCAACTACCTACTAGAGTTTTAAGTGTAATTTTTATTTATTTATTATGACATGCATGACATTATTAATTAAATTTTTATAGTATATACGGAATCCACCAATAGGTTTTTGAGTCCGACTATAAATTAAAGATAAGAATTATTCAGCTACTGTTGACCATTTTTGCACCTATTTATTACAAGTACCACAAGATGATAGATAACACACATCATAAAAATTATCTATTCAATATCTATGTATTTTAATTAATGTGAAATATGTAAATCACTTCATGTTATATACTACAATGAAAGAGCACTTCTGAGTTAGTTTTGAGTTACAACTTTATAAAACTTACAAGAATAATTGATACTTTTTTTTTTTTTTTATTCAAATCCAGAAAAGTTACAAACTTGTGGGACATTAAAATATATACATCAATCTAAATTAAATCATGATAAAAATACTAAACTATCTAGATATAAAAAGAACGATGCAGTGGGTTAGCTTAAAATTAATCAATATATTTATTCATACAGTATTCTTTAAAAACGGTTTTAAATTTAAAATCTGACATGGGACATTTTAAATTATCGGGTGTATTATTAAAAAGATGAATAGCCCTATAAACAATAAAATTTCTTTCTGCTTCAGTTCTAAAATTAGGTACATTAAAATGGGTAGATCTGGTTTGGTTTGAGTGAGTAGGAATATATTCTCTAAAATAGGTATTAAAAATGTCAGTATTAAAAAATAAGGCATTGCGAAAAAATTTCAATAAAAAAAAAACTTAATAACTCATTGAGTATCAATGAGTTTTATAAATATAAACTTTAAAAAACTGCAAGTATCGGTATTTGCAAGAATCGGCATTTTTTTAAAGCATCGGTATCGGCACTTGTTGAGAAGTATCGGTATGTTGATATTGTAAAGTATCAGTATCGGCGAAAATTTTGGTATCGTCCCATCCCTAATCAGTTATGAACTAATCAGTATCTTTATGCACTTTAATTAAATAATTCCAAATAAATTTTTTTTTTTTTCAAAAAAACATTGGTTTTTAACAACCATGGTATTGTGTGTAGTGTGTGAACATACAGTGTAAAGTGTGTTTATATACAGTGAGTAGTTTGTATAGTGTCGATGCTGTAACAATTAGATGCATAAACTAACAAAATCCATTTTATTCAAGCACCCAACAATTGACTGATGGTTGCCCTATGAAACGTAACAATTAGATGCATAAACTAACACCAGTCTGTATTTGGTGCACAAAATAAATTTCAAGTAAATTGGCTGATCTATCAACATTTTACTAGAGATGCACTGATACTCTCAGTATTGGATAAAGTATCTGATAGTATCGGTATTTTTATGAGTATCTGGTAATTGGTATCGGATCCCAAAAAATGGTTCAAATATCACCGATACCAATTATTTTTTTCAAGTTTGGTAGTATATATCAATACCAATTATTTTTTTCAAGTTTGGTAGTATATATTGGTATTAGTTTTCAATTGAACATTAATAGCATATACTACCTATGTTCATCCAATATACGATTGGAAGAAATCAAGATAAGATTTAAATAATACTTTCGTACCTGAATTAGGTAGTCTCTATTCATTTATAGTTTTATTATGATACCTACTTCGATAGTTTCACTAAAAAATATATTTGCCTCCGTTTCGGTCCATTTGGGAGTTTCTACGCACCGGTTATTGATTAATAGATTGCTCAGCGAAATCGGTTGATATGGCAGATCACTGAAGTGAGCGCCAGATTGCATTCTATGTGAATTTTTTTTAAACTTGCGGTCTTCTAAATTTCTAAGATATTTATCTGGAGTTTCAAAACTTTGCGGCTCATCAAATGTGAATTTTCATTTCTTCAAATATTCCCGGTCTGTTAATATGTTAATTTTTCATTTTTTCACAGTTCCTAATTGGCAATGAGTTCTTCATATACAACTTCGGTGCTCTGCCAAGTAATAGAGCATGTCCAAACTCGCCATTTTAATGGCGAGTTTGTGACAGTTATTTTGAGCCCTTCAATTGCAAATGGCGAGTTTATGAGACAAACTATTTTAATTGGGTGTTCTGCACAGACTACAGTCATTTGTTATTTAATGTATTAAGTATAAGTATAGTACTATCCACTATCCAGATACTTTGAAGTTAATTATAAGTAACCAACTCTAGTAATCGCTCCTTCCATCACGGCTCTCTTTATTTCCCAAATTCCCACGGCTTGCAGTTTTCATCCCACTGGGCAAGGCTCGCAGTTTTTAACCCACGGCTTAGAGTTTTTATCACACTGCTCCCAGTTTTTATCACACTGCTCCCAGTTTTTATCACACTGCTCCCAGTTTTTATCACACTGCTCCCAGTTTTTATCCCACGGCTCCCAGTTTTTATCCAACGGCTCCAGATTGTAGCTATTCGGTGGTAAATTCCAATGATATGTCAGGAGATATTCAATTTCTCTAATAAAAAAATTCCTGCAATCTCGGAGGATATTTAACTATTAATTCCTATATTACCATTAATTTTTGGAGGGGAAACTGGAAAAATGTTGGAGGACTAGACAAATTGATGAAAAATGTTGGCAGCTATTTCTCAGATTTATGAAAAAGTCAGGAATTCAGTGCACCAAATACAAACTGGCCACGGCTCCCAGTTTTTATCCCACGGCTCAGATATGATATTTCCCACGGCTCTTCAAATAACCTGTTGCTGAAATGGCGGCTCTTGGACAACAACTAATGGAATCTGGAGCCCAGGATGGAAAAATAACTCTCTTCTGATTGACTAGTAACTCTGTTAGAGATTCATCCTAAAGACAACTCTGCAGAAATAACACATTATTTCTTTTAACTATGTAAAAATTAGACCTATATATTTCATAATATTTGAAAAAATTGAACTCTGCCTGCTATCCAGTCTGTATTTGGTGCACAAAATTCCACTGACTTTTTGAAAAAGCTGAAAAAATCCACCATGAATTTCCAGTAATTTGGCTGATCCACCAACATTTTACCTATTTTTCCACCGAAAATTAATGGTAACATAGGAATAAAATAGATAAATATCCACCGACTTTGTCAGAATATTATTTTCAAGAGGAAAAAATTCCACTGACAATTCCAAGTAATGAAGCAGGTCCAAACTCGCCATTTTAATGGCGAGTTTGTGACAATTATTTCGAGCCCTTCAATTGCAAATGGCGAGTTTTTTCTATTTTTCTCCTATGCTACAATGTTATTTTGGAGAGAATTAATGATAATTTGATCATTTTGGAGAGAATTTGTTGAATTTTGGAGAGAGCTGGAGAGACAAATGGTGAGTTTATGAGACATACAATTTTACTTGGACTGACATGTCAGTGGAATTTACCACAAAATACAGACTGGCCTGCTATAGCTACATGCTTTACTAATACTAAACACTAGTAAACAGGGTTAATCATTAATAAACTCTGCGGTCGAGTATTCATGAGCAACTCTGTAATCTGTTAGAATTCGAGTTTTCCACTCTGGTCTGGACTCTTGAGCGTGCGTGACATTTAGATTAATTTAGCTACAAAAACTTATGAATTAATCCCTATAGGCAGTTACGAAATTTTGCTACAAACAGAATAACCAGACTGTATTTGGTGCACAGAATCCCACTGACTTCACCAAAATGATGGCAAAATCTACCATAAAATAAGGCTAATTTACAGGCATTTTGTCAATTTCGCTGCCAAAAATTAATGGCAACATAGGGATTAATTGCTAAAGTTCCACCGACAGTCGACCCAGTCTGCAGAACATGGGACATTTTTAATATTTTCTGTGCGAACAATCCTTAATTTCCTCCTATATTTACTTGTAATTTACTGAGAACAGAAGCCAAAATAGAGGATTTCTTGGAGAACACTTTACCAGTTCCTGCAGTCTGGACACCGACTTTGCGAGAATATTTATACAAGAGTGGAAAAAATTCCGCCAACAATTCTGTGGAATTTACCATGAAATACAAACTGGACTGCTTGCCAGTCTGCAGAAACTGGTAAAGTGTTCGTAGAGATCTCTTATTTTGTTCGTAGCAAAATTAATGTAAATATAGGGATTAATTCAAAAGTGTTCGTAGCAAAATTAATGTAAATATAGGAATTAATTCAAAATTGTTCGGAGAGAATATCCCAAATATCTCACATATTCTGCAGACTGGACTGCTTGTAGTTTTTATCACATGACTTGCATTTTTTATCCCACGGCTCTCAATTTTTATCCCACGGCTCTCATTTTTTATCCCACGGGCTCTCATTTTTTAGCCCACGGCCCAGATTGTATTTGGTGGTAAATTCCAAAGATATCTCGGGAGATATACAATTTCTCTAATAAAAAAATTCCTGCAATCGCAATGTCGGAGGATATTTAGCTATTAATTCCTATATTACCATTAATTTTTGGAGGAGAAACTGGAAAAATGTTGGAGGACTAGACAAATTAATGAAAAATGTTGGCAGCTAGGTATTTCAGTATTTCTCAGATTTTTGAAAAAAGTCAGAGGAGTTCAGTGCACCAAATACAAACTGGCCCACGGCTCTCATTTTTTATCCCACGGCTCGCATTTTATTTTCTATCCCAGGGCTCACAATTTTTATCCCACGGCTCGCGATTATCATCAAACGGCTCAGATATGATATCCCCACGGCTCTTCAAATCACCTGTTGGTGAAATGGCGGCTCTTGGACAACAACTAATGCAATCTGGTACAGACTAGTGAGACTACAAACATATTATTAGTTTCTGCCTAGACTGCAGAAACTGGTTAACTGTCTGTTCTCCAAAAAATTCTCTTTTTTGGCTTCTGGTTCTGTTTCAGTAAAATTAATGTAAATAGATAGGTATAACAGAAAATTAAGGATTGTTAGCACAGAAAATGTCCCATATTCTGTAGACTGGGTTTCTGCAGTCTTGCAGACTGGAATTTTAGAGGATAAATGCTGCAGATTATACAGTTCCCATTAATTAATTTATCTTATTACAATATTTTAAGGTTTGCTCAAATCCAACAGAGTAATTACCTAGTTCATCAGAAATTTACAGAAAAGACCACTTTTAACAGAGTGTAATAAATAAAATAAAATGAGTTCACTCATGTTAATGAAGCTTAAAGCATACCTAGATAGTTACTCTAAAAATCTTAAATCTACAATGGACTTTCAGACCGATTTTAGAATAGGTATGTATTATAATGTATACCAAGCAAAAAAGCTTTTGTATCAGCTTTGTTTTCTATACAATAAAATCATAATAACATAGGTACCTCTTTATTTATAAATACAATGAAGAGGAATTATCAGGAATACATTGAAAGAAGAGGATGGAATACAAGGAGGAGCAGGAGGTTATACAATGAAGAGGAACTTTTCTACACTGAAACCCGGAGCAATATACTATATAGTATGCCAAAGATATTACACTGGCAGACCCCGCTTTAATTACACCCCGCTTTTATAAAACTAACTTTGTGGTTTTCAGCATATCACCCATGTAGGTCCTAATGCCAGGAATGGCTTGTGTTGTTTTCATAGCTGTTGTCAGATCTCAATTAGGAGTTCAGATTCTCTCAAGAGCTCCTCCAGGATTTCAACAGGGAATGCAGGTGACGGAAGGTGCACTATTTCTACAGTTTTTGAGTGTATAGCAGTGTCTTAGGATTTCCCTTCGATTTTGATTGTACTTTGGGCATTCAATCAGGAGATGTCTGGGAGCTCTGATAACATTGCAATATCGGGCCAACGTCGTAAACGTTTGATAAGTAAAGGCACGATTGGGCTTTGGCACGCCAGTGCTATTACACACTCGGCCAATGTATGGTAAACGACACTGGGACAACACCAACGGTTGCCAAACAGCACTGGCTCAATGAAGGGAAACATTGCATGGTTAACCAATCCAGTGAATTTTTGATGTACCAGTATACAGGGTAGCGCAAAAAAAAGGAAACCCATTTTTAAACTAGTTTATTTTACTAACTATCAATGCTAGAAATTTTACAAAAATCATTTTACTAACGAAACCTCCTTCTTCAGAAAAATCCCATTCAACATACCAGTCAGGTGCCCGGCGCACTCGTGTATAGACTGTCTGAGCACAAGTTGCACCTCTGGTTGTTCATCAGCTGGTTGAACCACCTGTAATTCAACAGATGGTTGAATTATTGGAAGTTCATCAGCAAGGTTGTCTTCGTTACAGTTGCTTGTGATTCCAATGCTGTGACAATCACATCGAACTGAGTAGGTAGTGAGGAGAGTAAACAGATGACACTCACTGCTGCATCCAAAACAGCAAGTTCTTGAAAGATTTCTGTGAAATCCTTCAAATGAGCTTGAAGGTTGTCTTCTGATGTGAGCTTGAGGTTGAAAACTCTTCTTCAGTCGCAATTTATTGGACCATGTATTTGCCTGAAATACATTTTGTAGAGAATTCCAAACAGTCACTGGATTATCAGGTTCACCAACTATAAATAATTGGTGGGTTGATAGAGATAACACAAGACTAGCTAACGCCTTATTTTTCCTTGTGTTAAATCAAATGTATCCCGCATAGCCTGAGTTGCTGAATCAGCAGGAGCCGTCTCTGTCCCACCAACTATTGATATTAATCCTTCCCTAAGTAGATACATTTTAACCTGTACCTTCCAAGTAGGATAATTGTTTTCAGTTAATGGGGCAATTCCCAAGAATTTATCACTAGCCATGATATGAAAGCAATTTACACTTAATTTATAACAGAGATTTATAATTCAATGTAACTAAAAACATGTTACCACTATGCTTTAATCTCTTGGAATTATATACACAAGTCGGCTAAGCATACATCTAACTACTGATATATTTGTAGCGGATTTTTGTAAATAATTCTTGCTTTCATGAAGAATAAAATACAACTTGAGTTGAAATGCTGTGTTGATCCAATATAAAATAAATCCTGTTATCATAGCAAGCTAAAAAATAATCACTTGAGAAAATTCAATGTATATTCTCAACAATGCTATTTTCAATCTTTACACTTTAATAAATAACCATTTAAGTTTTTCTTTACTTAACAGGTTATCTCACTTTGTAAAAACGTTTCCATAACCATTGATAAACCATAGGTTAAATGAACAGTGGTTATTACAAGTTAAAAAGTATAAGTTTGTTATAAGTGATTAATATAGGTGATCGCTCTGCGATGCACTGCAGACAACTGACACTAGTATGATTAAACATGGCACTTATATAATGCTAAACAGGAAACAAATATACAACACGAGTCATAGCTGGAACCAGGAAATGTTTTCATAAGACAATTATGCTGAGCTGGTAATATTATAAAATACATTAGCTAAACACAACAAATGAATGTATAAACAAATGACAAAGTGTGATTATATTAATACAACAAATGACCCCCTGCAGTCTGAAGACAGAACGACGCACAATTCAGAACATTCTTGCATACTTTCTTGAGTCTTCGTGTTATTTCTGTGAGCGAAGCTTTGAATACATTGTAAAAGAGACTCATTGGAATATGTTTTTTTTTATATAAACTCGAGTTTGTGAAGCAGCTTATATGTGAAAGTCCAACGGGTTGAGATCTGGACTGTGTGCTGCACAGACAATTTATTTCCGTACTTCTGCTAATCACTAGACCTCGAAACTTTTCCTTGAAAATTCTATAGCTGCATTTGTGCAATGAGGTCTTGCATCCACCAATGTAAAGAAGTTGCAGGCTGAGCTAAATGATGTGCTGGAGCAATCAGACTTTGAAGCACCATTAAACGATGCCAAGTTGCCCTCATTGTCAAGGAATGCAATGAACAATTGGAACCATTCCATTAATAATTGCAACAAAGTTCATTACCTTAGCATCATACCTATTATTTGCTTTCCAGATATTTCAACGATTTTCATTCGTATTTTTTCGATGTGATTTTGAAGGAGGCAAAAGAACTTCTCGTCTATCCAAACGATTTAATTGTTAATGTTGGATGTTGCTTCAGAATCCACTTACAGAACACTGCTATTTCTGTGCTTTTTGTTAATGGTTGAACTGTAATGTAATGATAAAAACGGAAACAAAGTTAATGTATGAGGTTCCTCCACCACGTGGTTTTTGGTGGATGAAATCTTTTGAAAAGGTTTTCTGAGAGGGCAACTGGAGGTTTCTTCAAAGAAACTCTTTACTAAATCACTGCTTCTGTTCATTTTGGTTTTGTTTTCACTTGTTTCTTCTTGTGGACAGAACCAGTCTTTTTCAGGTGACAAGATTTTGCTGCCCTTTTGCTTATCTTCAAAATGTAGCATGAATTCTAGACCGTGACCGGAAATTTTACCGTAAGAAAATTCCTCGTAAGAAATTTCGCCGTAAGAAAATTCGCCGCAAGGAATTTTCGTCGTAAGAATTTTTTTTAACTCTCGACTTGAGAACCCCAGACAATTAAATTAAGTGATCGCCACATTAATTGTTAGAATTGGGAGAGTCACAATAGTTTAACAAAACACTTGACAGTAAACAATAACAATTCCATACAAAGAAAAAAACAAAATAGGATCGATAATCAAACTTAATTATTTGTTTTTAGATTGTTGTTAAGAATTTATTTCAATTAATCATTTCTATTATTCATATATGTATCTTATCCATTACTCAAGTCATTAAATATCTTTAATAACGCTTGTCGTTTGTCATCTGTTAACTTTTTTACCTGTACGAATCTAATTACTTTTTCACTACCTGTGGTGCCATAAACATCTCTCATACCTGTGTTACACTATAACTTGTAAGTAATTTTGTGTGATCCTTTTGACCTTATTAGTGTTTAAATAACTTTATTTTCCATCTAGGATTTAGCTTATTGTTTGAATTACCATTATTTTGAATTATTAAGTTTGTCTCGAACTTATTTAATGCCGCATATCTCAAGCTACGAATGTTTAACTTTTAGGATTTAGGAAACTACTTCAAATTTTGTATTGTGCATATTTCCTAATTAGGTTTGTTTTGTCTGGTTTCAGGCACGTGTGTTTCTGATCAAATAGAAAATTCATTGGGCTACTCGACTTTAATAACCTACAACTCAGAAGTTAAACAATCAAAAGTAGTCCATGACAGTGCAAGTTACGAAATCTTAGATGTACCATCAGTCCGGGCATTAAGACAAGGGCATGGAGATGTTTAGAGGTAGACAAATTCCATTACGTGATTTGAGAGCGGCAGAGGATACCCTGAAAGATGAGCTCTATAATCACCTAGAAAGGGCCAGTGCTGTTCAGAGCTTAGCACCTCAATCATTGAGAGATGCTGCAAATAATTTAAAAATTTGCCGAACTAAGTATCTTCAAAGTAGTAGGGAATTATCTACTCGCCTATTAGAAGTTGGTTCTGTAAATGAATCGCTAGAAGTTAGAAATTCGAGGTATAGCCTTGTTAGAGAATGTAAGGAAGTTATTCTATCCTTAAAGGTCCCCTCCAAGCAAGTTTTTTTATTGCATAAATCAACGAGGCTGATGTTTTTTATCATTTTACTGCAATCCCCATAAACTTTGATAGCATATTTTTAATTTTATACGCTTTTAAAGATTTTTATAATCCAAACTCTATAAAACCTACTTTACTTCCGACTTTCTAATTTTCAGCCTGAAGAAGAAGAATGTACACCATTTGTTTTGATTGTCAACTAGGTATTTGGTTTAATAAATCTATTTATTATTCATTGAAAGGTTTAAATTTGGATAAACTTATTATAGAAACGTTTATATACTTTTAGAAACAATTAATATCTCAAAATAAGGCCAAAAAAGCAATGTTTGTTTAAAAATCTAAATTTGAAATCAAAACAAGAGTGTACAATCTTCTTTCTTATCGTCAGGTGGGACATTCGCTTGATTGTTGCTCACAGAGTAGTAAAAAACTTTAAAAGCAAATAATAAAATACATACTGAACCGAATTGAATGCAGTTTGCAGAATAATGATCGTAGACCTTAGTTCTATAATATTATGTAATAAACTCATTTTTTCCCCGGAGCCTGGAGAGGACCTTTAAAGAAGAGAATGAAGAAACTATTTCTAACGCAGACACTAACTCTGAAGTATCTGTCAATAATTACTATACTACTGCGCCATTCTCTACTACTGCGCCATTCTCTACTACTGCGCCATTCTCTACTACTGCGCCATTCTCTACTACTGCGCCATTCTCTACTACTGCGCCATTCTCTACTACTGCGCCATTCTCTACTACTGCGCCATTCTCTACTACTGCGCCATTCTCTACTACTGCGCCATTCTCTACTACTGCGCCATTCTCTACTACTGCGCCATTCTCTACTACTGCGCCATTCTCTACTACTGCGCCATTCTCTACTACTGCGCCATTCTCTACTACTGCGCCATTCTCTACTACTGCGCCATTCTCTACTACTGCGCCATTCTCTACTACTGCGCCATTCTCTACTACTGCACCATTCTCTACTACTGCGCCATTCTCTACTACTGCGCCATTCTCTACTACTGCGCCATTCTCTACTACTGCGCCATTCTCTACTACTGCACCATTCTCTACTACTGCGCCATTCTCTACTACTGCGCCATTCTCTACTACTGCGCCATTCTCTACTACTGCGCCATTCTCTACTACTGCGCCATTCTCTACTACTGCGCCATTCTCTACTACTGCGCCATTCTCTACTACTGCGCCATTCTCTACTACTGCGCCATTCTCTACTACTGCGCCATTCTCTACTACTGCGCCATTCTCTACTACTGCGCCATTCTCTACTACTGCGCCATTCTCTACTACTGCGCCATTCTCTACTACTGCGCCATTCTCTACTACTGCGCCATTCTCTACTACTGCGCCATTCTCTACTACTGCGCCATTCTCTACTACTGCGCCATTCTCTACTACTGCGCCATTCTCTACTACTGCGCCATTCTCTACTACTGCGCCACCCAATAGCAATGCGCCTCTCAATGCCGCTGCGCCTCTCAATGCCGGTGCGCCTCTCAATGCCGGTGCGCCTCTCAATGCCGGTGCGCCTCTCAATGCCGGTGCGCCTCTCAATGCCGGTGCGCCTCTCAATGCCGGTGCGCCTCTCAATGCCGCTGCGCCTCTCAATGCCGCTGCGCCTCTCAATGCCGCTGCGCCTCTCAATGCCGCTGCGCCTCTCAATGCCGCTGCGCCTCTCAATGGCGGTGCGCCTCTCAATGGCGGTGCGCCTCTCAATGGCGGTGCGCCTCTCAATGCCGGTGCGCCTCTCAATGCCGCTGCGCCTCTCAATGCCGCTGCGCCTCTCAATGCCGCTGCGCCTCTCAATGCCGCTGCGCCTCTCAATGCCGCTGCGCCTCTCAATGCCGCTGCGCCTCTCAATGCCGGTGCGCCTCTCAATGCCGCTGCGCCTCTCAATGCCGCTGCGCCTCTCAATGCCGCTGCGCCTCTCAATGCCGCTGCGCCTCTCAATGCCGCTGCGCCTCTCAATGCCGCTGCGCCTCTCAATGCCGGTGCGCCTCTCAATGCCGGTGCGCCTCTCAATGCCGGTGCGCCTCTCAATGCCGGTGCGCCTCTCAATGCCGATGCGCCTCTCAATGCCGCTGCGCCTCTCAATGCCGCTGCGCCTCTCAATGCCGCTGCGCCTCTCAATGGCGGTGCGCCTCTCAATGCCGGTGCGCCTCTCAATGCCGGTGCGCCTCTCAATGCCGCTGCGCCTCTGTGGAAAACTAAAAGAGATAAGTTGATGCTAAGAAGCGACATGAAGTCAAAACCATTCACCAAAAGGGGCATACTCTCTATAAACAGTTCAATATATGATCCTCTTGGAATCACAGAGCCCGTAACACTTGCCGGTAAACTGTACCAAAGACAGATAATGCCACCTAAGACTAAAACTAATCTGTACGAGAACTATGATTGGGATGATCAGTTGCCCCAGAGATATCTACCTCAGTGGGAATCAATCATAGAGATTCCTAGGTGCTACACTCCCATCGGGTTTGGTCCTGTAGTCAAGAGATACATCCACGTTTACTGCGATGCTTCTAAGGATGCTATAGCATATGTATCCTATCTACAATCAAGCAACTCACAAGACGTAGCCGTATCTTTCCTAAAGGCTGGTTCAAAGGTAGCTCCACGTCTGGCTACTTCCATTCCTCGTCTAGAGCTATGCGCTGCCGTGGAAGGAGTTATAGCTGCTCGAAGAATTCAAAAGGAGATCCCCACTGTAGATGGCGTCTACTTCTACACTGATTCACTTGTTGTGCTCGGCTATATTCGAAACGAGCAAAAACAGTTCCAACGATATGTTTCAAGAAGAGTTGAAATAATATTGCAGAACTCTTCTATTGACCAATGGAAGTTTGTGTCGACTGAAAAGAATCCAGCGGATATAGGAACCAGAGCTCACACTCCACAACAACTGCTTCAGAGTTGCTGGTTGACAGGTCCAGTTGAGCTCCAAAAGCTGGTAACACCTGAAAGCAGTGAGGCTATTCCCCCACTAGATGAAGAACTTCCCGAAGAAGTAAGTCCAAAGAAGGTCTTTCTTTCACAGCTGAAAATTCAGACAGTTTCTGGTCCCTCTATCAGTGTGTCGATTTGTAATAAGACAATGAATTGGGACAAGACTATTGGAATTGTGAAATTCATTCTAAAGATGAGGTACTGGTTAGACAAGGCTCGTCAGAACCTAGGAATTTCATTAGCAACCCGAACACCTTGTACCGACCGTTCTACAGCAGTGAAGTTTTTGATAACGTGCGCGCAACATGATGTGTACGGTGACGTTATTGGTAAGATTCAACAGGGAGAGACAATAAGCATAAAACATGAACTATCCGAACTAGACCCATTCCTTGATCTGACAGGTGTCATCAGAGTTGGTGGGAGACTAAAAGTCGGTCCCTTCGCATATGAAGTGAAGCATCCAATCCTACTTCCGAAGAATCACCCTGTTAGCCTTTCAATTCTTCACCATTGTCATCACAAAGCTATGCATTCAGGAAGGCACATCACTCCTGGTGCTTTAAGGGAGGCTGGTTATTACCTTCTTGGCAGCTGTAAGACTGTTAGAAGTATGATAAGCAGCTGCTTTGTGTGTAGAGCTCTAAGAAGTCCGTTGCAAACTCAAATGATGTCTAACCTCCCAATACAGAGACTAGAAAAGGTACCCCCCTTTACAAACACAGGAATAGATGTATTCGGTCCATATATGGTACACGATGGATCAAATACCAGAAGAACAGTCGCAAACAAGAAGCTCTGGGGTTTACTCTTCACCTTTTTGTACAGCCGGGCAGTTCACATAGAACCTCTTTCCGGAATGGATATAACTCACTTCAGGAATGCCCTTAGAAGGTTCTGGAGTATAAGAGGCTCTTGTAAGTTCATCATCAGCGATCAAGGAAAAAACTTCATTGGCGCAAAACATCAAATGGAATCTTCGCCAAGCGTGATCCAACTGCAGAAGTTTGCTGAAGAACAAAATATCCAATGGGAGATGATAACTCCAAATGACAGTTTCCAAGGAGGAATATGGGAACGAAAAATTGGTGCAATAAAGAGTTGTCTCAATTCTTCACTGAGACAAATGGGAAATAGATCTCTCTCAAGAGATGAAATGACTACTCTATTTCAGGAAGCGTGTTCCATAGTCAACAATACTCCTCTCTGGGAGGTGTCATCCGATCCAGCCGATCCTCTGCCGTTGTCACCCGCAGGACTTCTCACCATGAAGGAGGGTCCTGATCCTCCAACTATGGAGATATTTGACAAGCGGGACTTGTTATGCTATGGTAAGTTAAGGTGGAGACGTGTACAATTCCTAGCTGATCAGTTCTGGTCTGGTTGGAAGTTGAACTATATTAATAGATTACATGTTAGGCATAAATGACAAGGTAAAAATACATGTATTGCTGTAGGTGATCTTGTACTGTTAAAACAAAAATCAAAGAGGAACTCTTGGCCGATTGCTTTGGTAAAAGATGTTAAATTAGGTAAAGATGGCCTTATTCGTTCTTTAATATTAAAACTGGTATCTAGTGTCGATGGTAACAATTAAGACATCTTGTTTAGAGAGACATGTTCATGATACTGTTTTGCTTATTCCATCATCCACACATAAGTGTTCCACTGTTATGTAGACTAGCTATATATTGATGCTTATGTATAACCATTTTGTGATTTGTAGTAGACTTTCATAATCATGTGGGGAGTGTTAAGAATTTATTTCAATTAATCATTTCTATTATTCATATATGTATCTTATCCATTACTCATTAACTATCTTTAATAACGCTTGTCGTTTGTCATCTGTTAACTTTTTTTTTTTTTTTTTACCTGTACGAATCTAATTACTTTTTCACTACCTGTGGTGCCATAAACATCTCTCATACCTGTGTTCCACTATAACTTGTAAGTAATTTTGTGTGATCCTTTTGACCTTATTAGTGTTTAAATAACTTTATTTTCCATCTAGGATTTAGCTTATTGTTTGAATTACCATTATTTTGAATTATTAAGTTTGTCTCGAACTTATTTAATGCCGCATATCTCAAGCTACGAATGTTTAACTTTTAGGATTTAGGAAACTACTTCAAATTTTGTATTGTGCATATTTCCTAATTAGGTTTGTTTTGTCTGGTTTCAGGCACGTGTGTTTCTGATCAAATAGAAAATTCATTAGGCTACTCGACTTTAATAACCTACAACTCAGAAGTTAAACAATCAAAAGTAGTCCATGACAATTGTACTTTATTTTTTTATTAAACTTAATTTTGATGATGTCATGAAAATTTACATATCAGTTGGTAAACTTTTTACCAAATGCAATTACAAGATCAACTTGTTATGTTTCATTGTCCATCAAATGAAATTGATTTTTTTTCATTTATACCACGTTTATTATTTTTTATAACGCTACTTGCAATTTTAGAGGATAGCGCTAGGATTGTGTTTTTCAAGTGCGAGGTCTTAGACTTTAATATTAGGTAGTCTCGTATTCTTCATTTACTATCCTTTTTTGTCACATTCCTTGGTAAGTGACTGCATTCATGGAGTAGCTTTTCTGCATCCATGAGCATTACCACCAACGGTGATAGGTGACTTTGTTCAAGAAGCCACATTCCTTTATGACTTCTTTTTCCAGTCCCTTGTACTTTTTTTTTTTTTTTTTGACATAAGCAATATTGCCTTTGGTTCCAAAGCTTACGTTATTAAACCCCTACTTTATGTAGGATGAAGAACTCAACAAGAAGTAGTTTGAATTTTCCCAAGCTTTCAGAAATCTTCGTGATTTCCGTCTTCAGGGGTTACATTTATTGAGAAACAAGCGACTTATAATCTACCTACTCGTAACCATGATACATATCCTAATTTATAATTTTTTTTAACATTTCAATTTTAAATTTTGACAATCTTATTAACTATGGGCACTATTTACTAAGGAACTTCATATGCTCTATTTAAAGTGTTATCCTATCCATGCGTATAGTACGATTCTAATTTTCTCCTATTAAAAGTATGCTAACATTGTTACAATATCCTAACATCATCAAAATCTAAACTATGGCCTGTATCTCTATTATGCTAATATATCTATGATTATTGTACTCTCTTAACTACATTAGATTTATGTTCCTTAATCCTATCTCCTAACATTCTACCTGTTTCTCCAACATATTTACTATCACAATCCTAACAATCTATCTAATATACTACATTGATTTTACTCTCCTTATCTAATCTATCCTTAATTCTTATAACCTAGTTTCCTATAGTATTATTAGATCTATTGCTTAACATAATATCAAATGGTTTCAAAATCCTTTATATTCTTTCGCTTGTTCCTTTTATGTATGGGGCTACAATATATCGTCTGTTGCTGTCCTCTTCTTCTATTCTTGCTGACTGTTATTGGTTTTGCATGTCAAATTTCTTCTTATTTATCACTTTATTAATTTCTTTTCTTGGATAATTATTTGATACTAGATCTCTCCTTATTTTCTCCAGTTCATTTTCCAATTATGAGTTACTACAAATTTTGATGGCTCTTGTTACTAATGAATTGATGACATTTATTTTTTAAGTCTTGGAATTGTAGCTATTATAGTCCAAATATTTCCCCGTATTTGATGGTTTTCTATAGACAGTGAAATCTAATTATCCGTTTTCTTTTTTCATATTTTAATATCCAAAAATGCCAATTCTTATCCTTCTTCTATTTCCTGCGTGAATTGTATGTGTTCGTTGACACTGTTAATGAATCTGAATAATAATTTTTTTTTTCTGGAATTATTACTATGCATTGCAATCGTCCACGTAGCGTTTCCACAATGAAATTCCACATGGAGGATTAGACAAAATTTGGTTTTCGATGAATTACATTACCATTTCTGCAATAACAACTGACACTGGTGATCCCATTGGAGTTCCTTTTATCTATTTATATACTTCATTATTGTACTGGAAGAAATTAGAATCTATGCAAATTTTGACTAAATTAAGTATGTCCTGTGTCTCAAGGTTAGTTCTAGTATGAATTTCATCGTCTGAATCTATTGCTTCTGCCACACAATCTAATGCAAAATCTTGCGGAATGCAGATAAACAGACTCGTGACATCATAAGACACTAAAATATTTTCTTAGGGGACAATCAAATTTTCCAGCACTTGAGACACAGG